>JABTTQ020002514.1:0-600000 GCA_016081115.2 Rehmannia glutinosa | reverse complement strand
GTGTGATGATTTATACATACTTTTGGCATATTTTATTTGCATTCGCATGTTTTATTGTTATGTTGTGTTATGTTATTGATTTTTAGGTTTTGGTGGAAAAAACAAGTTTTGGAGAAAAAACGTTCAAAAAGTCATTTCGGCAATCAAAGCTAACAATCATCGTATTTTTTGACGTAACGTTAGCATCTGAAGCCCAATTGACATGATTCATACACCATTGGGAAGATAAGACAAAGTTCTACAATGTCTATCTTCTACTAAATGCAAATGAAGACGTTTAGATGGGTTAAAATCGTGTACAAGTCAAAATAATATGTCGAAATCTCGAAAATGACACGTCTTGGTATTTTGGCCATAACTCTCTCTAGAAAATTGATATTGAGGTGATTCAAGTGGCTATGGAGAGCTAAGAGGTAGAGTTACAATTATTAAAAGACACCAAGACAAAATTCCAAAGTTTATAGGTTGCACGGTCGTCCGCTGACAACAATTTGCCGCAAAGAATAAAGCGCGTGGTGAGAATCGCTTGGGCGAAGGATCGATGATGGTGCCCGTTGGTCCGATAACAAGGGCTCGAGCAAAAAAGTTCAAGGATGTGCGTAATGGGTTGATTCAAGGCGTCTTTGAAGGACACGAGAGAGAATTCGCGATAGAGGGAGAAGTTCGGGTGGTCAGGTTGATTGGCGTCATCGACGTGCAAGTCCACCTCGGGGCCCGAGCAAGCTAAGGATGCCAAGGATACGAGTCACTGCGTCTTGAAGACATTGTAATCAAGTCTCATTAGTGTCTTGTGTTCGTTTATCTTAGTTAGTTGTAATTTCATTCTTTTTGAGTTGTTTTGATGTTTAGAGGCCAAGTAAACCTTTAGGGCGCGTCTTAAGTTGTTATTTCGAGTTTGGGTCGGCGGGGATCAAATTTGAGTCACGGGAAGACCTATGCAAGGGCGCACGACCACACGCACGCGACCGTGCGTCGATGCATGACTAGAAACGCCCGTGTGTGAAGCCAGCGTGTGATGCCAAAACGATTGGGAGCTACGACTTGGCCTTGCGGACAGCGCCGCGACCGTGCGTAAGCCCATGCATAGCTACGGCCCGGCCCGCAACCTCGGCCCGGGCGTGCGTGAGCATCGTCATTCGGGGAATCGCGAGTTTTGCTGTTTTTATTTCTTTTTGATTTTAAATTGCTTTCTTGGTAGGTTAGGGTTTGGACCCTTTATAAGGGTGAACAACTTATTGTTTTTCATTCGATTATCAATCAAATTATTCTTTTACTCTCATATTGAGTGTTTTCTCCAAGTCTTTACAAGATTTACGTTTCTTGTTGCAATTATCGACTTATCGAGGCAATAATCCATAATTGCTTGTGGCGTCTTCGCATACCAAGGTTCTTGCTTTGCTAATCAATGGATCGAGGTTTCCACCAATTTAAGAACTAGTGAAGATCTTGGGTTAACAACATATTGTTGTTGGGTCGTATCTGCGATTGTTCTTTGCGGTTCACATCGATTGGTAATCGAGCCATCTAGCAAGGTTAAATCTATCCTTGTTCTTTAATTCTTGTTATTTTCGGATTTTCTCATAAACCCTAGTTCTTAAAGTACAAAAAAATTTCGAATTGCACGGAAAATCGGCGGGTAAAGAATCGTAAACCGCGTGGAAAAAATGAAAATTACGGAAAATTGAATTATAAACCCTAGTCTTCAATTTCATCTTATTACGATTCGTTTGTTGGCTTGGTAATTTTCTTGGTGTGTTGAGGCGTGCTTGCGGTATGCGATTGGTTTATAATCGTGACAAGTGCGGGTACTTGGAGATTGTGAGTTGAGTGATACGAGGTTATACACGTGAGGGAGTGATTTAAACATGACCAAAGAAAACCGACAACCGGCATTTTTTGGTAATAAGTTGGATATGGAGGTGATTGCAAACATGGTAAAAAAATAATGTTTGAGACATACGGGGATCTGAGAGGCGCCGAATCAAGGAGCACGCTACTAGGGTGCGAGGCACAGGAGGTTCGAGTTAGAGGAGTGGGCGGATGAGATTGATGATTTTGATTCCTAAAGGGAGCAAAATTACAATTCGGGTAGAGGTCGGCGAGAATAGGAGTGATAGGGGACATGAGGATGGCAATTTGAGTAACATCAAAATGCAAATCCCTCATTCCAGGAAAGAGTGATCCGGATGCATATTTTGGATTGGGAGAGGAAGATCGAGAATGTGTTCGATTGCGAAAATTATTCCGAGTTGAAAAGGGTGAAATTGGCATCAACAAAATTTTTAGATTACACAAGTGTGTGGTGGGATCAATTGATGGTCTCGAGGAGGAAGCGGCGGCGGCCCATTTCCACATGGGAGGAGATGAGGATTTTGATGCGACTATTATAGGCGTTTTGTTCCAAATCATTATTATAGGCGTCTATCGGAGGTTCTGATGATTGACCCAGGGGTCAAAAGTGTAGAGGATTACCACAGGAGATGGAGATGTTGATGGCGAGGCGATATCGAGGAGGATCGGGAGGTTACTATGGCCAGGTTCATCGTGGGATTGAACAGTCACTATAGTGAATGCCATCGCCTTACATCATTGTGATGACCTCGAGGAGATGGTGCACATGGCGGTGAAAGTTGAGCGGCGGCTCAGAGGGGGGTTTCAACCGGCAAGCAGAGTTCTAACTCAATGCATGGAAGTCAAACACCAACAAAAAGGAGGAGCGAGAATCAGGGTAGCGGACCAAAGGGGGAAGAGCGGCCAGAGCACTAAACCCGCAGTAAATTTGAACCATCTTTTGCTCGAACGAGGGATATTAAATGTTTTAAATGTCATGGGCTTGGGCATATAAATAGTCGATGTCCAAATAAGAGGTGTTGGTGTTGCGTGAGAATGGGAAATGGAGTCGAAAGTGAGGGAGAGCAAGTTTATAGTGATATGCCGTTGGAGGATATTCCGAGGTTTTAGAGGCGGCGAAAAGGAAGGCGTTTTCCTTAGTATCCCTGAAGAGCGTTGAGTATTCAACCTAAGTCGATGAGGGAGTCCAACGAGAAAACATCTTTCATACAAGTGTGTTTTTCAATGGAAAGGTGTGTAGTGAATCATAGATGGTGGGAGTTGCACTAATGTAGTGAGTACAAAGATGGTGGAGAGATTGGGGATTCCAACGATATAACACCTACAACCTTATAAGTTGCGGTGGTTGAGCGGCTTGTGGGGAGATGCGGATAAGTAGGCAGGCGAAAGTAGCATTTCAAATAGGGGGTTATAAGGATGAGGTGTTGTGCGATTGTGCCGATGCAGGCGGGGCACATTATGTTGGGTAGGCCATGGCAGTTTGATAGGAGGGTACAACATGACGGTTACACCAATTAGTATACTCTTATTCATGATCAAAAACGTTTTGTACTTCTTTCTTTAACTCCAAAAGAAATTTATGAGGATCAAGTAAAATCGAGAGTTGGAGAGGCAAAAGAAAAAGAAAAATCGGCTAGTGAGCATAAAAATCAAAATATAGCCGAGAAAAATGAGAGTTTGAGAGAAAACAAGAGTGAGGGTCCGGCTAAGGGTAGAAGTGAGGTTCGAGAGATAGCCGGGAAAAAGAAGAGCAATATTAATGAGAGGGCCGAAAAACAAAAAGGGGGGAATGGCCTTGAGGTAAGAAATGAGGAAAAATAAATTTGATGGCAAAAATGAGTGACCTTAGGAAAGCCACCACGAGTGGTTGTCAGATGATACTCTTGGTTTACAAGAGGCGCTTATTTATCTACGATAGTCTTAACCCCGATTTGCCTAGTTACATCTTGTCTTTGTTGCGGGAATTCGAAGATGTGTTTCTAGGCGAGATCTTAGGATGGATTACCACCTATTCGGGAATTGAGCACGAGATTGACTTCATTAAGAGCCTCACTCTGCACCGAATCGACCGTCTGAGGACTAATCCGGAGGAAACCAAGGAGTTGCGGCATGTTGATGAATTGCTAAGTAAGAAACTTATTCGGGAGAGCATGAGTCCGTGTGCGATTCTTGTTACTTGTTCAGAAGAAAGATGGGTCTTGGAGAATGTGTGTGGATTGTCGGGCTATTAACAATATCACCGCCTTAAATACGACATCCCATACCTCGCTTGGATGATATGTTAGACGAGCTTCATGGGTCTAGCATTTTCTCAAGATAGATTTGAGGAAGCGGGTATCACCAGTTCGGATGCGAAAGGGATGAGTGGAAAGTGGCTTTTAAGGCGAAGCATGGTTTGTATGAGTGGTTAGTCATGCCATTTGGACTAACTAACGCGCCCGGACGTTTATGAGGCGATGAACCATGTTTTGAGAACTTTTATTGGTAAGTTTGTTTGTGGTTTACTTGATGATATTCTCATTTATAGTAAATCATTGGGGCGAACATTTGGATCACTACGAGCCGTCTTAGAGGTATTGAGGAAGGAGTAGTTATATGCAAACATCAAGAAGTGCGTTTTGTTACGGCGGTTGATATTCTTGGGGTTTGTAGTTAGCTCGAGGAATTACGATGGGCGAGGAGAAAATTAAGGATATCCGGGGGCGGCTAAGCCTCGTCGGCCCGATCAAGTGCATAACCTTCATGGCCTTGTGAGTTTTATCGGAGGTTTGTGCGGGATTTGAAGACTATTACGGTGCCATTGACAAAAACTATTAAAAAGAGTGTTGCGTTTCGGTGGGGAGAAGCCCAAGACAAAGCATTCGAGTTGCTAAAGGAAAGAAATTTAACATATGCGCCTTTGCTAGCATTGCGGATCTTACCAAGGTCTTTGAGATCGAGTGTGATGCGTTGGGAGTTGGGATTGGAGCCGTATTAATGCAAGAGGGGCGGTGATCGCGTTCTTGGCTGGCCCGAGTGGGCGTCTTTGAACTATCCGACGTATGACAAGGAGTTGTATGCTTTAGTCCGGGCCTTGAAAACATGGCAACTATTTGTGGCGAAGGAGTTCATAATCTACACCGATCATGAGTCCCTAAAATATCTTAAGGGGCAGCAAAAGTTGAACAAGAGGCATCGTATTTGGCTTGAGTTTATCGAGACATTTCCATACATCATCCGGTACAAGCAAGGTAAGACTAATATTGTGTGACGCACTTTCTCGAAGGTACACTCTTATCTCTACTTTAGATGCTAAAATTCTTGGGTTTGAACATATTAAAGAGTTGTACTTGCATGATCTTGATTTTTAAGTCGTTTGTTGCATGCAAAAAAAGAGCGGAGGGTAAATTTTATAAGCATGATAGTTTTCTATTTCGGAGAATAAATTGTGCATTCTGAATGTTCATTAAAAGACTTACTAGTGAGAGAATCGCATGGTGGGGTCTTATGGGGCATTTTAGGGTAGCGAAAACTTTAGCGACCTTGCAAGAGCATTTCTATTGGCCACATATGAATCGTGATGTTGAGCGTATTTGTAGTAGATATGTTACTTGTAGGCAAGCTAAATCCAGGTTCAAAATCGGGGACTTTACACGCCCTACCTATTAAGCGACACCTTGGGTTGATATTTCTATGGACTTTATTTTAGGGCTTCCAGAGACTAAACATGGGTCGATTCTATATTTGTTGTCGTAGATCATTTTTCAAAGATGACACATTTTATTCCATGTCATAAAAGCGATAATCGTCTTTGATTGCCGATTTGTTCTTTAAAGAGGTTGTGAGGTTGCATGGTATGCCTAGAACCATTGTGTCGGATAGGGATTCTAAGTTCTCAAGTTACTTTTGGAAGACCTTACGGGAAATGGGAACTAAATTGTTATTTTCTACTACATGTCACTCCCAAACAGACGGTCAAATCAAGTAGTCAATAGAACTTTGTCTATGTTGCTAAGGGCTATCATTAAAAAGAACATTAAAACTTGGGAAGAGTGTTTACCGCATGTTGAGTTTGCTTATAATCGTGTTGTGCATTCTCGTGCGTCAAGTTTTCACCATTTGAACTTGTTTATGGTTTTAATCCGCTAAACCCATTGGATTTATCACCTTTACATTTACGAGCATGTTAACTTAGATGGGCGGAAGAAAGGCTGATTTTGTGAAAACATTACATGAAAAAGCAAGACTCAACATTGAGCAGTGACAGGAAGCGTGCATCATGGCGCGGCTAACAAGCATCGTAAGAAGATGGTGTTTGAATCGGGTGATTGGGTTTGGGTACATATGCGGCCCGAACGTTCACGGCACATCGAAAGTCAAAGCGACCACGGGGATATGGTTCGTTTCAAGTGCTTGAGCGAATCAATGATAATGCTTACAAGATTGACTTGCGGGCGACTATGGTATTAGTGCTTATTTGAATGTTCTTGATCTTAGTCCATTTGATGACAATTGATTTAAGGACAAATCCTTCTCAAGAGGAGGAATGATGAGAATCCATGGGCGAAGGATCGATGATGGTGCCGATTGGTCCGATAACAAGGGCTCGAGCAAGGAAGTTCAAGGATGCGCTCAATGGATTGATTCAAGCCGTGCGAAGGACACCGAGAGTGCATTGCCGACGAGAGGAGAAGTTCGGGTGGTCCGTTGATTGGCGTCATCGATATTCGGAGTTCACCTCAAGTGAGCAAGCTAAGGATGCGAGAATACGAGTCACTTTGCATCTTGAAGACATTGTAATCAAGTCTCATTAGTGTCTTGTGTTCGTTTATCTTAGTTAGTTGTAATTTCATTCTTTTTGAGTTTTTGATGTTTAGAGGCCAAGTAAACCTTTAGGTCGCGTCTTAAGTTGTTATTTCGAGTTTAGGTCGAGCGGGGATCGGATCGAGTCGCGGAAGACCTTCGCGGGCGCACGACCACACGCACGACCGTGCATCGGCCAGCACAACCAGGGGCATGCCCATCGTGAAGCCCATGTGTGATGCCAAAAGCGATTGGGAGCTTACGACTTGGCCTTGCGGACAGCGCCACGACCGTGCATAAGCCCGTGCGTGGCTACGGCTGACGCACGACCTCGACCCGGCGGGTCGTGCGTGAGCGTTAGCGCGTCATCGGGGAATGCGAGTTTTTGCTCTGTTTTATTTTCTTTTCGATTTTAAATTCCTTTCTTGGTAGGTTAGGGTTTGGACCCTTTATAAGGGTGAACACTTATTGTTTTTCGATCGATTACCAATCAAATTATTCTTTTACTCTCATATTGAGTGTTTTATCCAAGTCTTTACAAGATTTACGTTTCTTATTGCAATATCGACTTATCGAGACAATAATCCATAATTGCTTGTGGCGTCTTCGCATACCGGGTTCTTGCTTTGCTAAGCAGGGGTCGAGGTTTCCACCAATTAACCAAACTAGTGAAGATCTTGGGTTAACAACATATTGTTGTTGGGTCGTATGCATAGTTGTTGTTGTGGTTCACATCACCGCCGCGCCGTGACTTGCGAGAATATGAAATTTTTGATTTTGTTTTTGCATTTTTGGCTCTTCCACCTTGTTTAGGACTGCAGGAGGCTTATAAATAGGACTTTGGGAGCCCTTATTTTCAACACACTCTCATTCATAGCACTTCTAGACTTTAGTTTTTGTATTTTTCTCTTGGTTTTCATCATTGGTATTGCTTGTGTTCTTCCCCTTGAAGTTATTTTGCTTCTTAATCAAAGAGTAAGATTTCTTCATCTCTTTTGTCTGATTTCAATTGTTGGGTGATTATTATTATTGCATGATTATGTTTATGATTGTTTTCTTTCCTTCAATTGAGATTATGATTACATCCCCAAGCATGAACTAATTTCCTTGTTCTAAGATTAGGATGATTTGATTTAAACAAACAAGAAAGAGTATTGATTAATTGATTTGCTTTCCTGAATGAATTGCTTTATTTGATAATTGATCGTCTGATCAACTTTTGATTGTTTTGGGGGAATAATTGAGATCGATCGAAGATATTATTCCTGGACTAAATTTATTCAAGGGTTAGATATGAATTAGAGATATATTATCTAACCCTGGGCTTAATGAAAATAGCAAATTACGTTGTGATAGCCTGTCTGTGAATACATGAGTTATCGGACCTAAGCACTTATTTTTACATGGTTGTTATATTTGTTACCCGCATGATCAATTATTTGATATTACGCTTGTGAGTTTGATGAGATGAATTGAAATCCTAGACTTTCTTCCATATATTTTTTCTCAAAGTTTACTCGTGTTTAGTTTGATTATTGTCTTCTTAATTGTTTTTCTATAGTTTATTAAAAATCACAATTCTTGTTAGAGTGTTTAGGATTTAATTTATGTTATTTGTGAAACATAATAATTATTTGCAGCTAAGTCTTCCTTGAGAGACGACTTGTGGTTAACTCGCTTGCCCTACAATTGATCTCGTTCTCTTACGGGGATTGTTAGACTTTTATAGGTGTTTAGCGGTCCACATTTTAATTACTATTAATAGTGATATGCCTCTAGAAAAGACTAGTCCAAAAAAGGTAAGAAAATCAAAAAGCTAAAGGCAGGATTGGATGTGCTTTCATTCCATCAATTTTTATTTTTAAAGTGAATATTGGTGAAAAATTATTTTTGAAAAGTAGTGAAATTGTTTTATAGTGTGATTGGATGTAAGATGAAAATGTGATGATGATAGTTGATGTGATGATTTGTTTAGTAAAATAGTAATTGGATGTGATTGATGGTTTGGAAATTAAGAGAGTGTGGATAGTGTTTTATGATGTAAGCGTGTAATTCGATAGTTGACAATGATTTTTTTTAGTAAAATAATAGATTGATGTGATTGTTGATTGGAAAAATGAGAATGAGTGAATAATGTATTCTTTGAATTGTTTTACAACCAATTACATTTTTGCGTCAAAAATAGTTTTGATGGATAATTTTGTAAAAGTTTTAACATCCAATCACAACCTAAAAACCACTATGTTTGTTCCCTTGCATTTTTAGTTTGAGCACTTTTTTAGCTTCAAACATTTTTACTTTCAACAACTTTTTCATTTTTTTTTTCAAAAGTTTCGGTTAACCAAATAACCTACTTAACCGAAATAATAATTTGGTTTTTGACCGAACCAAACCGAAATTTCGATTCGGTTTTTCGGTTAAAGATTTTGTTAAATCATAGTTTCGATTAATCAAATTTTGGGCTCGGTTTGACCAGAACGAATACTCCTGTCACCTCACCATATTGCCCCCGACATTTGTATAATATTTAGGGATACATACGAAAACACCCTGAGGTTTGGGCTATTACAAACCCAAAAAAAAAAACCAAAGATGTTTCAAAATTACAAAAAAAAATCCCTCAAATTTGATTGTCTTAGATTTTTTTTAATAAGTTGGGAGTAGGGGTGTAAGCGAGTCGGTCGAACAGAACATGGTATTGTTCGAGCTTGTTTGAATTTTAATCGAGCTTTAAAAATTGTGTTTGAGCTTGTTTAATTATTAATCGAATCGAGCTCGAGCAGCTTTAGTCAAACCGAACACGAATCGAGCTCGAGTAGCTTGATATTTTTACACATATTTTATTCTTTTTAACTACTCGAGTCAGGCTCGAGCTTTAAATCTTATCGAGCGGAAAAATATGTTCAAAGCTTGTTCGTTATGTTAACAAACCGAGCTCAAACGATCTTTTAACGATCGATCTCGAATCGAGTATCGAGTAGCTTGGTTCGTTTTTCAGCCCTACTTGGGAGTAGTGTTTGGAGGGGAGGGGATAAATTTCAAAGAAACTGAAAGATATAGGGTTCGAACACTGGCCAACATCCTTACAAAGGGTAAGCGATACCACTTGAGCTACAAGGTCGTGGTGATTGCCTTAGATTTAAAGGGCAATTGTAATATTTTTATAAGTGTCGGGGGATTTTGAAATATTTTTTTACTTATGAAGGGAGAAATGTATGATGAATCGAATTTCAAGGGGTATTTTTGCAATTTTCAAAAATTCTAGATTTTTTTTTTTTTTTTTGTAATTAACCCGAATCCAAAAGATTTTTTTAATAATTGTCCCTAATATTTATATCTAAAATATATATTAGAAGCAGGGAAGGGCAACACCACTGCTCAAACCCGAACTGCCTCGTGCACAAGTTGAGGCCAACCGCCCCGTGTACTGTGTAGGACGGGTTGAACTCACCCTAAACAGGGCAGGGCTGGGTGAGTACCAGTCAAGACCGGTCATTTTGCCATGCCTATTCTCATGGGTAAATTTTGTAATTTGCCCTTATATTCATTTCTAAAACACAGACCATACAACAAATTAACATCAACGCTGCGGTGCAATACGATTTGGATAATATTCTAAAATTTATCATCACCATGACTCAGCACAGGACATTTGTCAAAAACATCGAGCATTATTGTAAGAAATAATGCCCCGAAAACCCCCCAAATCCAACATGTGTGTCTTGTACATGTTCTAATCGAATGTCACATAAAGCTCAAGTAATGGTTGTGGCGAGTCAAAACAGAGAGGCTCGAGTTTGATTTATCTAGAATGGTAACAAGAATATATTTCTACAAAGAAACAGAGGAACTATGTTAATTTGGCAGTCTACATAGTCATGAGTTATCTGGGGCGTTCCAAGTACTACAAGTAAGATTCTTGTTATCTAAGATCAAATGGAACTTGATCATTCATGTTCAAGATTTTAACAAAATAAAAATAAAAATGGTCAACCGTTAACTTTTGATAACACGGGAAACCCTCTCAAAGAAGACGCTGCACATGCTTGTGCTGAACATCAGTGTCTCCTTCATCCAATCGGGTGCAACTCTCTCAAATGTCCCCAACGACAACACACGGTATAACAGTTCTACTTCTCCGCGTGAATTAGGAATCCATGTCAGACTAAAAGAATAACCTGCAACAAACACCATCCTTTTCAACTAGGTGAAAGGATCAACATCTGGTCTAGCAAAATTACCAAACATAATCTAGCATTAACAACTAATCAAAGTTGAGCAAAACAGATATTGTTGTTTAACTTTTCGACTCCATACAAGCCAACAGAAACAATATGAGCAAAATCTATTCATAAAACCTTAGAGGATTTATTACCACAAAAGGAAGAACTTATTTCCATGCCAGACCCATCTTAAAGTCAAAATTTAAGATCAAATGTTATGAGTTACTGACAGAGATACATCACACAGAGATAGCCATCTAGTGTATAAATATGAAAAGCAAGCCCCTAAAAAGCCTTTTATAGAATTTGATTATCAAATAAGCAGTAGCTGAAATGCGCTCATGCTCTCTAATTCAAAACATTTATAAATATCTATATCCCCTTGTATTCTAGAATACATGAAATTAACTAATAAACGACTAAACCAGCAAATCCAGATTAGAAATCAACGACATTTAAGACAAAAGACATGATTATAAGGTGGAATTAAGTTATCTGCACAAGAGAGAAGAGAACTTCATTCCAACTGTGTACTGAACCGAAATTGGAAAAATTGGAAATATCAGTGAAGATTACCACTGGATTGATGATGCACCAATACACACAGTTCATTACTTTGAGTAAGAGGGGAGACTTTCATGCCAACTACAAACTCAACAAGATACTGAAACACGCAGTTGACAGAACTAGTGCCTGTGGCGTCACCACCTACCATCAAAACAGCAAGTCAAAACTCATGGCGAGTAACACAATGGATAAACAATATGTTTATTTTTCAGACAAACCTGAACTATAAATCTTTCTTTGACAGCAGACAGGCTGAAACATAATATATCAAAAGTCAGACCAAAAGTGGAAGGCACACTTCAACTCAGACACATATAATTTAAATACCTGCTGGATGCTTGGAGCACCACTGCCTTTGTCCCCATAAACATGTTGATCTGATATACGGTCAAGTTCCATATCGATAGGAGTAGCTGTATGCATAGATTTACGGTTTTCATTAAGTTTTTAACAGATTTAGCACTTGTTTCTTCAGCTGGAGTATCATCATGTGAGTTCTCCTGTCCACGTCCAACTTCCTCATGCAAAGTACAGTTAGAACATTGATTATGTTCAAGCTTTTGAAGCCTTGCAATTTCTTCTGAGAGTTCCTTATCTACAAATTGGAGAGCAAAAAAGTTAAAATACCTGCAACCTTTAAGGCATGTGAAAAACATGATAAACAAGAGTGTTCAACTAAAGTGATAAACAACATATATTATATGCAGAAAGGAGTCAACTGGATATGTTACCAGAAACCGAAAAAAGTTGGATTATGCATATTACAAGTACATCCATCTAGGTTCTTAGAGAAAGATGTTTGGTGAGAAACCCAGAAATATATTTGGCATATTTAAACAGTTTTGATTAAAACGAGAGGAAAACTATATACTGCCTCTTTTTTGCCTTGTTAGGCATCTACACATTTGGCTCTGAAAAGAATATTTCAACCACTTGAGAAAGTACTGAAGTCTATTCATGAAAAGCACCCTATGATGCATGGACTGTGACTGGTGGACTATCCACATTGACATGCCTCCTTACTTGGGCCTAAGCTGGGCAACTAAGAAGTGCAAGGTCAATTTGGAAATTAGAAGAGACCTCAGTCACTACAATCTATAGTTGATAAGACATTACTTCCTTACTCTTCTGGTTCTCTTCCATCAAGAGCTTTTGGTAGTGAATATGCTGTTCATCACTTGAAGACCTGCAGCCAAATAATGTTGAGCAAAAAAAGGAAAAAAGTAAGTAAAGGAAAGGAAAGAGGCGGCTGGAGAGTCTAGTGGATTGCATGATTCTCTTATATTCATGCCTGATTGAAGCCAGTTCACTTTTCAATTCATCTACTTGTCCATTTAGCCTGTCATTCTCACTTTTCAAGTACTGTATCATTTCATCCGCAGCTGCATTAACAGATATATCAAGCATTTAAGACAAATTCTAATGAATTCAAGAAGATCCATCTATGCCAGTGGAAAAGAATAAGTACACTACTTGGTAATACAATATAATCATCTTATTATAGTGACAAAAGTCAACAAGTGGCACACATCATGCTGTAACAACAAATATGAATCTTCAAAAATAGATAATCGTACATATGTCAATTCATGTACTTATTAGATTATATGCCGATCTATGTATGCATTACTGGATATGTCGATTTATGTGCATTACTACATACTTCAGAAGACATGAAGTACTCAAGTTATTTCCAACAACAGAACATAAGTTGTGGAGCACAACAATGACAAGGTAGAAAGAACACTAAACTCACCACCAGGCGCCAAGATTAAGATAACCAACATAAGGTAAAAGTTCCTCTAAAATTACAAGAGTATAAGATCACCTTACATAAATGTAGCAAATATATCTGTGATCCCTAGAAAATCCCCAAGTTAGGAGCTTACCCAGCTTCAATAGTGTCAGACTATGGGATTCAATAATCAAAACCTAATACTCCGTGGCAAAGAAGTTGATCCAATTTGGAAAATGCCCAAGTAACTAATAATACGCTCATAGCAAACGAATATAATTAAGCTACGAACCATCTCAAAAGAAGAGCAATAATTGGTGATAGAATCATGAAGAGTAATGGCTCTCTCAAATTCTGGTAGTTATTTCATGCACTGTATTATCTATACACAACATACGCATCGATGTCATGTTAACATTCATTGTACACAAGTCCAAACCCATGAGTGTAACAATTCACAAGACATATAGTCCAATAGTTGATCGATAGAGTATTTCGTTCGCATAAAGACATTCCATAGAAGCACAACTCTTCTTTCTTTTGCCCCTTTTTGCAAGAATGCAGGAAACCAGAAAAATATTAACCAAGCATACGTTGCAAGACATTATCCCACATATTAGAGCACAATTGTGATTGTTAAGTAATACTATATCAAGATATCATATGTCACCACAAATTATATCAAGAAACTGAAACATGATAAGAGGCAATTAGCAATGAAATGTGATTGAATTCCTACAGGGAATGTGGAACTTTAAACAGAAGAAACAACTTTGAATTGACATTACATCAGCTACCAAATTCACTAATTTCACTTCAAAGTTCAAACTGAAACAGGAAACGTGGTATAAGCTTTAAACAAGGGAAAATGTGTCTAACGATAGGCTACCAGCTGCAAAATTCAAGAATTTCACTTCTTGATCATGATTCAGCTTGTCAAACTGGGTTTCTTTTTCCTTCTGCACAAGAGAAAAGGAAAAAGAAAAGGTAAAACTCAATTCAAACATTATAAACATTAATCATATATAATGTGTAGAAGTCACAGAAAGAAGACCTTGAGTTTGGTATATTTGTTGTAGAGCTTTGCGTAAAGCGCCTCCATCAAAATCTGAAAAATCAGATCAGAAACTAGAAACAGAATTTTTCACAAACGCATTCCAACAACAGAAAATTTTAAAAGGGTTTTTGCAATCATGAACTTAAATCGTACTAGAGTAGAGGTAATTCAGATTAGATGTACATAAGCACATCGTTTTATCAGTTTTGCAATAAATTATCAGAATGAAGACAAGCCTAGTTTACAACTACCACTGATGTAACCCCGCATTCAAATTTCTTACATGTACTTGTAACCCCGCAAATCGAAGACTTTTCCAATATTATTATTTAAAAAATATATGTATAACAATAAGAAGTCGTATTAGCGGAGAAACCGCTTAGCAAGCCCTCATGGTCATGTTCCACGCGCGCAAACAACAAGGCGTGCGTGTGAAAGAAAGAGTGTGTGTCTGCGTGTGTGTGTGTGTGTGTGTGAGAGAGAGAGAGAGAGAGAGAGAGAGAGAGAGAGAGAGCGGACCTGAAGAGCGTAGTAAGGTTTGAATTTGATGTGTAATGGGTTTTAGCGGGCTCCCCTCCGCAGGACCGCAAGCTATAGGATATGGAGAATTTGAATTGACAGCTATGGCGTATACTAGTACAAGTATATGATATATAGCTTTAGTAATTATCAATTTAGAATCAAGTTTATAGATATTGTTTAATAGTGCAAGTATTGTCAATTGCGCGTTTATGAACAAGATTTGAGTTGGTTGGTAGCGTTGATGTGGTGCCGTCGATGTGGATTGAAATTGAAACTCCCGAACATGCTCTCCGGGATTGTCATTGGGTATCATTCCTTTGGGCGCTTCACCTCTCCGGTAATTTCCAATTCAAATCTTACTAGCGGGACGATTTGGATCGATCCATTCAATAATGGAGAACCATGATGCGAGACTTCCATAATATGTTTTTAATGATCCTCTGGTCGGTTTGGCACTTTAGAAACAGTTGGTTTTCCAAAATAAAATGATGGACCATAAGTGTTGTTTGGACTTCGCCATAACAAGGATGTGTTCGGCAAATGGAAGCGTGTTGTGGTCCGAGATTTGATTTACCCTTAATACCCGACAAATCACACCAACAAGATGATGGCAAAATTAAATAACATCGACAAAATAAAATGCACAATGCCATTTTACATGGTTCGGCAAAACCCGCCTACGTCCACGAGAGTTTCCGTTCTTTACTAATAAAGAATTTCCCAGGTACAAGAAAATACACCCCTTGGAGTTTATGGTCCAAACCCAAGAATAAAAGACTCTCAGACAACCACTTTACTAGCTATCAAAGAACACTCTCCCCAACCCCTTTTTGTGTTACCCGAGAGAAAAATACCCCGAGTGTTTCCCAGACTTTATCACAATTTGACTCACCCAAATTGATCTCCCCAGTGTGTACACTCATTTTTCCTCTCCACCCGGTTGGATGGCCAAGACTTCACTTGCTTGCCATATCTTCTCTGCACTCCTCTCATGCCCTTTTATAGGCATTTCAAGAAAGCCTTGATTAATGAGCGACACATTTGTTGAAAATTTGCACTTGGATGGTTCCATTGTCAAAAAGTTTGGTAAAAGTTTGGCACACTACTTTTGACAATACTATTGTTTTTGTGTGCTTACCTAACAATCTCCACCTGCACAACAAAACAATATCACCCGCAAACCGAATATTGAACACCATTGACCTTCAATCATCTGCACATGCCAAATCAAAGAGTCCTAGCTCCACCCGATTCAATCGACCAATGCACACGTGCGGTCAATCAACACCACCGTTGATTGCCGAGAGGACGACCCCGATCCATCCTCTCGCCCAGATTTCCCTCACACCCGTCTGCACCCTGGAAGCCTTCCGGCGCTCAACTCCTCAAAGTAATCCTTGAGGTCACCGGACGATACAAATTCGATACTTCTCTCTTACCCTTAGGACCCTTCCGCCATGTGTGACTTTCAAGACTCCACCTCCACCGAATATCGCAGCTGTTGGAATCCACTTGGCACCAGGAAATTAGATTCACCCGCATCTTTGGGACATAAGCCACACCACCCAAAGTACGGTCCACTCCATCATCCATTTTGATTTTTACCACTCCAATCCCATGATTCTACAAATAGAACCATCACCAGAGAACAAAATTCCCGCCTCTGCAATTGAAGTAAATCAAACTAAAATCCATCAATCTCGAGAAGAAGTATCAATCCTTGTGGACCGTGAGATATCTCCAACTTCCGCAGCTATCACCGCATCACCACGCCACCGTCACCGGTATCATCCTTCTTTCTCCGAGGTCAATTCCTTTTAAAGTGACCCTCCTCGTGATAACGATAGCATACAACACCCTTTCCTGGTCCTTGAATCGACTGCTGATTCACAGATCCACCACCGAATCCCTCCCTTACCTGGATTCATTTCCCTGAGCAACCAAAGCATATCCATGTCCCTTCTCCTGGTCTCCGCTTTTTTTTTTTTATGGACAACACCGTGCTTTTATATATGCTCCAAGTCCAGTGTGTCTTTGCCGTGACGGCAACGCCGTCACCAGGTATCATATGAATCCGGGGATAGAGAAAGAAAGTAAAGGGCTTTATCTTCTTCCTCAACCTTTTCATCAACTTTCCCGAGTTGATCCAGTTGCCCATTGTGCACCTTTTATATCTCGTCAATTTTCCCCTTTCCTTTCAACGCCATTGTCCGGTTGGTAGAGATCCTTCACCCTTTATTGCCAAGGAGTGAAATTCCTTTGCCGTCAAATTGTTGCACTTGAATGGATTTGTCATCGCCACAAAGTGTCCACCGGAAAAATTCAAATCTCAATTTTCTACCTTGCCCGAGGTTACCAAGTAGCTGCGATACCACTTGTTGGGCGCGGCGGAGGCGTGTCATGGTCCGAGATTTGATTTACCCTTAATACCCGACAAATCACACCAACAAGATGATGGCAAAATTAAATAACATCGACAAAAATAAAATGCACACGGTGATTTTACGTGGTTCGGCAAAACCCGCCTACGTCCACGAGAGTTTCCGTTCTTTACTAATAAAGAATTTCCCTAAGACAAGAAAATACACCCCTTGAGTTTTATGGTCCAAACCCAAGAATAAAAGACTCTCGTACAACCACTTTACTAGCTATCAAAGAACACTCTCCCCAACCCCTTTGTGTTACCCGAGAAAAAATACCCGAGTGTTTCCCACCTATCACAATTTGACTCACCCAAATTGATCTCCCTGTGTGTGTACACTCATTTTTCCTCTCCACCCTGGCTTGGATGGCCAAGACTTCACTTGCTTGCCATATCTTCTCTGCACTCCTCTCATGCCCTTTTTATAGGCATTTCAAGAAAGCCTTGATTAATGAAGCGTACACATTTGTTGAAAATTTGCACTTGGATGGTTCCATTGTCAAAAAAGTTTGGTAAAAGTTTGGCACACTACTTTTGACAATACTATTGTTTTTGTGTGCTTACCTAACGAGGATGTTGGAGTATCAAGCGGCGTCTTGACTTCTAATTCGTGCTTATCCCGCCATTTGTCCTTTGCGGAGAGCCGATTCCACCGGATGAGGGGCTAGTGAAAATTAATTGCGACACGTCAATTCATACCAACATTGAAACAGTAGGGGCTGTAATTCGAGACCATAATGGGGGCCGTGAGTGAGCTCTTTTTACGAGTTAAGAGGAAGAATTTGAAGTGGATGTGGCGAAGCCATTGCTTGCTTGGACGACCTCCGTTGGCAAAAGAATTGGGTTGCTTGAAGGTGATCTTGGAGACAAATAATACCACGATATTTTTCAAGCTCAAACGGAGGGATCGTGATTTATCCTACCTTGGCGGCGTTATTTCTAATATTTTGGATTTTTCTCTTTTTTGAGGTTGTCATTAAATTTGTGTTAAGCGTTCGAAACTTTGTGGCACACCATTTAGCTCGTCATGCTTTTAGTTTGTCAAATTTTGAGTCGATCGAAGGGTGTAATCCCGAACCATGTATGTGAGAACTTGTGTCCCGAGGAGATGATCTCCGACTTTTTATTTAATGTTATTGATCTTTTTCCCTCAAAAAAAAAAAACAATGCAAGTATTTGCACTCTGTATGACGCAAATGAGTTGGGAAATTCTTTTGTATTGATTTTGATGATGCCTATAAAACTAAGTATTAGAAAGTTAGCACACTAAATTTGTTGTAATTTTTTATTATGAAATAAATAGGTTATTGAATGTCTTAATGCAACCAAGTCAAGGTGCGGAAGACTTGCAAAAGACATTTCGAAGACTCATAGTTGATTATGGAAGATTCGAAGACTCTCCATGTAGAGTACTACCAGATTGATTATGCAACATAAGACCGATAGAAGAGTTAAAGCGAAAGACTCTCGGAAGACTCATCAATCAAGAGACTCAAAGATCAATCAAGTGGGGTAAGTAGTCTGCAAGATTCAAAGTCAACTGAGTATTTCCGTTGCGATGAGTCCAAGGATTTTCATTAAAGAACTCGAAAGTACTATGCTTGAACTTAAAAGTGTGAAGCATTCGATGAAGGCAAAAGAGATACAACCATTAGAAAGCACTGCAAGCAAGACATCGCCAGTTTTAGAAAAATGCAAGAAGCGAAATATACAATGAAGGGTCAACATCAAGCTTTGCAAAGAAAGGATATGCAAACTATTCAACAATGTGATTTGAATCTGCATCATCTCTTCAACAAACAAAATTCAAATCATAACTATAAAAGTTGAGGAACTCTCTACAGAGAGAAAAGCATGAAACACGAGAGATAAAAGAACACAAGCTGAAAATCAAGCAAAAAATCTCTCAAGCATTAACTAAAAAATCCTCAAGCTTCAAATCAAAACGCCTTATCCAACATTCACCGAAAGATTAAGATTGTTGAAAATATTTAAAGATGAACAAATTTGAAATCAAACGAGGTTCACATTTTGTTGAAGTGAAAGACTTATGGTCAAGTTCTTTGACGAACCAGACAAAGTCGCAAAGAGAGGATTGTTGTGATTAAGTTTTGTGGTGAAGTAACTATAGGGATGTGTGTGAGCAAATCTAGTGAGCGGTTGAATCCAGGCAGTGGGTTGTGTGAACATAGCTGCTAGAATTGTGTTGTGACTTTCTATCTAAAGTTAACTGATACATAGTAAATTCCTCATGGAGTAGGAAATAGTGGAGCAGAGAAATTACCCCCTCCTCAAACCACTATAAATCCGTGTCTCATTTACTTTATTGCACCTTATATTTACGCAATTTTTTTGCTATTTTTGATTACTCAATAACTCAATAAAACATTATGTGTTGATTGCTACAAACCGAAAAGGTGCAAGTCTTCCACCGCATTTCTTATGAAAAACTGATTTTTTGAAAGTTGCAATTTTTCAGTTGAGTTACTCTATCAACAGCTTTGTCAAGAGATCTGTTGAGTGGTCAACTCTCTTGCTGAATTTGAACTTAACTGTTACTAAATGACTCAACTGTTTTCTACTTTGATTTAAAATTGTGATAAAATTGTAAAGTTATTCAACCCCCTCTTTCTAGACTTTACTTTGACACCCTTGAGATCTATAATTGTTATCGAGAGAGGTGACTCAAACAACCTTCTACACATCGGTTCTTGAACTAGATCCTTTTGCGTTTTAAACTATCAACTCATCAAGCTTTTCAAGTTTTGAATAGGTATTAAGATGGAAGCTAATCTAACTCATATCCCTATGTTCGCCATTGAGAAGTTTGATGATTGGAAAATTCATATGCATGAACATCTATCAAATTTACATGATGAAATGTGGTTTGTGATTGAAGATGGCCCCATAAGATCAAGAAAGCAAACACGGATGTTGCGAAGAGACGAAGGTGTTGTTGCTCTGCGATTGAGGTTGACAAGCCAAGAAATGAGTGGACTACGGCGGATAGAAAAAAGCACAACTTGGATAATATTGCCAATGACATCCTATACAAGACTTTGGACAAAGCCATGTTCAACAAAGTCAAATCGTGCAAGGTAGCTAAGGAAATCCGAGATAAGCTTACTCTAATATGTAAAGGGATTGAGCGATAAATGAGAACAAGCTTATTGTGGTTGTTCAAAAGTTTGAAAACTTCAATATATGATGACAGAATCATCGGACCAACTAGATGCCGATTCATAGAAATAACGAATGACCCGTCAACTTTAGGCAAAGAATATACACACAAGGAAATGTATAGGAAAATACTCGAGAGCATTACCCGGTAGGAGTGGGAGATGAATATTATGGTTATGACGCATTTAATGGACCTTACTAAAATTTCCAATCATGAGCTATTCTCGGACTTGAAAAATTATGATTTTGAGCTCAAAATGAAAGAGTGGATGAGACTACCGCTCCAAAAATAAATTTGTATTAGTTGCGAGTTGAGTTAAAGACAACAAAGTCAAAGGACACAATAGACAAAGAAGAACTTGCATTAATGATTAGAAGATGTAATAAGTTTTTCAAAAAGAATTATCAAATGAATAAGGAAGAATCCTCCGGAAAGACATTCAACACCTACAAAAGGGAAATAGGAAAGACCTCAAGAAAAAAACGAAAAAGAGTTGATTGTAGGCAAACATATCATTTTGAAGTTAACTACCCACACCCTTCAACAAATACAAAAACGAGGAAGAAAAGAAAATATTAAGAGACAAAAGAAGAAAAAGAAAACTATGCTTGCATAGACAAAAAGCTCAAAGAAAAAGGAAACGAAAGAGTTGAGCAATAGTGAAGATGATTACTCATTTGATACTAAAAAAGAAGTACTCATCTTTTTAATGGCTAAATAACAAGAAGATGAGGTAATCCCTAACTTATTTGATTATGAATGTGATGATAGTGATCAAGATACAAATACATTCTCACCCATAGATCTTTATGATTCATCGGGCGTGGAAAGATGAAAGACTTTGAGCGCATAAAATCATCACACACTTCTAAATAAGGAAAACAACCAACTTAAAAGCAAAACTCACGGATGACTAAAGAATTGAGTGTTACGAGTCACTTAGCTAATGAGAACAAAAAGTGAAGGTTGATATTGAGTTAATTAAAGTAGAGTGTTACGCTAAAGAAAAGAGAGAGCGAGAACTTAAAAATGTCATTGTATCACTCGGCAAGTCATCCAAAATATTGGATGAATTGATGATGATTCAAAAGAAAATGGGATATAAAACTAGACCAGGCTTTAATTCCTTTGTGAATGCACAAACTCCCGAGTGATCATAGAAAAGGATTCCCCAAGCAATGAAGGTAGTAATAAGTCTAAGACACTCGTATGTTGCACCTACACACTTTCAAACTCGCACACATGCTAGTCTTGGATATAAAGACAAATGTAAGAAACCATTAGAGTTCAATAGTAAGATCATAAAACAAAATTTAGAGAATCAACCAAAAACACCTAATGAAATATTATGTAAAAACAAAGAAGAACTACCAAAAGCCCCGGCTTTCCGAAAAGAATCCAAATGATGGTAATGGTAGAAAATATCCTACATATATTGATTGGAACCCTCCAATGAACTATCAATGATTCTTAAGGAAACATGCCACCATTGCGGAAACTGGATCAATTCGGTCATTCCTAAGTATTCACATCAAGACACATATGCACCTAGATATAATTAACACAAAGAACAACACCATCACCATCACAAGAATGGTAATATGCATACACACATACGACAACAAATACGGATATATTGTGCAAAAGCACCTAAATAGATTGCAAGCATTCATGATTATGGAACAGAAAAGTAGTAATCTCTTAGAGTCGAGACTTTTTAGTTATAAATACATTTGGATCACCATACGATCCCCCAACCCCTTAGGACCCACACAAATATAGGTACCTAAAGATTAATTTCTTTGATGCGGTTCACGGGACAAGGTTCACAGGGAACGAGCCGCCAAGGAACCTGGTACATGAGACAATGGTTCTCTCAACACACATGATTTGAACAAAAGCAATCTGTCAAATTTCAAAGAAGAAAAAGGAGCTAAAGTTATATTTGGGAGAAATAAGTTCTAGGAGAGATCACATGGGGTCAAAATAGAATGGAGGAAATCAAGGATGTTGCATATGTAGAATGATCAATTTTAACTTTTTATTAATCACCCAATGTGTGATAAAAAGTTGTAATGTTTGTTTCAACATGGGAAAATAACAAATCAAAGACACAAAAACCAATGAGGTAGTGCTAACATGAATCGAGAAGAAGAACATGTATGTTGTAGATTGGTCTACTTCAACACCAAGCACCTTTATTAGCAAAATGCATGGCTAAAGTGTAGGTCCCAAGGGTGTTAAATTAAGTCTAGAAGGGGAGGGGTTGAATATACTTAACCAATTTCTCAATTATAATCTTAAATCGAGTTTTAAAGAAGCAAACAACTTAGTCCGTTTAAGACAGTTAGGTTAAACCTCAACAAGAGAGTTAACCACTCAACAAACTCGATTGGTGTTGATAGAGTAACTCAACCGAGTGAAACGAGCTCTTTAAAAATACAATTTACTTGGTTTTGCGGTCGACACCCTTTTTGTAAAATGGTTTTACAACACTTGTTTTTAGCTTAATTTATTATCAACAGATTGAAGCAAATATAAATCGTGAGAATAATTGTGCGAAATTAAAGTGTTGAATGTAAAAGACAAAAAGTAATTTTATAGTGGTTCGAGGATGGGGTAATTCCTCTACTCCACTCTTCTCCAACTCCTCGAGGTACTACACTAATGCAACAGTTGTTACAAAATCGATACAACAGATCCCGAAAGTAGGCTTTGATCACACAACCAACTCTACTTCTAGGACTCACTACTTCGTAATTTTCCTCTTCAATAGGTTGAAGTTTTTCTTCCTTCACTGAATGTGTTGATGATTCACTTGAAAAGTAGGCTTGAGGATTAGAATGAATAACTTGAGAGTGTTTTGCTTGCTTTATTTTACTCAGTTGCTTGAGTATTTCATACCTCTCTCACAATTATTTCTCGACTTTTTATAGTGACAGTTTGAAAAAGTATCTTTGAAGAGATAAATATTTTTCAAACTTCACTTCTTGATCATTGGCTTGTCTTGTTGTGCGGCTTTTGATGTTGACCCTTCCTTAGTTTGATGCTCTATAGGTTGCTCAAACACTGCGGGTTTTTCTGCGAACATCTTATTGGTTCTCATCTACTTGCACTCTTTCAAAGAAGACATCTTTAAGGTAAAGCAGTTTGTCCGCTTACCATTTTGGGTAAAATCTTTGACTTTTAAATCCAACGGACTTCTTCACTTTCATCGAGTCTTTAAGCTACTTTACCCCTTTATCGAGTCTTCTCCATACATCCGGGACAACTCGGTTGTTAGTCTGTGACAAATATACGACTTCTTTACTTGTCGAACCTCTTCTTCGACACTGGTGCAACTCAAATGCAATTCTTCACCGCAACTTTGATCAACTTATGCGATCTTCAACTTTGTTGGGAAATTTATTGTCTGATTTTGATGATGCTATGTAAAACTTAGATTAGGAAGTTAGCACCCTATTTTTTTTGTAAATTCAACTATGTAATATATACGATCTATAAGTCGAGTCGAAATAGCCAAGTTGAAGATTGCGAAGTTGATCAAGACAAAGTGAAAATTCAAATATGTTGCGGTGAGTGTCGAAGAAAGTCTCGATCAAGTACCAAAAAGTTGTGTGTGTCGACAAAACCGATTAAGTCACTCCTGGATGTTTAGAGAAGACTCACAAAGGGGTTCAAGAAGAAAAAGACTCAAGAAAGTCAAGAAATCCGATAAAGTAAAGTCAAAACATTACTCAAAGAGGAAAGAAGACAGATCGCAACCTTAAAGCTATTTTCTTTGAAAGAGAGTACAAAAGGCTAGGAACCAATGAGATGTTCCCGCACACCGCTTATGTTTTTTTTTTTTGAGGGAAAAACATGAATAATATATTCAAGAAAACTAGGCCGGAGCCTCCGATACAACAAAGTTTTGGAGAGTAGGTGGAACCTCTCCGATGTAGTGAGTGTCACGATTAATCGAAAATGCAAAATGTGTTAAATTATGGCCAAAACATTGGCCGTTCTAGAATGTACGAAAAGGAAAAAGTCAAAAATCTCGACTAATAGTTTGGATATCTCTAATTATGCCCCGATATATGAGAAATCGTCCGTGCTCTTTGTAAAAGGCGTTCACACCAAGAGACAATCCGATTCAACAACCACGTTGGAGTGAAGGTGGTTGCGTGCTATGGAGAGCGCCTCTCGACATGCTAAAGCCTCCGCTATGTCTACTTGGTATTCTTGGTCGAAAGCCTTTGCATAAGTGCATAAGATTCTTCCATTATGATCCCCAAAGCGGCGCACACACGTGCCTTTCCCATGAATTATTGATGCATCACTAGTTATTCTCACCGTTTCGGAGGAGGAGGAGAAACCGAATGGAACTTTCACAGCGTGGCGGTCGAGGTATCGCATGCGTCTTCGATTTTCTGGCTTCTTGGTACGAGTGGTAGCATCTAGTAGCCATGGAAAAACACTCCAAATGTGTTAGGTTTTTTCCTTGGAATACTAGATTATTTCTTGCATGCCAAAGTACCCACAGTAATACAGCAAACATATTCTCCCCATTTTCATCTTTTGATTTCGCCATTTCAGCCATCATATCGACAATAGATGCATTCGATTCCGTGGCAAGCCTATCCAACCTGAGAGGAGACGCGCGCCAAAAGAAAGTACACCAAGGACAGTCCCTCAGTGCGTGTTCGATGGTTTCGTTAGCCGCTCCACACCGCCGACAAATGGGACTTATATTTATTTTCCTCTTTACCAGTGACATGTTGACAGGTAGGATGCCCGTTGCGATTTTCCAGAGAAAAATTTGGATTTTGGGGGGGACTTGAAGATTCCATATCCATTTCCAAATCGAAGATGAATCGCCTGAGGTTGATGGTTGATTCCTGTGTCCGTCTGTTAACCGAGCTGCTACCTTGTATCCCGACTTGACCGAATAAACACCATTATCATTGAAATTCCAAGCCAATACGTCCTCCCCCGCGAACTTCCGAAGAGGGATGTTTAAAATATAATTTGCATCTTCGGGGCGGAACGTATTTTTAATGAGTTGGACATCCCATTGTCGCTCATTCATGCGAATTAGATCTTTCACTCTTAGGTCCTTATTTTCTTCTGTAGCCAAATTGTGAGGTCGAAAGTTTGTCTTCTCTGCAATCCAAGGATCCGACCAAACATTAATGTTGTTACCGTCCCCGACCCCCCATCGGAGTCCTTCTTGGAGAATGTCTTGACCCACTCGAATACTACGCCATGTGAAGCTGGGTTTGTATCCCATATTTGCCGTCAAAAAGTTTCCGTGAGGGAAGTAGCGTGCTTTTAAAATTTGGGCCAGTAGAGAAGATTCATCGTGAATTAAGTGCCACCATTGCTTGGCTAGCATAGCCTTATTAAAATCATGCAAACCCCGAATCCAAGCCCTCCTTCCGATTTGGAGGAGCGAGCGTCTTCCATTTCTTCCAGTGTATTCTGTTTTTTCGCTTTTTGTCCCCACCAAAAATTTGCAATTAATGAGTCAATTGTTTTGCAAAATTCGGTGGTAGTAAAAAACAACTCATGATGAACGTGGGGATTGCTTGTGCTACACTTTTAATAAGGACCATTTTTCCCGCAATAGAAAGGGTTCTTGACTTCCAATCCTTCATCTTTTTACTGATTCTATCAAGTAAAGTTTGATATATTATTTTTTTCGATCGACCAACCGTAGCGGAAGACCGAGGTAGATGCGTGTTTGTCTACCAAGTTGACACCCAATTGGCAAGCCATACTCGTAGCCTCCGTCTCTCTCACCCCCTTGCTAAAGTTTATCTCCGACTTCTCAAAGTTAACAATTTGACCCGAAGCGCACTATAGTCCGCAATTATGCCCTTTACCACTTCAATCTCATGTGCGGTTGCCCTCCCAAATATGAGACTATCATCTCGCGAAAAATAAGTGCGTGATTGGCGGCGCTCGTCTCTGATTTTCGCCCCATGTAAACCACCTGTGAGTTCTCCGCTGCGAATGAGAGCCGAGAATGCTTCGCACAAAAAAGGAATAAATAAATGGGAAAGGGGGTCGCCTTGTCTAAGGCCTCGTGTTGGGATAAAAGGGTTGCTAGGGATGCCGTTAGTAAGAACCGAATAAGAAATCTGTAGAAACACATCGCATAATGAGAGACACAAAATTTTGTCCAAACCCCATTTTCAACATAACTTTCTCCGAAAAACCCATTCCACTCTCTCGTAGGCTTTACTCATGTCCAGTTTTAAAAGCAAAATTTCCACGTTTTTAGATTGACTATTTTTCATAGCATGTAAAATTTCTAAAGCAATCAAAATTATCGATTGTTATGAGTCCGCCTTAACAAAAGCAGATTGGCTAGAGTGAATAAGACCGGGAAGGGTGGTTTTCAGCCTGTTAGCTATAGTTTTTGTGATGATTTTAAAAATCACGTTGCATAGACTAATAGGCCGAAAATCACTCGGGGACTCGGGATTTTTCTTTTTGGAATAAGAACAATGTGGGTATTGTTGATAGGGGTGGGATCAGCTCCATTGTTTAAAATATTAAGAATGACACGAGAGATATCGTATCGCATGTGAGGCCAGAAAGTTTGATAAAAAAGGGCGGGCATACCGTCCGGTCCAGGCGCTTTTGATGGGTGCATCTGAGCTAGAGCTTCCGTGATTTCGGCTTCGGTGAAGGGAGCGTTTAGGAGTTCATTGAGCTCGTCTGGAATTCTGCTATCAATCGCGTCCAGGGCCTGTTCCCTTCTAAATTGAGGTGTGGAGCTGAATAATCTTTGGAAGAACAGTGATAGGACTCGCTCAATTTGTTCAGGATCGTCAACCCGTTCTCCATTGTCATTCATAATCCATTCGATAGTATTTCGTTTCTTTCTGCCGCTCGCCACCTTATGAAAGAAACTCGTATTTTTGTCTCCATCATTCATCCAATTAACCCTAGCTCTCTGGTGCCACATAGATTCCTCCTTTTTCATCAGATTTTCAAGTTTGTGCTCGAGGGTTTTTGCCGCTGCCAAGTTCTCTGCCGTTTGCGTGAGTTTTTGGACCTTTTGAAGTTGGCTTCGTGTGACTGAAATGAGGTGGTTGATATTGCCAAAATGCTTCTTTTCCCAACCAAACAAAGATTGACCCATATGCTGGAGCTTAACCTTGATCGACTCAGGAGATGGATCGGTGGGTGTATCTTTCCACAATTATTTAATGAAAGGTCGACATGATGATATATCATCCAACCACATTTTTTCAAAGCGGAATAATCTTTGTTTTGCGGCGTCGTCGATTTGTTGCTCTTTTTGACCATGCAAGTAACAAAGGACAATGATCCGACGCAATGCGCGTTAGGTGTTCGAGTTTGTAATCTGGAAATTTGCTGACCCAATGAATGTTGGCTAATCCTGATCGAGCCGTTCTTGAATGTTTGCCTCATTTGCTTGACCATTAGTCCACGTAAATTTAAACCCCTCAAAACCCAAGTTATCCAAACTCGCATTGCGCTACCACGTCTCGAAAAGCCCTAATTTTGGAATCCTCTTTCGCTCGTCCTCCAATCTTTTCATGATGGTAAAGAATTTCATTAAAATCTCCTATGCACAACCATGGCCTATTTGGCCTCGAAAATAACCCCGCATGAGTTGCCATGTTTGTGGTTTTAACCGTTCTTCCGCCATCCATAAATACACGATAGTTGCCAAGGTTCATTTGATCCGGTTCTAAAATTAGAGCATCTATGGCATGAAGGGATGCCGAAAGGATTGACACTGAATCGACTCTTTCCAAAACAAACATAATCCACCTTTCACGCCACTCGAGCTCGTACGCAATCAACATCAGTGAAAAATTAAGAAAGTTCAATTGTTTACTAACCGTAGTAATTTCATCTTTCATGAGTTTTGTTTCCATAAGAAAAACCAAACAGGGATCTTTATGTTTGATATCTCGTTTAAGCACTTGAACTGTCCGGGGGTTCCCAAGCCCCCGGCAGTTCCAACTGAGGCAACTCATTGTGTTCGCTGGATCGCTCCGGCGATCGCCGCTTGAGAGTATTTGCATAAGACATCATCGTAATTTGATTTTTTAACTTTTTTCTCACTAGGGTTTGAGGTCAAGTTAGGGTTTAGGAGGAGAGAGTTTGGGAGTTTACGTTTTTGGGATTTTTGTGCGACGGGGTTAGGTGTTTGGGGTGTGGGGTGGTTGGGTATGCGGTGCTAAGTGGAGGGTTGTTTTGTGGGGGCATTATTTATCCGGTTTTTGGGCATCATCATCGTGGTGAGGAGAGGTATGAGGGAGGTGTTGTATTGTTGTTCGTTTGGGGCGCTTTGTGGGGTGGTGGTTGGGCGGGATTATTTTGTGGTAGTGTTGGGTGATGGTAGAGGTTGATGCAACTGCCTCGGCTTGGTTGAGTGTGATGGTTTGAATTTGTGGTGATGGTTGTGAGTGTGGTTGCTTTGCGTGGCCATTGTTCATGTTTGCATGGTCAAAGTCAAGGTGGATTTTGGGTTAGGATTCGATAGGGTTAAGGATTCGATTGTGTTAAGGATGACTAAGCCGTATTGTGTTGGTTAGGGTCGTTTTTCATGGCTTGGTTTGATTTGTATGGGTATTGATTTGGTCTTGGTGGTAGGAGATAGTGGGGGCTCATTTGTTGGGGAGAAACCGGTGGTCGGTTTGTTTTTTTGGTCTTTGAAGGGTGTGGTGTGGGTACAGGGATTTACGGGCGTTTGAAAGGGGAGGCTTTTAGAAAAGGACCGTATTTGCTTCCGCAGGTCGGGTGCTTCTTGCTATCGTACTCTTTACATGCTCTGCTCGTGATGGCCAATAACCCCACAATAGAAACAATACACCGGGAGGGATTCATACTTTATGGGGATCCATTTTGATTCTCCTTTTATTCGAATAGTAACACCCCGCCAACGGTTTGGTAATATCAATGGAAATTTTGAGTAGTGCCGTGCATTTTCCGATTAATCCATCCTCCTGAGGGTCCCATGTTTCAAATTCTCCAATGTGCTTTGCAATCGTTTTTAGTGATCACTCATTCATGCACGCAACCGTAAATCGTATGCTCGCCTAAAATGATGCCTTTGAAATGTTTATAGAGGATGGTTGTTCCGTTCCTGATGATCTTGATAGCGAATAAAAACCCTCGAAATGCCATGGTTGATTTTGGAGCACCTCCCTTTCTTTCTCGTTATTCGAAAGCAAAAGAGGTATAAGTTTTTTCCCATTCCTCGAGAAGACTTTTTTCGGTTTCGATGATTTTTTCATAACTTCCAGGAGGTAGAAAGGGTTGATGGATTTATTTGTGCACAATCTCCCAACCAAACAAAGTGACCACGAGGAAGTTCGTATGCATTGTGTATCCCCATCCTCGTCATCCAGGTCCAAGATTCTCGGTTTCTGTTAAAACGCGTTCTTCCATATTATTCGGACCACACCTCTCAATAGAAAAGCAACCTACACAAAGACAAAGAAACGACAAAAACAAAAAACCAAAACCACTTGATGAAAAACAAAACGCAACCCTAAAAGACAGAGAAAGCCGAAAGAGGAAACCTGATACGTAAAGCGGGGGCCGGAAGAGGAGGAAGGCGTGAAAATAGAAAAAAAAAAGCAAAAACCAAAGGCCGCACGAGATGATATGTGGGGATCGGCTGGGAAAAATAAGGGTCGTGAGTCGAGTCAAGGCGGGAGACCGAGGTTTTCCTGGACACCGGCACGGTTCTCTAGGGGGCTTCGGGATGGTGGGGGTAGGGTGGGGGTTGTAGAGGGTGCGTGGGAGGGAGAGATTGAGGAAAGCTATCGGGGAATATTATGGGTGTTAACAATCCCGAGAATCCATGTGTCTCTTATCCGACGTAAAAGTTTGAGAAAAAGGCACGCAATGTCGAGGTTTATGGGTTTATTGGTAGATTAATATTGAGTAAAGGTGTTTGGGCCAGGGGTGGGGCACGCACCTGGGGGGAAAAAGAAACTAGGGTGGGTGGGGGGGAGGATAAGCACTTGGATGAGGTGGTGTGGGAGAGGAAGGTGGAAAGAAAAACGGGAAGGTGTGGCTAGCGGGGGCGGAGAAACGAAGAGTGGAGAAAACAAAAAGGACAAGCCCTAGATGGGGACAAACTCCCTAGAGAGAACTAGACTCTGACGGAACGAGGAGAACGTAAAAACCTGTTATGTTTAAGGCATACATGCATAGCATTAAACCAAGGTTGGGTCAACATAAATTGCCGCATAACAAGACTAGCCAACGACCATGAAAGTGGAGTTTGAAATGCATCTATCTCTTCAACGGATACATTTTCGAACCGCCACTATAAAAGGCCGAGTAGCTTATTTGAGAGAGATAACTGCAATATTGAGACACAAGAGATTATCCGAGCAAAGAAAGCAAAGCAAAAATACTCTCAAGCAATACACTCTATCCTCAAGCCTAAAATTCGGAGTCTATCTAACCAACACTTTCAAAGGAGAAAGAAAGAAAAAGCTTCAAGTCGTTGAACATGAAACTTGTCTAAAGACAATGGGGTTTTCGGGAGGGGACATAAATTCTTTTTTCCACAATTTCACCAAACCCAACGAAAGTCGAATAATCACATCTCAAAGACTTAATGATCCATGTGGCAAGCCTCAAACATCACCGAAGCCATGGAAAAAATTGTAGTCGACTTCTTTGGTTCTCTTTTCACCTCAACCAATTCTATAGCCAACACCATCTCCGAAGCCTTACTCCGAATCTCTGCTAAGAGTAACACCGAGAAATGAACCATGCTCGGGCCGCACCTTCTACAAAAATGATGTCATATCGACACTCAAACATATGCACCCATTCAAATCTCCCGGCCCATGGTATGAATCCTATTTTTTATTTGGAATATTGTTGGGTCTAATATTACTACTTTTATGCTTAATTTACTTAATCATGGGATTTTTTACGTTCGATCTAATTTTACCCATGTTGTCCTCATTCCTAAAGTTTGCCAACCCCAAGCGATCTCCCGATTCCCGCCCCATTACCTTTTTGTAACATCGTCATAAGTTGGCTTCTAAAGCCATCTCTATTAGACTTTGTGACACTCTCCCGCATATTATATCGGAGTCCCAATCCGCACTGGTAGACTTATTACTAACAATGTCCTACTTGCCTACGAGCTCCACCATTTTATGCGCACCAAACCCTCTAGAATACGGGCCTTATGTCTATTAAACTCGACATCGGTAAGGCGTTTGATAGGTGGATGACTAGTGTTTTCTAAAAATGGTGCTCGATCCCTGGTTTTGCCTAAATTGTCGTTGATATTATCATTAAGTGTATTAGCTCGGTGTCTTTCTCTTTTCTTTTAAACGGTTGTGCATTCGGTCACCTCCAACTCCAACGTGGTATCCGCCAAGGGACCTCTTATCCCCCTATTTATTTATTATTTTCTTGAAAGTTTTTTCTTGTATTTTACAGACTGACAAAGAGTCAGTAAAATAAATTGCATTAAGGTTTCTCGTTCACTCAGAGTATCTCACACCTATTTTTTTTGCGATCGACACCCTTCTACTTGGTAATGCAACCATTGAAGAAGCCACTTATTTCCGCTTTGCCATCAACCTTTATGAAAAAATATCAGGCTAGCAAATCAACTTTGATAAATCCGGAATTGTTTTCTCAAAAAATGTTCCTCATGAGCAAGCTGCCCATATTTCCAACATCCTGGGCATTAAACAGGTGAATGGGCATCAAAAATACTTGGGACTTCCATCCATTGTTGGCACAAATAAGAAGGAAATGTTTTTATCTATCAAAGACCAAATATGGAAACGAGTTCAAGGTTAGAATGAAAGATATCTCTCGAAAATGGGAAAAAGTTTTGATTAAATCCGTTCTCCAATCCATTCCGATCTATGCCATGCCGTGCTTCAAACTCCCGAATCGCTCATCTCGGATATTCATTCGCTAATGGCCTCTTCTTGGTGGGATAGCAAACCGAGCAAGAAGAAAAATCCACTGGTCTCTTGGAAAAATCTCCAAGTCAAATCAAATTAAGCGGTGGTCTTGTCTTCAGGACCTTCGACTTTTTAACATTGCTATGTTAGGCAAACAGCCTAGAGACTCCTTACGGCTCCCAAAACCCTCTTGCTCGTGTTCTACGAGCGAATTATTACAGATTCATGCGCCTCTTTGAGAACCCGCCCTTCTTGGACATGGCACAATATCTTGGAGGGTCGTCGGCTTCTTTTCATGGGATGTAGAAAGCATATATTGCCAGGGAAATCTACTAGGATTTGGAGTGAACATTGGATCCCGAAACCTCCTTCATTCGCTACTCCACGTCCAACAAAGTTGTCGCAAAGATGCTTTGGTTTCGAGATCTTATCGACAATAACACATTGTGGTGGAATATTGATCTAGTTCGTGATATCTTCCCATATAGTCTATCCTGCTTAGTACAGTGATCAATGATAGATAGATCGCACTTCTCAAAAATCAGAATACTCCGTCCGCTTCGGCTTACTGCATAATCATGAATAACCCCGCTTATTTTCCGTAAGTACATCCATCTAGCTCATCGAGTAGCGGCCCGCACCCTATTTGGAAAAAACTTTGGAAGCTCCAAATTCCAGTCGTATTCTCCATTTTTCATGGCGTTTACTAACAAATTCGCTCCCCTCCCCAGAAAATCTTGCACGAAGAAGACTTTCCCATACTCATACATGCCCATTTTTCCACTCTACTCATATATCTCTCACGCACCTATTCTTCCCCGGCAATTTCTCTTCGCATATTTGGTATTTTGTCTTTGGTTTAAAGGAGTTCATCCGCATTTTCTCTCACCCACTTGCGACATTTGGGCTCATAACCTTCTTTCCGATGGCCATGGACATATTGCGAACTCTTTCTCTCGTTGTGTAACTTCATTTGGTATGCTAGAAATCAAATAGCATTTGAAGAATGTTCTACCCAACCTTTTCGTCTTGGTTAGCACGTTTTTTCATCTTCTATCCGATTTCAAGAATGCAAACAAATGGCCTAAAAGATCATCTCTTACTATTTCTCCGCGTCATGATTCGACGCACCCCACGAAGGCATCCAAATCTACTTTGATGGTCCCATATCCATTACTAATAAATATGTTGGGACATGAGTTATTATTAGAGGTGAAGATGGATCATTTCTTGGTGGCATTGCTCACAAATTCCTAGGTATTACGGACCCATTAATATCCGAAGTCCTTGCCCTTCGTCAAGCTCTCCTACTAGCTAGAAACAAGGGAATAAACAAGGCCAACATCTTTGGAGACTCCTCTGTCATCAATCTTCCTACCGCCACTCTGAAGGTTCAAAAGTCGATACCAACCCAACTTGTCTCCTATTCTTGCACATCTCCGACTTGCTATCCTCTCTCCGCCCAATTTTAAATTGTTTTGGGGTAGACGTTCTTATATTTTTTATTGCCCACGAGCTAGCGCAATTTGCCAAACATGCACCCAATGTAACTAGCTCGTGGGAATCTCCTCCCAAATTTTTGTCTCAATCGATCTTTGGGCGACATCCAACAATAATTAATGATATTTTCAATTTCAAAAAAAAAATGAAATAGTAAGTAAGTATTTTCTTTTAAAGACGATACTTTTCTAGTTAAAAGTAATATTTTTCGAGTTGAACTAATTATTATTTCACCTAAATAATTGATGATACTTTTAAAGTAAAAATAATAATTTTTGAATAAAATTGATATTTGTAAAAAGGCTCGTCATCTGCATACTTTGCAAGTAAATAAATACCGATTTTATTACTCGAAAACAAGGAATTTTAGAGTGAAAGTGATTTTTTTAATAAAAAATGACGGTTAAACAAGGTTGTATATAACTTTGCAATCAAATAATATCGGTTAACCTTTGAAAATGTATAATTTTCGGAGTAAAAGTTATACTTTTTGAGTCTAAATTGATACCATGTCACGCATAATATTACAAAAATACCATCACTCTTTTACACATACAAAAATGCCACTGTCTTTTTATATCTATGAAAATGACGTTGCCTCTTCTAATATTTATAGAAATGCCACCTCTAATATTTTCAAAGATGCCACCTGGTTTGGGCACGAATCCTTCTCGTAAAATGCGACCCATAAGATGGTCGTATAAGAGTTTTTGACTTAATTAAAAGTTGGATTAAATAAAAAGGAAATTTACATTTTTACCTATCATCAAGAATGTAAGGATTTTTCAAAAATATTTTTATTTTATTGATTATTCAAAATTATTAATCTAACACACAATAAAATATTTTGTTTGACAAGAAAAATATTTTATTAATTCAAACGAGCAACACTTGATATAAACACGAGAAAAAATATGTTAAAAACCGTAAAAGATGAAACTATGAAAAGATTCGAGAGCATCTAGATTAATAAAAAATCGGTTTTGAAAAATCTATAATGACTAGAATACCCATGATCACGGTTTTGCAACATGCAAAAGACCACAATCTAATTTATTATCTTTGTCAAATCAAAAACTTATGTGTTTGAATCGTCCGTACAAGAAAATATACCGCACCAAGATAATGACAAAACGCTCGAACCATGGCGGCGAAATCACAAACCAAAAACATATATATTCATGTGGGAAAATCAATTATTTAGAAAATAAAGTAATAAAAATGTATGTAAATTGGGTGATTTAAGGTCAAAAATGTCTAAGAATCACCCATTAACAGTGGACGGCAGTCGGCAAGAAAAGAAGCAAACGAAAGAGAAAATCTAGAAAAAATGAGGCTAGGGTTTTTCAAAATATAAAAACATTCTTTAATCTATCAAGAATATGAAATCTAAGACGGACCAATTTGTGTGTAGAATTTTTTATAATTAGATTTTCTTAACCAGTTGAGCTTCTTCGCTTATGTGAAATTTTCTAAAATGGTACCTAATTTAAAACATTCAATATATATTAATCAAAAAGCATCTTTTATAAAATTAAAATTGAATAATATAGTAAATTTGATGTAAGAAAAAGTTACTAGAGTTGGGTATTAAATTGAGTTTGTGTTTTGAGGCATGGACAGTGGTCAATTCTAGACATATTGCCGAATTTCAAGGAAACTAAAATGGAGTTCAACATTGCCATCCTTGGAATCTGTTAAGCCACTCAGCTTTGTTCGATAGCAAATCGTTTCCAAAACAAAAGAGAGAGATAGAGAGAAAAACACAGAGACAGGGAACAGAAAAAAATCCCTTTTATCTGATCTCTTTCTCTCTCTGTGGGTGTTTGTGTGTTTTAGTTTTTTGCTTTGATTTTTTGGTGTGTGTGTGTGTGTGTGTGTGATTTGCTTTGATTTTTGAGGGGTGTGTGTGTGTGTGAAAATATTCGTTACAGAAAGAGGAAACCATGAATGAAAAGGCGTCTGTTTCCAAGGAGCTTAATGCCAAGCATGCAAAGGTGGCGAGCCCTTCTTTATTTTCCCATTTCGTTGTCTTTTACTTTTTTGATCTTATATTGTTGAATCATTGTCTGTTATTCGGGGGTTCATTTTGGACTCTTGAAAATGCCATTTTTAATTTGCCCTCTCATGCATTTACATTTCCTCTGTTGGGCTTCAACTATTTAATTTTGATGTTTTCTGTTCATTAATTTCATCATTTTCCCAAATATTAATTTATGGACGAAATTCTGCTGCTGTATTTGATTGGAGAATTTAGAACTTATAACACAGAGAAAAAGATTGTTTGGTAATTGTTTCATTTGCATGCTCAATTTATCAACAAACATGTTAATTTCATTTATAGAGAGGGATGTAGAGAAACAAATGAGGCAGAAAGAAGTCAGTGCGGAGATAAATTCAATGCATAAGGTCATTAGTTGAACAAAAAGAGGGGCAACATTGAGCTTATATTTGTGCAAGATGAGGGGCTTAGGTTTTGTTGGGGGTAAATTATGTCTCAAAAATTCTAATTGCTCACTTTTTACTGGTAAATTTTGCAACATTTCCAAGAATTTTGTTACTTCTTGCTGCATTTGGATAAATTTCATTTTGATCAATGAATGTGTACTCTTGTTCCTAGTTCAAGTGCTTTCATTGGAGTACATGTCTCCAAGTCTTGGATAAATTCTTATTCTTCGCAGGAACACAAACAGAATAATGTTAATGACACATATCATCATTTGTCTGCATCGGATATTGTTAAATATCTCTGACATTGTTAGTGATAGCAAATTAACGTTGTTTGGACGAGGATTTCTTTCATTCTTTTCAAATATTGTTTCAAGGAGATTGACATTTTTTTTACTACTGTCTTGACAAATTGTTTTAGTTACTGGAGGGTCTTCTTAAGCAGCCCAAGAACAGGGAATGTGCAGATTGCCGGAGCAAGTATGTTCCTCCATCCAATTTTGACACTATTAAGTTATACTCTGCCAAAAATGGTTCGGTATACGATTTTGATGAGTTTGATGTTAATGAATATGAGTAATCCTCAGGGCTCCACGGTGGGCGAGTATCAACCTTGGTATATTTATATGCATGCAATGTTCTGGAATACATAGGAGTCTTGGAGTACACATCTCAAAGGTTTGCATGTCCACACTTGCCGTCTCCCTTTTGATTATTTTGTTATTGGAGCAATGGATGTTGTTTCTTAAATTTTGCATGTTAGGTCAAATTTGTTAGAATTTCTATATTGAAATATGGAGTGAATGGTAATTGATATTGAAATTAGATGTACGTAATATTACAGTTATCTATTTTATAAGCCACCTTTTTTAATTTTTGAGTATATTAAGATTATTCATGAATCAGACTTCATTACGAGATTCAGCGAGTTCAGTGACCCCAAGAAGTTTAGTTCTCGAGGAACATTAGAAAATTTCACGAGTAAAACAAAAGCTATGCGCCTTACTTCTCAAAAGTTTATGGTATTGCTTTACCGGTTTGAATTTAAGTCAGTTTACTTAGTTTTCCTTGTTACAGAGATGCTTTGATGCTGATATTGACTGCTAAAATTAGAAGTTTTACTTTTGGTAGATGCTCTCAATCAAGCAAAGACTTTAAATTAACTCTGTGAGCAGAATGCTAATTCACCTCAAATCAGCAAAATCATGGTTGCTTGAATTTGCTTGTAAAACATGAAAAATTTATGCTTTTACAGAAATCATGGCTTCAATCTTTCCCCAAGCCTCGGTCTCACAGCTCGAATGAAAAAACAATTCCTTTTAGTTCCTCTACAAGTTCCTGCCGTATTATCACCATATCCCTTTTAGCCTGTACTTTTGCCATGTGTTATATAGTGTGTATTACTTTGTAAAAATCTATTTCTTTGACCTGTTACATTATTTTGTGCATGTGGTGTGTGTGTTTATCTGTGTTTCAATCATTTGACTATATAAGTTTCATTTATAATCTCTCAATAGCATTTTTTTCCCGACTTTAATTTGTCACAATAGGTAAGGTCTACAACTTTGGATACATGGCTTCCCGAGCAGGTTGCTTTTATGCAGAGTAAGTCTGTCCACGCTTGTTTTAGACTTGTGCATTTTCTTCAGTTAGGGCCTCCAATATCAACTGATTTCAGCTTGAGTTTTGCATATCCACATTGTTTAATAGCTGAGCTCCAATTCTCATATCCTTGCTCATTGGTTGAAGGTTAGGAACATGCCAGCTGAAACAACAATTTTTTTTAATCTTCAAACTAGATCTATTTACTTATCGTACTTATATTAATCACCTTATGTATTGAAAAAATATCAACTGTTGGGAATACACAGTGAATTTGTCAAAGGTGTACAAGTAGAAAACATTGGTAGTATTTCAATGTCACACTGTTCATAATACTCTAATGTTATTTGAACAACAAAAAGATGACATTCCCGAGCACTAAGCAACTAATGCGTTGGCGGCCATTTCTTTTCTTGAAATTTTATTAAGAGTTGGAGTTAAGAGAGATAGCCAGAGAAGATACTTTTGTGATGTAACACGTTCTTTTTTATCTACAAATTTATACCACATATGATGAGTGATTTATTGCAGTTATTCTATTTTGTGATGTGCAGCGATGGGCAATGAGAAATCCAATGAGTATTGGGAAGCAGAACTACCACCAGAGTTTGGCAGAAATCCAATTGAAAAGTTTATTCATGCCAAGTAACTTCATTTCAACCCTTTTGCAAGAATATTTAATAAGATGGACGATTTCTTGTTTTAACTTCTTTTTTCTTCAGCTCTTTCTCCGTTTTTCGTTTTTGTTTATCTGCTCTTAGTTCTTTCAGTAAACTGTTGGTTTCAGGTATGTGGAGAAAAGATGGGCTTCTAGAACATCTCCACAACCATCACTTGAAGTCAATCAAGAAAATCTGTAGGAACCTCTAGAAGAGGAATTCCAAAGAAAGCAAGAAAGTACTCTTTGGATGAAGAATTTTTCACCAATGACATGTCCCAAGTTGCTCCTATAACTCGAATTCGTGGGGTATTTTTCAATCGTTGAGTCTATACATATCTGCTTGGAAAAAAATGAAACGCGTTCACATATTTCGAACATTCAGTATTACAATTATCAGTTAACCCCTTGAACCGTCCGATGTTTACTTTAGTAGCCTAATTTTGTTTGGATTTTCTAATAGTTTTTAGCATTAACACTTTGATTGCCAAATAGCATGATGCTACATATTTTCATTTTTTAACAGGGTTCTCTAGATTTGATGACCGATATAATTTCAGAACCGCCAAACGTGATTACCGCTGAAACCAATACGACTCGTAAAAGTGTTGATGCTGCTACAGATCTCTTCAGTCTACTTTACGTATCAGAAGCAAAACAAGATCGTACAGTCGCACCTCCATCGCGCTGGGCTACTTTTGAGTGTAAGAATATTCACAGCAGCATACTTCAAGAATGTTGATAAAATCATTAAGAAACAAAGATCATATAGTTATCAATAAACAACATTGATTGGTTTTTGGAAGAAATAACATTATGAATAGCTTCGAGAATACATAAAAAGTGCATCTTATGCTTTAAAGATTGTTACAAGGACTTAAATTTCTCAGCATTCATATTCAATTGCATTTGAAGACTGTTAACAATAAATTTGGTTTTTAGGAGCCGGTGCATCAAATAGAGAAGATCCGTTTTATGTCTGCATAATTCTTCACTGGAAAATACTTTGCAATTCATGGGAAAAATATCTGGATGGTGGATCTCAAACAAAAGGTACCTCTCTTAAACTTATCTGCCATCAGGATAAAATTATGAAGAAAAAAATTACTCTTATCAAGAAATATTGGCTTATTCATGTTCCTCATCACATGAAAGACTATCATCGTCCTGTTCTGCTGAGACTCTATGGTTTAGTGTAATATTTTTAAAATTGCACATTAGACAGACTTGGAAAACATTTGTTATCAAGCAAAATGTGGAACATTATAAGTAAACATGTGAAAATGATAATAATAATTCCGGGGAAAAAAACTATTCTGGACTTAAGTTTGTGATTTGTGAAACTCCAGCTTCTCTGTGTCCAGAAATAATCTAAAATGTGAGCAGATACTTGTTGGGGAGTGTTTGCAAACACTTGTGCTTTTTTAATAAGTGATTTACTTTAGTAAACGCAGGAGCAATCGAGAATCATAAGTTGGTAATTTTTGCAAATATAATCTAAAAGCTGTAAAATTATAGTTCAAGTGTTTGGGAAAACAACACTTTCACAATTAGCTTTTGGATAGAAAGACAAAACACCCATATATGAATTATATGGGTATTTAGGAAGAGAAGGGGCAATTTCGGATAATGATAAAAATTTGACGATAAGAATGTAAAAGGACAAACTTCTTATTTACCAAACTACCTAAAGCACTTTTCCAAAATGAGAAGCACCACCACCCCAACTTTTAGATTTTGATAAAATGAAGCATAAGCAAAAGCAAAACTTGACATTTTGCAAACATTTTTCATTTAAAAGCTGAGAATCACTTTTTTAGTGTTTGCAAATACTTGATCTCTCGACTCAAAGTGGATGGTAAAACTGGGAAGCTGCTAAACTCTCCACTAATACCATTTTGTGTGCATAATTTGAAACATATATAATATAACCTCCTTGTTGTTTTCATAATAATACCTTTTTCTTCTTTCTGTTGGCTTTATGATACAGGCTCCCTACTAAGGCCCAGACGTTATGGACCATAATCCGTCATAAAATTAGAACGCATTAGAGTGTATGATGCTATTGATTTAACACTCTCGAGCAATCTGACAAGACCATAGTTAGATAAAACCATTCTTTTTTCAAGAATTCGTAAATAGATTAAGTTCATTCAGAAATCGAGAGTTGGAGTTCAGTGGAGAAGATCTTCTTAATTTTCTTTTATGTTATGGAATCTTTCTACTCTACAGTGAAGAATATGCAGCAATCTATTTCATCTTCGTCATTCTACTCTTTTACACATTACTAGTTTTTCATCTGCTATATATATTTTTCTTGGTTTAACTTATCAGATAGCTTATTATAGCTAAGGTACATCTTTTCATTTCTAATCTGAAGGTAATAAAAGTTGGAGATAATTATTAAAAAAAACCCTAAGGTTTGGGCTAATTACAAAAAGCCCAGAGGTATTTCAAAATTACAAAAGCCCCATTTAAGGCCGGGGTCTCTATAGTATTTTTTTCTTATGAAGGGAAAATGTAAGATGGAATCAAACCTCGAGTTCTTTTTATTCCATTTTCAAAACCTCTAGGTTTTTCTATTGTAATTAGCCTGAACTTTTGTTTTTTTTTTTTTTTTTTTTTTGTTATTATCTCTAAACATTATGAGTTGTTTGTGTCATTCATGTTATTACTACAATGACTTGAAGAACTTGACGTATAGTCAACATATTGTGCTATAAATTAAATCTTTGAAGTCTTTTTAGACTGTCGTTTTGCTTTTCATTTACATTCTTAGTAGTCGACTGAAGCTTGCTTAATTCATGTTATTAATAAACAATTTAAACATGCTCCTAAGAATGTATATATAAAAGATAAACAGCAGTCTAAAAAAACCATTGTTGTATATTGTAATGTGGGCTTAATTGCAGAAAATATCCTGTAATCTTGGGGTAAAATGCATTTTCGGACTTTTGTTATTGGGTTTGCAAAATATGCCCTGTATGTTCTTCAAGTTTTGCAAAATATGCCCTGTAAGTTTATAACGTTCAAAATTGGTTACTGCAAGTTTATACCGGAAGCGATTGGTGTCATATAAGTCTTGAGTTGATGCAAAATTGGTCTAGTGGAATAATTGCATATTTTCAAAATACCAATTATACCCTTATTCATACACATAGTTTGATTTGACTAAGTGTCTTACTTAAAATGGTATCGAATTGAGCCCGGTTTATTAAGAACTTTTTGGTTATATTTATTATATATATGTAATTAACAATTGGTGAGGAGAATTTCTCCGAGAATATGGATCCGGGGCCTGTCCGAGATGTACCCTTACAGGACATATCGTCAAATATTGACGATGTACGCCTGAACACCTTGACCCGTTTCATATTGGGAATACAAATATGAAGAAAAGGAACAGCAGGAGCCGACGGGGAAACTTTAAAGCAATGCAAAAATGCGAGCGAGAATATTATAAGCGATTCGGATGCTTAACCGACACTATATGTTCACTTGATGAACCTTCAAGAAACGGTTCATGAAAATTCCCATCGAACAATGATTCATGATGGAGTACCGAGTGGAACGAGATACTTCCAGACAAATCTAAGATTTCCGAAGATCTTAGAGAAATCCGTAAGCGGTGCGAAATTATGGCAATCGCCATATTCATCTAACAACACAAGTTAATCGATCCGAACCGATGGAAACGATGGTGAAATATCATAAGGAAACTCTTGAACTCCTTCATGATATTAAAAAAGAGTCAAGAACCTGGAGGATGGCCAAGTTCATCCTGGATGAAGGAAACGTATTAATTTTGGGGGACAAAGACTATTTACACCAAAAGGAAAACCAAAAAGTCATACGAAAAATGACGGATGAGGAGAAGCTCATTGCTCTTAATCAAAGGAAAATCCATCAAAAATTTAAAAAGATGGATATTGAAAAGATGAATCTCAAAGATCTACATGACTTAGCGAGAATCCTTCGCGAGATTAGGTATTGTAGATTTAAAGATGAACGCAGTGAGAATCGACTTTGGTTACCTATGACCCACAAGGTAGACCAATTCCACCACCACCGCCACCATTAATCCTAACGTCGAAGAAATGCGGGTTCGCATCATGGAGCTCGGGACGAGAGGGATGCCACACGCTGGGATTTCACGACCGAAAGTGATCCACTTTCGGGGATAGGAGGTCGAAACCTCTTTGCAGAACTAGACAACCTCTTTGGAAGGCCGAATGTTTATCGGGCCTTATGGAAGATCGCACCTCGACCCAATACATCCATATGGGTTGATGTTAAATCTGGACATCCTGATTTTAAAAATAGAGAAGTTCTCATTGATGAATGGGCCTCGGCTATGAGAATTTCAAAGAACCCTCGATCTTACAAAGGATTCATTCATTTTACTCCTTGAAATGAGTCTTGAAGGATCGATTAAGATTGCTCGGGATATGACTCGATGCAAGTACGAAAAGTTCGGTCACATCGGGGAATCACTTAAAGGAATTGTCGATGGTATGGCAAAACTATTCAAAATCCGTTCATCGGCACGAGTTATTTCGAAGGATTAGAGGATGAAAAAAGAAAGAGATATAAACAAGCCCTCTATAGCCTTGAGTTCTTGGATATTTGTCATATTGACGAATATATCAAGTTGTTCACGAATACTGGTGGAAATCAAGATTGAGGAAAAAGAAGGCATGCCTATTCTTTGCCAAGATTCCGAGTCCCTGGAGAGAAATGCTTATTAGGGAATACAAGGGTGGAGCCGGCGTAGAAATCGTGGAGAAAAATGTCTTTCCTAAAGGCCAAGTTATCGAATGGTGTTACCAAGCGACTCTATACAAGAATTACAAAAGATTAAGAGGAATTAACAAAACAGTTCCTCTATGTTGCGTGGATAATGATATCCCAACAGTTGTGGGAAGTCAACCAAGGCGGCACAAGAAGAAGAAGGATAGAAGCCATCCATACCGCCGAGGAAGCGAAACAAAAGCGGTCTTCATGGAGACCTAGAAGGTTAGTCAAAAAAAAAAGCCCGAAGTTATAAATCGGGCAAAGACCAAGACTAAGCGGGAGTAGAGCCTCTTCATCAGAGGTCTAATCAAGCAAGTACCAAGAACACTAGGAAGAAAAACTTTCAGGCGTGCTCACACAAGAGCTAATGAAAGTTTCAAAGATCGTAATTGTTGGACATGCGGAGCAAGAGGCATATCTCAACGGATTGCCCAGGATAATCAAAAACGAGGAGTCGGCAGTTCGAGGCCACACCGAGAAATTGAAGAAGTCATCTATTATCGATTTAATACGGTGTATCAATTTGAGGATATTCCCTCGGATGAAAGCATCTATGAAGAAGAGATCTATTCGATGATGGAAGTGAATCTAGTTGAGAATCGTAGTGAAGAAGAAATTCTTCAACGACGGCGGTCGGGGAGGATATGTCGGGTTCCTCTCTCACACTACTGATGTCTCATAAGACTCTTATGAGAATTATGAAGGAAGACCCAAAGCTTCAAATCTATGATGGATTTACAATTAGGGCGATGGAAAAGGCTTTGGATAAGATTGGTTTTAAGTAATAGAAAACACCAAATTATCCACAGGGTAACAACCGGAGAATTTGCCATTCCGATGGAGTTTACCGAACCCGATCGAGATGCGGTTGGTCCCTATTAGAGAAATACGGGATATCAAAAGCGAGTTAAAAGAGAAGTTGCAAATACACTCTCATGGATTCATATCGGAGCTATAAGAGTCATTATTAAAGCAACATTCAAAGAAGGAATAGATTCGCCACTCAATCTGGCAATCTTTGACAAGGAATCTCAAACCTCAAGGATTCATGTCTTGGAGCGATTCTGAGAAATTTGTATGCGGGAAAATTGGCATTTAATGTCTATCCTAGAATTGCATATAATTTGGAAGATCGAGATTTCAATAGAGTCCTAACTCTTCATCAAGATTTCAAAAGAGTCGAATTGATGAAAGAAGGAATAGACCCTACTGCGATCACATACAAGATATCCTATGCTCTCTCGAATACACATCATTCGAAGTATTCTTGAGAAAGAAATTCATTGAAGTCCCAATAATCTTGAAGACTTTGCCAGGGTGGTTCTACCAGAATTATTGAATCTCCCACTATAAAGGAGATCGATATGAAAATACAAGATCAACCAGTCTTCAACAAAAGTCGAAGTCTCGAGTTGAGCCAAGAAGGATGTCTTTCCAACAGGACGAGAATGACGAGTAGCGTGTTGGGAAGAAAAGAGACCAAGAAATGCGATTCAAACAGATCCCGGATGTTTTCAAAACAAGCAGGAGAGCCAAATGTCCAAAAGATGGCGAGAAGTGGAAGTAATATTTGACATCACTCAAAAGGATAATATTTTTCCTTGTGATGTTCTATATTATCTCCAACAACCAATAGTTGGAAGGTATCAAGGAAGCCGAAGATAGGAGAAATTGAGCTTACTATCACGAAGTGGCGGAAAGATCCCAACAATTAACACTGGGAATTGAATTTCTCGAGGATCATAAACCTTGGGAAAGATTACAAGAAGGAATGGAATTTACGGTGGCTAATAAAAGATACTGAGAATCAAATGACCACTAGTCCATTCTCTATATACATTTCTATTGGAATGTTATATGTCTTTGAATACTGGCCGAGTATTTCGCCGCCTATATTGATTCAGTGGAATATGTCTTTGCAAAGCGGATGTTTTTCCTAAAGAAATTGGAGAAGATTTACCAGCTATTGCGAAGAGATTTCTCTAAAAGGATTCTTATCCTTAACGGGAATTAAACAAGCGAAAATAATGATCGGAGGCGCGGCGTGCCCCATGGTACAAAGTAAAGACGCCACCAATCTATTTCCATGATATCGAGCGAGGCGGATGTTTTTCTAGGAAACAACTTCCTACAAACATTCAAGCGATTTACACGGGAGAACGAGACAAGAAGACTTATTTTCACAACCTTATGTGATCATAAGATCATTGTCCGAGATCTGCGAGAAGCATTTTACGAAAAAATGCCTATTAATTTTCGCGAGCAAGCGGGGTGATGAAGCCAAACTCCGAAATCCAAAAATGGCGGATCGAAGGAAATTTGGTGAAGCTTTATTATCCTATAGACAATTCGGTTCTCGAAAGGATAAGAAGCTTTGGGATAATAACTTGTATTCATTCGTGCAGGAGAAGAACGAGTTACTCGAGAAGTTATTCTTTGAATTGATGGTAAGCTCGATGGAGAATCCACAGAGTGACGTAACCATTGAAGAACAAATATCACTCGAGGATATCAAGAAGAAAATCCAAAGGAATTATAATGAAGATCCTTTGGCATGGTGGGACAAGAATGAGCTCAAAGCATCCTTAAAGGTTAAGCCTGGAAAGGAGTACGAGTTCGTAAGATTCAAACCAATCCTTATGAACCAGGGAGGATCGTAAGGATATGCGAGAAGATACTTAAGGAACATCTTGACCTTAAGTTAATTTCACCAGGAGTTTCTCCATACAAAGATCCAGGATTCTCAAATCGAAACCATGGAGAAATCAAAAGAGAAAGCGAAGACTTGTTATTAACTACAAAGGGATTAATAACATTTTGGAGTTCGACGGATACTATATCCCAAGTAGAGAACATCCGTTAATCGCATCAAAGGTGCCAAGATATTCTCAAAGTCCGATTGCAAGTCCGGATTCTACCGCATTAAGATGGAGGAAGAAAGTAAGAAGTTTACGACTTTCTCTACCCCTCAAGGACACTATATTTGGAACGTGATGCCTATGGGATTGGCTAACGCACCCCAAATATATCAAAGGAAGATGGATAATCTCTTCAAAGATTATTTCGTTTCATGTTCGTGTATATCGATGACATTCTAATCGCATCAAAGAGCATGAAGGAGCATCTCAAACATTTGGAAATATTTTCGGATGTTTGTCATAAGAAGGATTAGTGCTTTCGGAAAAAGAAGCGTTGCAACAAGGCAGTTGAATTCCTAGGAATTGAGATCGACGAATCCGGAATCATCCTACAAAGTCATATTGTAGAAAAGATACTGAGGGATTTCGGATACACCGAAAGACAAGAAGCGACTTGAGTTTTCTTGGAGTTGTTAATTTTTCTTTGGGATGTTCATTAACAATCGGCATACTACGGAAGGTGTTTAGCCCATTGCTTAAAAAAGATGCGATATTCAAATGGGAAGATGAACATCAAGAAGGAATTAAGCAACTTAAAGAAGTTTGTAAAAAGCTCCCAAAGCTTGCAATTCCCCAAAGACGAGGACGAATCGTTCTTTACGGATGCCGGTGATGATTGGTGGCGGCGTTCTTACGAAAGTAACACCAAATGAGGAAGTGCCATGCAGATCTCTGCGGTTTTATTCACCCCTAGTGAAGCAACTCGGTGGCATATTAACGAAAAGAATTCTTTGCGATCGAAAAGACTTTTAAAAAATGGCCACTATTTTCTACTTGCTAAAAAGTTTACTTTAAAAATTGATAATTCAAGTGTCAGGCTTTTTCGAAAAACAAAATTGAATCAAAACCAGAAAAGGCTCGATTACTTAGATGGCAAGCTCGGTGTCAATATTATGATTATGGTATCATTATAAAATCTCATGAAAATATTCTTGCGATTTCTTGACACGAGATGGAAGGGCGCGTTCGACGAGTCGTCCTTAAACGAGTAAGACATCTCGGAAAACCTGGAAAGTCTAGAAGCGAGATTTTGGGGCGTTATGTCTCAATGCGAGAAGTTCTTTGGACGACTTCAACAGGTGACCGGAAATCCGTTTCTAGTCAAATACGAGCATGTCGGTTCGCTCGAGGACAATTGTTCTTAGCTGCCGCAAGGGCCTCTCTTCCAGCCGCATCTCCTACGGTGCAAAAAGGGCCGAGAGAGTACGGGCTCTAACCCGGAGGTTATGGATTCAAGTACCATAATCACAAGTGTTGCGGTGATGCATCCTCTCGAGGGTGTACAAATCAGAACGAATGTTGAAGCTCCGGTGTCACAACCCGAGTCTTCAAGTCAACCCAAAGACCCTCAGGGGGTAAAGAGGAGAGTTGAATCTTAGGCCACGACGCAGGCAAATCTAAGGTTCAAATCGACGAGAATAAGATTTCTCCTATGCGGTATATCAACGGCAATGGGAGAAACTAGTTACAAGACAAGATATTAACCCGAGAAAACAATGGTTGATATCTCGAGGCAAGTATCCCGAGTTTGGATGAAATCGAGGAGTCATCCAAATGAAGTATAGAATGGTATACTTTTGGAGCTTTAGCTTCAATCTATACCGTGTCACCAGGATTCCCAAATTTCAAAATTACCTAAATGGATTGGGGAAGCGATTTACGAGACCTGGGCGATAATCCACACTTGGCGGAGGAGATATTTTGGAATCGTATTTTATCGGTCAACTCTGAACCAAAAGAAAGGCTTTAATGAAGCTTTTCATTTCATCAAGCTAAGAAGACCGGATGGAAATGCTTTAAAATACATTAAAGCGGTTTCACCTAGGAAGAAGGACCGATGTTAGTAGGAGCATTTTAAGACGAAGCTTCTACCGGGCAGCATGGGGTCTTTGGGTTTGTCTAACTAAATGGACAAGGTCAAATATCCATTCAAGTTCTTCCAAAATTCGACAAATGGATCTTTCCTTTTGAATTCGATGACTGGATCAACCACAGGATTTGTAGAGGAACTTTTCGAGACCAAAAGAAGAATTCTCTGAGAACAAGATTCCTAAAACAAGCAAAGAAACTTACCGGAAATTCTGTAACATGGCGCATGTTGGCCGTTGGATCGACCGGATCTCAAAGCATGCCCGAGCAGAAGGAACCCGAGTTTGGGAAAGGATTCCAACCCAAACCCGACCGACAAGATCATGCAATCGGAAAGGATAAGGGCCCGACTCACAAGACGCGTTATCCTGGGGACCACGTAAACCAAAATTTTAAAAGATTCCCCGACAAACATCACATAAATTTGAGTCACGTGGGAGAAAAAGAAAACCACCGGCGAGGCAATAATGTGGGATATGACGTAAGCGGTGGCGTCATATATATCAGCGGGATTTGAAGTCCGCCTTTGAAGTCCTGGGACTTATCTCTATAAAATGCAGGATTTGAAGGAAGCTGAGGACATCGAACATTTTCCCTAGTTTTCTTACAATAAAATCTGAGTGATAAATTTGTAATAGTTTGAGTGTTTTAGTTTTAAGTTTTATGTATTTACGAGTGAAAGCCTCATCTATGAGAGGCTAAACCAGTATTCTCCTCCCAAAAGGAGATTACTAATGTAATAAATATTTCAATAAGTTCTTAATAAAAAGGGGCTTTTCTGCTTCAACATGTCTTCATAATGTTCCATTAATTCATCCTGTTTAAAGATTACTTTTACGCCTTGGAGTAGGAAACAAACCAGTTGTCTTTGAAAGATTCTGTAGAGTCGGATAACTTGCAGATCATTTTCCCGAGGGTGAGGTTGAATAGTGAGGAGGAGTGTTTTTGTCAAACGATCTGGGGCGATAATTTTCCGACCGTGGCGTTGCGAACCACTTAACCCTTGTCTTTTTTGATTGGCCAAAAGAGGTATGAATTTTAAGGGATTTATTAATTTTACGGAAGCATGTTGGGCCTGATATGGTCGTGATGGACTATATCTGTTTTATCAAAACCTTAGTCTGAAATCGAATTTACTTAGAATTATGAATCATTTACGTAAGTATGTTCTATCGAGTTTATAGGTGAAAACCCGACATGATCCACTTAAAACCTGCGAATAGAGACCGGATCTAAGTAGGTGTAACAATGCCACGAATAAAATAGGTATCGAGAAAATGTAAATTTTCATAATCTATGAAAATTGAGTTTATTGAAAATAGCTATGGTATGAAAGGATTGAAATTGCTAATTCTCGAAAGTTATAGGCTATAATTGCTACCTTTGAAAAGAAAATGGACCAAAACTGCTATTTGGCTATAAGGGCAAAATTGTCCAGGCGTAAATTTCAACTTTAATAATTAAAGGGCAAAACTGCAAAACGGCCTAAGTTATAGGGCATATTTTGCTATTAAGCCTTGTAATGTGTAAGTTTAGACCATAATGCTTTAGTGAAAGACAAGTTTAGGAATTTTCAATTTACTTCATTTTCTAATCTGTTAGATATTAGCTGGGCATACATATAAAAAGACTTTAAAAACTGACTCAAAAAGTCTTTGATTTCTCATTAAACATTTCTTCCCAACTTGAAATATAAAAAAATAAATACAGAAGACCAAAAGGGATTCAAGAAACAGATGACCTAATTAGACATAGCAAATGGTTGGATGTCATTAGTGATTTCATACTGCTGGATTATCATCATCATTTGAATCGGTAATCACTTAATTAATCGGTGTTACAAAACAAGATATATATACAGAAAAACACTGATTGATTGTCTAAAAGGGATGGATTGAAATTTTGCCTCCAGAAATGGAAGCATATAATTTCTCTAATTTTTGTCAAAATCTTCTGAATAGTTAACATCAATTAGATAATTAATAATAAGAATCTTATCAGGGCCCCTCTATATTTACCCATTAAAACAATATAAGTGTATTTCTTGCTAAGCATTACTACCATTATTTCTTTTTTGTATGTGCTTTTTGTGTTGTAGGGGATTGTCACATGTAATTTTCAGCAGAATTAACTAAAACTACAGTCTTTATCACAAAAAACAATGTCATGTGCATTGGATTTTTCTTATGTTTGGTAGCTATCTTATTTGGCTTATCAAGCTATTGAGATACTTTGGTGCTTGTATTTTATATATTGTAGGTCCACCAAATGTTCTCAACTTAATCAATTATTTCTTTTGTGAATTCTTTGATATTTTTAAATTGTTCTTTTTGCTATATATCCTTATTCTTTCCCCAATGCCATCTATTGCAAGACACTTGGAAGTGCCCCAATCAAACAATTTGTGCAATAATTATTAAGAGAAGACACAGTCAATATATAATTATCTCTAATGACAAAAGTGTTCATTTCATTTGTCTGGTTCCTGTATTATTGTCAATATATATACTTATATATGCTTATTGTAAATCCAAAGCTGCCAAGCAATTTCGAAAGTCAAGTCTTTAAGAGGGGTTTGTTGCAGCCAAAAACTGATGGGGAGATGAAAGACGAGAGAATTTTTCATGCATTATGTTTTATTTTTTTATTTAATTAACCCCGGCCCATTAAAATAAACCCTCTTTTGTGTGTTTCTGTGACCGTATGTGTGTCTTTTTCCCTTTTTCCTCTCTTTGGGAGGGGAGAGGAGAGGGATCACCTTGGTTGTTGTTCGATGATATTTTTTAATTCCAAATGATGTTTATCTCTTATTCCAAAATATAAATGATTGTCTTGTGTTATTATCACTTGCCTAGTAAAAATCCTTAAATTGTTTGAAAAATAATATAGTAATTATTTATATATACACGCGATCGTTTCAAATAATATGGAGATGAAATACCATTTGCAAATTAATAAAAAATCCCATCCGGTTGTTGACAAAAACTCAGTAACACGCATAGTGGTTAATGTCTACTGATCATATGATCATGTATTGTTTCTTAATATTACGTCTTATGTATGATTAAACTTTTTAAAGCTTAATTAATGATGTATAAAGATTAAATAACTTTTTGCGTAGCTTTAATAATATGGTCTATGTATTTTACAATGTTTGAAACAATTTCTTACTAGCATGAGGGCAACAACTTATTTATTAATGGCATTGGCAATCATAGACTTCATAGTCAAGTTAGATATGATCATAATGTTACACCAAATCTAAACACAATAAATTTCATTTTCATGAGTTTCTCTTTCCTTACTTTTCTCTCTTTTTCAATATTTTAGTTCTAGAATATTTCCTTACAAAGTAAAGATATTATATTAAGTATTAACTAATAGTTAAAAAAAGAGGAAAATTTGACTTGTAATAAAAGAAGATATAGTGATAGGTTTTTTTTTTTTTTAGTAAAATGGGGGAACTTGGGGACACACGCACTTGCATTTCGTATGGGATCGAATCCGGTCATTTACCTTCAACACATGTCTCAACCACTGAGAGACAAGAGTTAATCCCAAGATATAGTGATAGAATTCGGGTTGACATAAAAATTGTACTCAATGATTTAAAAACTGAATCAATTATGAATAAATCTAATGAAAACTAATTATATATTTTTGTTATATTATATAAAATAATAATGCAATAAATAATTATTATCTATGTTTTAGATTAAACAAAACATATAAATAACTAAATAAAGAAATTAAAACAAAATAAATTAAATGAACCAAGTTTGATCGATCAACTGATTGGTAATTAATTTAACCGCAAAAACGATTCTGAGAGTTACTGGCAATCGAATTAAGTTGGATTGACCAATCGGATCTGATTTTAAAAAGGAATAATTATAGAAACTATCCTCACGTCTGGGTTAATTACAAAAAAAAAACCCAGAAGTTTTAAGATATATAATTATAAAAAACACCTTGAAGTTTGATTTTGTGTTGACTTTACCCCTTCATTAGTAAAATTATTTCAAACACCCACATTTACATTTGTAAAAGTATTACAATTTCCCCTTACATTTAACACATTATCAAACTTCTAGGATTTTTTTGTAATTTTCACATATATCTGGGTCTTTTTGTAATTAACCTAGACCTAAGGGAAGTTATTTGTGATTATCCTTTTTAAATAATGATTGTTTCCCCTCCCTCTCACCCCACTCTAACCCCACCACCACCATTATGAAAATTGGCAAAATGAATGAATGCCTGAATAATCATAATAACAATCTTTTAAGCAAAGCTATATTGCAATAGAGATTATTATCTATATAGGCATGCAGCTGTTTGTCTCCTAAATTGGTAGCTTTGACGCAGTTTTAGGGCACTCCACAAGTGTTAAAGGGACCCATTCATGAAAAAAGCTTTGAGCTTTAAGTGTTTCATTTCAAAATCACCTTTCCTTAATGGTGTATATAAACAATTCAAAAGCGATGGCCACGGCGGGGAGTGGTACGGTGGCCCGCCACCACCACCGCCCATGCTCCACCATGCTTTTGTATGATAGGGCCGTATATATGTACGTTACTCTCTATATATATAATATAATTGTCACGGGTGAAGGCCGGGGTTAATGATTAATTTTTGCTATTGATCACTTTGATATAAAAATATAAATATCACTACAACATAAGTGATATAAGGTACCACTAAAAAATGCTACCTAATATCCATTAAATGTTACTATAGACAATATGTAACACTTTTTATGATGATGCAATTGTTTGTGCTTACCTTTAGTTTAAGGTATCACTTTTAATAGCTTTTAGTTACACTTTTTATAAGTGTTACATTAAGTTCGATTTTGTATCACTTTGAAGTAACACTTCTAAAATGTTACATATTAATCTTATGTAACACTTTTTAGTAGCACTTTTTCTATATTTAACACTTTGTAAAGAATTACTTCTAGAGTGTTACATAAGAAAATTATGTAGCACTTTTTGTAGCACTTTATCTTTTTTTGCTCCCAAAGGGCTTAGGAACATGAGACCGGTTATATCTCAGTTGGCAATTTGGCACTAAGCCAAGCGATTCTTATTACAATTTTTGCATTGTTATATATATATATATATACACACTATATTATAAAATTTATGTATTAAAGATTATGATATATAATATATATTAAAAATATATTATATTATATAATAAATGACATAATAAACATAAAAATACAAAAATATATAAAATAAAATTATCGAACGATTAATTTCTTTGGGAAATTTATTTATTAGATTTTGATGAATGCCATGTAAAACTTAGACTAGAAAGTTGACACCTATTTTTCCTTGTAATTTGCATTGTAATAGATAGGGATGTACAAGGTGACTCAAGTCGCCTATGCCTGGATATACAAGAAGTCAATCAAGATCGAAATGAAGACTCCATTGTGTAATAGCCGAGTATGGCAAGAAGGAGAAGTCAAGAACTCGATTGAAGGAGTATCACCGATATACAATCGTGTGAAGTGTCGGTCAAGTCAACTCAAGCGCAGTCTCAGTTGAAGTGACGGATGAGTCATCCATTCATTGGAAGGCGATTCGAAGTCACCAGGGAAGTTGGAGAATGCGGTCAAGTTAAGACAATCAAAAGAATCATTGCCGAAGTCAAGAATATTACATAAACAAGTAATACTTCCATGCCCATGTCTTAAAGTGCTCGGTCCGAAACGTGCAAAAGAAATAAACCAATAGGAAGATCGCACCTCGTGTCGAGTTACGAAAAGTCAACACTCATTTAATACGAGGACATGTCAACATCAAGAACTGAAACAAGACAAGCCAACGAACACAAGTGACCTTTGAAAATCAAATATCTCTTCAACGGATGATTTTTGAAAGATCACTATAAAAGGTGAGGAATCTCTTTGAGAAAGGGTTATCTTGACAACCCAACCCACGAACATTCAAGCTATTATTCAAATGTAACCCGCAAAATATTCTCAAGTTATTCAAGCAAATCCTCAAGCCTAAATTTCAAAGGAAATCGATCCAACACCAAGCTCGAAGGAAAGACAACTTCAAATTGTTGAAGAGGAAACTTTTGAAGAATCAAAAGGGGTCTACATTCCAAGGAGGATTGTAGAAAGGTTCAAGGTCGAACCCGGTCTCAAGTTATTGGAGGGTTTCGTAATCAAATCCAAGGAGCTTGAGCAAGTGAACTCGAAGTAGCAAGACAGTAGCCTATGAAGAAGGCCTCGAGTCGGACGAGAAGCCCGGTTTGTGTGACCACGACATCTCCGTTAAGTCCCAAAGGATCAAGTCAATCGTGTGTGATCAAGACTTGTATCCTGGGTGATAACCACTTTGTACTATGATCAATACTTAGTGGATTCCTCCAGGAGTTGGAGAAGAGATGATTAGAAGAATTACCCCATCTTCGTATAAAAATTATTGTGTCATTTACATTTCAATATTTAATTTACGCATATCATTTATATTTGCTTGATAATTTGTTATCCAACCGATAATTAACAAAGTGATAAAACCAAGTGTTAAAATAAACTTAAACCAAATTCAAGGGTGTTAAGTCTTCCAAAAAATCTCATCACATCCAAGTCAGGTTTAGACTAAACAACTGAGTTATTCTATCAACGACTCAATCGAGTCCGCTGAGTGGCTAACTCTGCGATTAACTAACCTAGATGTCCCTCAAGGACTTAGTTTGTGTATTTAACTCGTATTATTTTAAAAGGACTAAAATCGAAAAGTTGGTAAGGTTTATTCAACCCCCTTCTAAACCTTACTCACACCCCTTGGGACCTACAAGTGGTATCAGAGCGGTTAGTTCATTGAGCTTCCGCACTGGTTACTGAACTAGATCTCCAATCTTTCAAAGAAATTTTTAACACTTGTTCTTTCAAAAGCCATTTTTTTATAGCAAAGTTATTATCATGCAAGCAAATTTGACACACATTCCTATTTTCACCATTGAAGAATTTGAGGACTGGAAAATACGTATGCGGGCTCATCTATCATCGCTTTACATGATGAGATGTGGATAGTGTAAGTCAAGCGGCTATGATAATCTAGAGGGGGTGAATAGATTATCTCCATCTTTTCGATTATGCCTCTTTTTCGAATAAAACAAGCCAAGACAATAATAAAGGTGCGGAATGTAAACAACACACGTCGATTTATAGAGCTTCACCCCACCTAGGGACTACGTGATCTACCACCCCAAAGATATCCGGGATGGATTTCAAAAGAAAAAGAATTTTATTAATTGCCAAAATTAATACAAATTCAACTTACAACACCTTGAAGAGCACCGCACTCTTCTTCAATACCACCTTTGGAGATTACCACAATCTCCTTTAAAGATTACCACAATCTTCCTTCAACGGCACCTTTGAAGATCACCACAATCTTCAATCTTGAAGAATACCAAATTCTTCAACACCTCAAGAGTACCACACTCTTAAAACACCTATCACCTAGATCACCCAGCGTATTCTTTCCACAAGAATACTCACAAGGATGTCTTGTGTTGAATGATGACCAAAATCAAGATTACAACTCAATAATGAATAATACAATTTGAGTGCAAGTGTAATCAAGAAAAGAAAGCCTAGACCTCAAGATGTGAAAGTGATAAGCTAGGCAAATTACAACAAGAATAATAACAATGAAGAACGAGTGTTTGCTTGGAATGTATCTTGTTGTGTTGTATCTCAATTGTTGTGTTGGTTGCTCCAAAACTTTCTCTATTTATAGGAGATGATTGATCAAGCATAGGCTCCTCTTGGGGATTGAGAATCTCTGAGAAAAATACAATTAAAATCAAGAATATACTGTTAGAAATCAATCCCACAATTTAAGGAAAGTTTATGCCTTTCAAACGGTCGAAATTTTTGTCAAACTTGAGGGCGACCGGTCGCACAGAAATAGAGTTTGAATTGAACATATCGACAATTAACACGGGGCGACCGGTCGACGTAGGGTTCGACCGGTCGTCCCCCATCTCAGCCGGTCGCACAAACCAAAATTAAGAGGGCAGGAGTTCTGTTTCAAGACGTGACTCCCAGGTACCGGTCGACCGGTCGACGTCACCGGTCGACACCCTGGTCGACCGGTCGACCTGACCAAAAATAATTCCGTCTCATTTTTTGTTCCAAAATTCATCTTCAGGTACGGGTTGCCCTATAGGGCGACCGGTTGACCTCGAGACATAAATGTTGTCCAATTTTTGTCGAAAATAAACCTCAAGAAATACTCCGAAAATTTAGTAAAAATATTTTAAACCGATCGGGAGTATTTAGACAACATTTAGAAACCTTGTTTTGAAGTAGAAACTTATAAACATAAAATCATTAAAAGTGTTGTCCAATTTTATCTAAAATAAATCTTGAAGAAATACTCCGAATAAATAGTAAAAACATTTTAAATCATTTAGGAGTATTTGGACAACAATTAAAAACATTGTTTTGGTGTAAAAATAAAATCATTAAAATTAAGATAAAAACATGTATCAAACAATCTCCCCTTTTTGATGATTACAAACCAAAACAATTTTTAGAAATATTAGGGGACAATTTTTTAAAACAATTTTCCGGTAAAAACATCTAACCGTTTAGAAGCGACTAACATTTCCAAAATACAAGCAACCAAATAAGGGAGTGAATATATTCAAGAATAAGCACAAGCTCCCCCTATCAACAAGCACATCAAGAGTAATGTTCAAATAATCAACCACAAGCTAAAAGCTTAGCTTTTTCATATTTGTACATAAGTACAAGAGCTTATAAGCTCCCCCTCAACAAAACACCATTAGACAAGTGTATAAGTTCATCATACAACAATATGACTAAGTATAGTCCACAACTTATGGCTTTAAGAAGTCATAGCTTATAGGTTTTATTGCGAGCTTTTATTAGCTTCTTTGAGCTAACGAGCCATTTCCTGTTTCTCCCCTTGGAATCATCAAAAAGAATGTTAGGATGATAAAAACATCATACAAGTATATCTAAGTGCGCCAAAGATACGATTTTTCAACCATAGAAAAATATATGGCTTAGAAACCGAAAATGGGAGAAATGTATCATGAAAAATCCATAAGCTCGTTTTGTTTGCCAAGACATGATCTCAATAAGTATTTTTGAAAGCAAGAGATTCATGTAGAAGTTGAAATATTCATTGAAACATTTAATCGAACACTTGGCGGACGTTAAAAATAAAAGAAGGTGTATATAGCCCTTGTAAAAGATATAAAGCCAAGTTTATCATACCATCACCAAAAGCAGATATTTCAAAGATAAATCCAACATAAAAGTCCCAACAAAGTAAATTCTCAAGGGTTCGACCCAATTGAGATAATTTTAGCCAAAAAATCAAGGCATTACGAATGCCATTTAAAGAACCATCAAGTAGCTCATATCATCAAGCAATGCATATAAAACATTACAAATGTCCCAAATTATCCATCTAAACAAAATAATCAAGGCATCACAAATGCATTTAAGCAAAAATTAAAAGAAGCACTTTTACCATCAAGTACTTCATACCAATTATCAAACAATGCCAATTAGAGTAATTTTATCCTCAAATGCTCCAACAAAGGCCAATACCACAATAATCAAAAGCTACTAACACTCTTGCTAGATCATCCCTTTTAAGAAAAACAAGCAAATATCATTAGTGCAATAGAGTTGTACAATAGTTCATAAGACTACAAAGCAACAAGGAAATGCTAAGATAAACAAGGGGTAGGGACATCAATCCTCATCCGACGAGAAGCAAGTCATGAATAAGCTCTTTGATGAATTTCTTCAATTTTCCCATAGACTTTTTCAATGGAAATTTTCTTCCTTCACAACCCGGAGCTCTTTTCTAAGAGATGCAACATCTCTAAATGTTTCTCTTTCCACCTTTTCCATTCTCTCTTTAAGATTCAAGTCCTCAACATCCGACTCATTTTCTTCATCATCTCCTTCATTATAGTGTTCTTCCTCATTTCCTTCAATTTCTTCCTCCCTAACTTCTTGTTCCTCCTCTTCTTCATTTCCCACATAGTCTTCTTCCTCATCCTCTTGTTCCTAAACATTCCCTCTACCAATATTTTCAACCTCATTGTGATTAAAGAAATCATCCCGAGGTTGTTGTGGATTCGAGCACGTCCCCTAGCGGCTTTGGTGGGAACCCATGGTAAATTCTGTCGCATTCTTACCATTTGGAGAATGTTGGCATTATCATAATCATTATGACGAATTTTGGTATTCATTTCATTTTCCTGGTAGCCCGAAAGGTATAGTAGTCGACAAACCAAATTTCCCAACGTATATTTTTTCTTAGTAAGCCTTCTTGATTCCGATTATGCCCTCTTTTTCGAATAAAACAAGCCAAGACAATAATAAAGGTGCGGAATGTAAACAACACGCGTCGATTTATAGAGCTTCACCCCACCTAGGGACTACGTGATCTACCACCCCAAAGATATCCGGGATGGATTTCAAAAAGGAAAAAGAATTTTATTAATTACCAAAATTAATACAAATTCAACTTACAACACCTCAAAGAGCACCACACTCTTCTTCAACACCACCTTTGGAGATTACCACAATCTCCCTTTGAAGATTACCACAATCTTCCTTCAACGGCACCTTTGAAGATCACCACAATCTTCAATCTTGAAGAATTCCAAATTCTTCAATACCTCAAGAGTACCACACTCTTGAAACACCTATTACCTAGATCACCCAAGCGTATTCTTTCCACAAGAATACTCACAAGATGTCTTGTGTTGAATGATGACCAAAATCAAGATTACAACTCAATAATAAATAATACAATTTGAGTGCAAGTGTAATCAAGAGAAGAAAGCCTAGACCTCAAGATGTGAAAGTGATAAGCTAGGCAAATTACAACAAGAATAATAACAATGAAGAACAAATGTTTGCTTGGAATGTATCTTGTTGTGTTGTATCTCAATTGTTGTCTTGGTTGCTCCAAAACTTCCTCTATTTATAGGAGATGATTGATCAAGCATAGGCTCCTCTTGGGGATTGAGAATCAGAGAAAAATACAATTAAAATCAAGAATATAGTATTAAAATCAATCCCACAATTTAAGGAAAGTTTGTCTCTGTCAAACAATCGAAATGTTAGATAAATGTTTTTATCAAGATTTTGATGATTTTGTTTTAATAAGATTTTATACCAAAGCAATGTTTTTATATGTTGTCCAAATACTCCTAAATGATTTAAAATGTGTTTACTAATTTTTGGAGTATTTCTTAGAGTTTTTAATTTGATAAAAATTGGACAACACTTTTGATGGTTTTGTTTAAATTGGTTTTACACCAAAATTATGTTTATAAATATTGTCTAAATACTCTCAAATGATTTAAAATGTTTTTACTAATTTTTTGGAGTATTTCTTGAAGTTTATTTTTGAAAAAATCGGACAACATTTAAAAGGGGAGGTCGGCCAGGTGCCCAAAGTGGTCGGCCAGTACACGAAGATAAGAAACACGAAACAACTTACAGTCTTGAAAAAAGAGGGAGGGGACCGGTCAAGGGTGAGGTCGGCCAAGATTCGCACCTGGGCGGCCGTCGCACCCGCACATCCTACTGGATCGCACTATTTTTTTCAAACGGTCGAAATCTTCAACAGGGCAACCGGTCGCCTATGTTATTTTTTGACAAATAAATTCCAACCGTTGCAATCTGTGACAACAAGATTTGCTTTTCATTTTTATTGACAATATTTCTACATCTTGTGATCTTCTTTTTGTAGACAAAAGTGAAGATAGAGGAGCCTATGTTGGGAGCCTATGTTGGTGAAGCTTCCTATAAATAGAGGATGAATTGAAGACACAAGATAACAACACAAGCAAATACACAACAAGAAATCGCAAATTTCCAAGCTTTCATATTCAACACTCTTGTTGTATTTTGTAACGACCCAAATTTTCTAACAAGAGAAATATTTTTATCAAAACAAAGGCCCATAACTTAATTAGAAGAACAAGATTTTTCAAAAAAATAGCATTTTTTTTTTTTTTGAGCAAAAAAAAATGGCATTTGATTAAAAATCATTTGATTAAAAATTCGCATCCAAATAAAACAAGAGTACTTAATTCAAACCCAAACAACAATTATCCAAAAAATAAATAGTAAGTAAAATTTGCTAACAAAATTAAATATTCCTAAATTTATAAAATAAATAAAATCTTTGATTTTTGCATCCACCGCCTCCAATCCTCGCTCGGACTCCTCAACCTGAAAAGTGTTAATGAATAAGGGGTGAGCTTTCAACTCGCTCAATGGGGACACGTTTGTCAAAATTAAATACATCAATAGGCATAATTGTAAACATTCAACATATAATTTAACTTTTACTTTGACCGCCAATTACTTTATAATCTGCGTTCACCCCGAGGATACATCGATCTCGGACCTTCTTACCCACCGACTAAATCTGCGGTTCACTCCGAGGATACTTTCGATCCCGACCTTCTTACGACCCAGACTAATATAACATGCGGGTTCACCCCGAGGATACTTTTAATCCGGACCTTCTTACATGTTCCCAGGCTAACATAATTTATTTTCACATTTGCACATAAACAATTACGCATATACGAAGCGTTTAATAGCGACAAACAATAAGTGAATAGAATATCCCCACCGAAATAAATGCGGATGTACGTGCGGAGAATGCATAATATCGTAAATCCTACTCCTCGTTCTCTTCGTTTTCTACAATAAATTATAAAGTATAGTTAATAATATAGTAATATAATAAATTAAGATAGAAAAAAAAAGGGAAAATAAAAACCGAAAGATGAACTGGGTGAATGAACTTGATTGGAAACACAGGTCATGATCAAACATAACCTCAACTTGGAATTTTATAAAAAAATAGAATAAATGGCCATAAAGTGGGTCACTTTATTTAAAGTTTATCAATACTTAAAAAAACTATCCCCCATACTCTTTCTCCAACATATATCTCTCTCTCATCTCTCGTCTGTTTTCATCCTTCCATCAAATTGTTCTTTTTTTTTTCTTCCAATCCAAAATTCCTTAATCAGCAGCAAATTAATCTCCTTCACCCTCAAGTTCCTCACTCGGCAAACCACCCATCTCTTACCTTTATCCCCTTTTTTTTTTAATTCAACACCCAGCAACAAAAACCCCTACACCACACACACCACTCTCCGATGATGGCGACTCGGGATGGCCGGCGCGAGGGGCGACAGCGGGACTGGTTCTTCCTCACTTCTTGTACAGTGGTGATGGGCCGAGCATGACGGGGCTCGCTGGCAACCGGAGAAACTCTGGTGGATGGTTGGCGGTGGTAAAAAAAAATAGAGTTGGAGTATCTCTTGTTTGGTTCGGAAAAATCGAATTGGAAACGCAGAAGGAGAAAATAAAATTGGTTGTTACCTTGACACTGATTGTTACGCAGATGGAGGAAAGAAAAATACTTAGGGTAAGATTATGTATTTATAGGGTGAATTTGTGCATGGGATGATTAGGGTTTGTTAAAGAATCCTATTTGACTTGACTTTTAAAATTGGGGGAAAGACTTTGGGCCCATAATGAATTTCAGAAATTAACATGTTGAATTGGGCCTGAATAATTATTTCTACTAGTTGTTATCAAAATAGTATTAATGATAATAATAAAAAAAAAATAATTGTAAGAATAATTTGATAATAATAATAATAATAATTAATATTAACAATAATTATATAAAAATACGGATATTACATCCTATCCCCCTTAACTAAATTTCGTCCTCGAAATTCGATAACTTACCTAAAATTAAAGAGTCGAGTACTTGGCACGTATCTCTTCTTCACGCTCCCATGTGGCTTCATTTCTCCCATGACGTCTCCATTGCACTTTAATCGGGGTTATGTCTTTATTCCTCGAACTTATGAACTTTTCGCTCCAAAATGGCTTGGTGCTTCGTATGATAAGTCGTCGTTAATCTGTAGATCTTCGTAGTTGACAATATGACTTGGGTCATGAACATACTTTCTCAACATTGATATATGAAAAACATCATGCGCTGACAGACGAGGTGACAATGCCGGTGATAAGCTAAATCTCCGACTCTTTTCAATATCTCGAATGGTCCTATGTATCTTGGCTTTAGCTTTCCTTTATCACCAAATCTTATCACTCTCTCTTAATGGTCTTTACCTTGAGAAACACATTGTCTCCCATCTCGAATCGTAAGTCTTTCTTCCGGCGATCGGCATACGATTTTAATCTATCTTGTGCCATTCTAATTCGATCTTGGATCCTTGTTATCTTTTCCACCGTTTGTCAAACCAACTCCGGTCCTAGCATCTTCTTTTCTCCGACCTCACTCCAAAGAGAGGAGATCTACACTTTCTCCCATACATGCTTCGTAGGGGCCATCCCGATAGTTGTTTGGTAACTATTGTTATAAGCAAACTCCACCAAATGCAATAATAATGATTCCCAATTCCGTCTATATCAAGCACACATGCTCTCAACATGTCTTCCAATATCTCAGATCGTCCTCTCGACCGTTGTCAAATCTGTCTGCGGGTGGTGGTGCCGTACTAAACTTGATTTGTTCCCAAAAGCGATCTGTAAACTTCCCCAAAACTTAGAAGTAAATCTTGTATCTCTGTCCGAAAACACTGATGGACACCGGAACTCCATGTAATTTCACTATCTCTTAGATGTATAGTTGCGCATACCGCTCCATACTTGAATGTCATTTTAACCGGCGAGAAGTGAGTGACTTCGTCAATCGGTCTACTACAACCCATACCGCTTTATTTCCTTTTTGATCGTGGTAGTCTACCACAAAATCCATCGTGATGTGTTCCCATTTCCATTCTCGGGATTTCAAGAGGTTTGAGCAAACCCAGACGGTCGTTGATGCTCGGCACTTGACTTGCCGGCATATCAAACATTTCTCCACAAAAGATCCAATGTCTCTCTTCATACTTCGCCACCAAAAGGCTTCTCTTAGATCTCGGTACATCTTTGTACCTCCCAAGGGTGGTGTCGTGGTACGTCTGACAATGAGCTTCTACAAGTATCTCTTTCCTAAGTTCTTCCTCCTTGGGTACACACAATCTCCCTTCATACATCAAAACACCATCATCCGTTATGACAAACCCTTTTATATTTCCTTCTCGAACTCGTCCCTTCATCGTGTTCAAAAATTGATCTCGACCTTGTGCTTCTTTGATCCTGTCTCTCAAAGTGGGTTGAACTACCAAAGATGCCAATACCGCCTTTTGTACTTCTTGGTGGAGTTATGACTTCAATCTTCGAGCTTGCAAACTCTCGTACCAATTGCTCTTGTTGCGTGAGTAAACTAGACAACTCACCTTTGGTCTTACGACTCGAGCGCATCGGCCACTACATTAGCTTTGCCCTGGATGATAGTTGATGATGCAATCATAGTCCTTAATCTGTCGATTCTAACCATCTCCTCTCTCATATTTAACTCCTCGAGTAAATAGGTATTTCAAACTCTTATGATCGGTGAATATCTCACATTTCCCGCCATATAGATAATGTCTCCAAATCTTCGATTGCATGGACTACCGCGACTAACTCCAAATCATGAGTCGTGTAGTTCGATTAGGTGCTTTAATTGCCTTGAAGCATAGGCAACCACCTTTCCGTCTTTGCATCAATCGCACCCCAAGCCTTGTTTTGATGCGTCGCATAAATCACAAAGTCCATGGTTGGGTCGAGGATCGTCAATACCGGTGCGGAAGTTAGTTTTCGTTTCAACTCTTGGAAGCTCTCATCGCATTTCTCGGTCCACAAAAATTTCTCTCCCTTTCGGTGAGTCGAGTCATAGCGCAGCTATTTTCGAAAATCCTCTATAAATCTGCGATAGTATCCTGCGAATCCCAAGAAACTGCGAATCTCACTCGCATTTGTAGGTGCCTTCCATTCATTGGTCCTCAACCTTTACTTGGATCCACTTCAATTCCGTTTGCGGTGATTACATGACCAAGAAATCCAACTCGGTCTATCCGAATTCACACTTCTTGAACTTCGCGTATAACTTCTCCTTGCGAAGTGTCTCAAGCACTATTCTCAAGTGTTCCTCATGTTGTTCCTTGTCCCTTGAATACACGAGTATGTCATCTATAAAGACTATGACGAATTGGTCCAAAAATGGATAGAACACTCTATTCATCAAGTCCATGAACACTGCGGCCGTTACTCAACCCAAACAACATTACTACAAACTCATAATGCCCATATCGGGTCCTAAATGATGTCTTCGAGATATCACTCTCCTTAATCTTCAATTGGTGATACCCTGATCTCAAATTAATCTTAGAAAAAGTATCGGCACCCCTCAATTGATCAAACAAGTCTTGATTCTTGGCGGTGGATACTTGTTCTTCACTCGCGAGTCGATTAAGTTCTCTATAATCGATACACATCCTTAATGACTCGTCTTTCTTCTTAACAAATAGGATCGGTGCTCCCAGGGTGATACACTGGCCCGATAAAACCCAAGTCCAACAATTCTTGTATCTGCGCTTTTAGTTCTTGCAACTCCTTTGGTGCCATCCCGTAGGGTGCCTTAGATATCGGTGTTGCTCCGGTACCAAAGTCTATTGAGAATTCGACTTGACGGTCAGGGCGGAACTCAAGGCAAGTCCTCTGGGAATACGTCTAAAAATTCTCGAACAATTGGTACGTCTGTTGGTGATAGGTCCGTCGATGGAGCTTCGACTAGACTTACTAAATACCCCTGACAATTCTCTTTTGCCAACATCTTTCGCGCTTTCATCGCCGATATAACTCGCGGTACAAACTTAGAGTTAACTCCGTAGAACGTAATCTCCTCATCTCCAGGTAGTTTGAGTGTTATCTCCTTCTCTTGGCACTTAATGCTAGCCTGATACTTACTAAGACAATTCATGCCTAGAATTACGTCAAAATCCTTCATCTCAATTATGTATACGTCAACTTCTAGGTGTTTCTCCCCAATGTTCACGTCTATATCATTGTCCATTACGTCAGTAATTATTGTCTTTCCAGATGGCAAACTAATCTCTAGGGGTACATCTATTCTAGCATCCTTATGTCCAGATTATATCATGAAACTTAGCAGATATAAATGAGTGTGTGGCACCGATATCGAAAATTACAAGCGCAGTATTCCGAGATATTGTTAACATACCCGACATCGCACGGGTTACGATCCGCCTCTTCCTGCATCATAGCATACATTCGAGCGGTGCCTCCTTGTCCCCTCATTTCCTTCTCGTCTTTCAAAGAAATGGGCAATTTGAAGCATCGTGACCGGTTTCTTGCACATAAAACATTTTCCTTGTCCAGCTAAACATTCCCCGTAGTGATTCCCGTTGCATTTCGGGTAAGTCGGCTTATTGTTTGGTGCACTCGGCGAGAATTTCCATCGGTTCTTATCTGCTTATTCTCGATTCCCCATTTTACTCGGCTTTGTCCCATCAAACTTCCTCTTTTTCTCGACCAACGGTACCGCTTGCGTCATCATCATCCCCAGACTAGTCATGCTTCAACTTCATGAGCCCGTCTAACCATCACAAAGATATTCCAAGTCCCCCTGTGCGGATAGAATTCCGGACAATTGTGACCTCAATCCCCTTCTCGAATCTCAAAGATTTCATTAGGTCGGTATCAACCGGATGTGGTGAAAACCGACATAATTGGTTAAACTCCCTTTCGTATTCGATTCACGGTCAATCCCCTGTGCTTGAAGTTCGAAATTCTGCTTTTCCCTTCTTGTCACGGTAGGATCTAGAAATACTTCTCCATCACCACTTCCTTGAATTCATCCCCAGGATAATGCATTACGTTCTTCTTCGATCCTGTTTCTCCGGTAACCTTCCCACCAATGGTCCGCATCATCGATCGGTTGAAAGCGGCACAAGCCACTCGTTGTTCATCGATCTGCAAGCTATAAGTCGAAAATTCTTTCCAGCGCTCTTAACCATACTTCAATCTAACTGCCGGGCCATCACGTCCATTAAAGGTGGGTGGACGGTAATGGCGAAACTGTTCCACCACTGCATCGTTGTTGTTATTGTTCCCATTGTGGTTACATACGACATTGAGAATCTCCGCAAAACAAGTCTCCAGTAGTAGGTTGGTTTCGATGTCAGTGGGTTCCCTTCATTGTCTTGGTTCCTGGCATTGTTCGGTTAAAGGTTCGGGCGTCGAGGCACTCGTGGAGCCATATTCCTATAATCATATGTAGTACGTTCTTAGTACCCGTCTTAAGTTATTATCGCATAGTAATTGAAATAAAAATAATAATAATAATAAAAAGTCATTTTATATATTAGTACTATTAAGTCAATATAATAAAATCTTGAATTTAGGCTATTAAGTCATTTTATTAAGTCAAACAAGTCAATATATTAGTACTATTAAGTCAATATAATAAACGTCTTAAGTACTATTGAGTCATTTTATAGCCTAAGTATTTCACTTTCACATCTTGAGGTCTAGGCTTTATTTCTTGATTACACTTTGCACTCAAATTGTAATATTCATTATTGAGTTGTAATCTTGATTTTTGGTTATCATTCTAACACAAGATATCCTTGTGAGTGTTCTTGTGGTAAGAACACAATTGGATGATCTAGGTGATAGGTGCAAGAAGATTGTGGTGATCTTCTTATTGAGGTGTTGAAGAATTTGGTATTCTTCAAGGTTGAAGATTGTGGTAATCTTCACAAGGTGCCGTTGAAGGAAGATTGTGGTAATCTTCAAAGGGAGATTGTGGTAATCTCCAAAGGTGGTGTTGAAGAAGAGTGTGGTGCTCTTCAAGGTGTTGTAAGTTGAATTTGTATTAATTGTGGTAATTAATAAAATTCTTTTTCTTTTTGAAATCCATCCCTGATATCTTTGGGGTGGTAGAGGATTAGGCCCTAGGTGGGTTGAACCTCTTTAAATCGACGCGTGTTGTTTACTTCCCGCACCTTTATTATTGTCTTGGCGTATTTGTTTTTAAAAAGAGGGCATAATCGAAAAGATGGAGATAATCTATTCACCCCTCTAGATTATCGTAGCGCTTGACTTACAAGTGGTATCGAGCCAAACTCTTTGGCAAGCTCGTTTCACATCACGAGTGAAGAGAAACGATCATCGGCTACGAATGAAGTCTACATTACCGGCGCCTCCACCACCAAGCCACCACTATTCGATTCCAAAAATTTTACATTTTGGAAAGAAAGAATGGAATGCTATCTACAAGGTTGCGGGTTCGATATTTGGAACACGGTCGTAAATGAAGAATCCATTCCAATGATGAACACACCACACAAAGACCTCAAAGAGCTCAATGATGAAGAAAAGAAAATCATCTCCTTAAATGGTAAAGCTCTTAATATTTTGTATTGTTCACTTACCATTTTGGAATATAATCATATTGTAGGAATTAAATCGACACATGAAGTATGGAGAAAATTAGAAGAAGTATATGCAAATGAAAGGAGCCACTCAAAAGCATCTACTTCTCAAATGGATACAAACCCAACATGGGATGAGCTTCCTACAACTTCCGACGCGTCGATGAAAACGAACGATGTCTTATGGGCTTCGAAGAAGAAAACGAGGTAAGTTCAAAACCCTCCACTTCTTATGATGATGAATTACAAAATGATTATAGTGATTTGCAAAATGATTTTGATGAACTTCAAAATTAATTCCAAAGCTTACTTGATAAATACAAAAATTTGAAAAAGGAATTCAATATTTTGAAAATTGATAAGGACAATTTATTTTCCTCTTATGAATCACTTTCATGTGATCACACCATCAACTTGACAAGGTTAGAAACCTTGAAAAAGAAAATAAGTACTCTTGTTGAGGATATTAATTGCATGAAAAATGATATATCAAAATCCAACTTGAGTACCGATAAAATGACCGATATTATTGATGTTCATAGTTGTGATAAATTGAAACAAGGACTTGATCATAAGCCTGTGTTGTTAATTATGTGAAAAGAAATCAAGTCTCTATGCATGTTGGTCATTATGCTCCCAAAATTACTACTTGTTTTTATTGTGGTAAAACGGGTCACACAGCTTAATACTTGTCGGGCTAGAAATAGCTCTAATTATTATTGGAGACCTAAAAGTCTCAAAGCTAATTCCAAAGGACCCAAACACTTGAGGGTACCACAAAATAATGTCATATTAGGTACCCGGCGGAATAATAATCGAGGAAAATACATACCACCAAGAAGACATCAAATGACCATCTCATTTGATCAAAGAAGAAGACACCACCAAAATGAATTTCTAAGAAGGAAATATTATCAACAAAGGAAAGGATATAATCCTTGAGTGGAGTAATCGGAGAATCCATCATCAACATGAAGATTTTCAAAGAGGAAGATATCATCAACAATGGGAACGACACAACCCATGGAAATGGCGTAATTGGTAACCCGTATCTCCCCATTTAAATATGCATTTTATTTTGTTATTATGCATGCTTTTATTTGTGTCTTAATTGCAAATGAGTTTTCAAATATTTTTTTTGAAATTAAGGTCTTCAATATATATTTGTGTTTTTAAAATATTTTGAAAAGGAGACCTTGTATGATGCTTATATAAACTCTTATGCATTTACTATGACTAAAAATTTGATTTATTATCTCTTATGGATTTATATAGCATAAGCATACTTGTGATATACCTTATTGCTTTAGCCTACACCTCCATTACTATGTTTTGTGCTAGTCTTGTTTTAAGAATTGTGTAGGATTCATGTATCCTCACCAATGGATATTTATGTCATAATGTGTTAAGAGGACCATAAACTATCGAGGTATGCTTCTCATCGGTATTCATTTTATAGACTCGATATTATGTTTGCCATATGCCTATGTGCTTGAGTTTCAAGATATTTCATAGTATTTCACATAAGTGCCATTAAGAGGATGTTTTGATTTTTGAAAGGCATTATTTGACGTAGCTTGTTTTATCCGAGATTAGTAAGGGATTATACTTTATTTTGATAAGACATTTGATTTGTATCCCTCTCTTAGTTATGCATTTTATTGCTCATATAAATGTCATTATTCTTGGTTGCTTTGTCAAAGCTCTTGATCATATGCTTCTTATAAATGAGGTCTCAACTATATGCTCTCGGATTTTCAAATTTCAAAAGAGGCCTTATATAGCTTTCTATAAGCATATTTGAACTTGCATGTTTTTATTGAACTCTTGATGATTTTTCCTAAATGCATAGTATGTGATTCTTACTTCATGGTCTATATATATAGTGTCTATTTCTACTATGCTCTTATGCAAGATATTTTGTGTTTGATGATTGAGGCATGTTTTTTCACTTGGGCTATTTTTTTTTTTCTTGCTTATATAAGCGATGCCGTTAATGAGTTTGTTAAGTTGTGTAGATGAGAAATGAAGTACTCGAATATTAGTTACCTCAAAATATTTGGATGTAAATGTTCTATTATGAACATCTTAGATCAATTGGATGCCCTATGGTGATAGTGATGAAGAAGACAAAAAGGGTATTCCTAGAACAAACTCGATGACCAAGGCAACATTGGTCGAACTAAAGCGAGGTTAGTAGCTCGAAGGTATTTTCAAGAAGAAGATATTTTTCAAGGTCAATGCTAGGTGAGCTTGAGATAAGTATGATGGGGGAGCTTAATTTCTTACTTGGACCAAGAAGATGACTATATTTCAAAAGAACTCTTGAAGGAGTTAAGCATTGAAGAAAGAAGAACCATCTCAATCTCTATGGCTAAAGATTGACAAAGGTTGAGAAAGGTATATCGGCCGACAAATAAATTCAAGGTATGTTTTCTTGTATAATTCCCATAGACTCGAAATTTTATATGCCTTATGTCTATATGCTCGACTTCAAAAATTATCCCAACGAATCTCATTAAAGTGACGTTAAAAGAAATTTTCAAATATTTGAAAGACACTTATTCTTATGACTTGTATATCCATAGTTTTAAAACGTTCTTATTTTTTCGAGATAACAAGTTCGGTATTTACATTTATCAAAATATGGTTCGTCATAATCGAACTAAACATATTGAGATTCGATATCTTTTTCTAAGGGATTGTATTTTTAACAAAAACTTGAGATGTGTTTAATTAGTCTCAAGGATAACTCGCGGACTTTTTAATTGTTTACCGTCGAGTCTTTCACCTCATCTCGAGCTTGATTATGACATAATGTATGTTAAATGAGGTCTATATTTGCATTTTGCACGTTTTAAAACTTAGGGGCGAAAAATCGGATTTTTGGATCAAATCTCGGACTTTTGCAAAACAGACGGATCCAGTGACCAGTTGGGGTGAGGCCGACCGGTCACCCTATGCTTCGACCGGTCGCCCACACCCTGCATCCGTCGACCGAGCCATTTTTATGTTAAAATCGTCTACTTTTTTTTTTTTTCCTCACCATTTTGGCTCCTTTGGCTCATTTTTTGTCCCCTTTGACATTTGCACACACATTTCACTCCAAATGAGTTTTATTGCATAAATTACATATTTTGGGGATTATGTAGCTCGATTATCATCATCATTGCTCATCTTTACCGAATAAATGGTAAGAATTCTACTCCATTTGCTCAATTGGGTTGAACCACGAGATTTTGACTTATTTGCAAAATTCTTGATGCTAGTTTCATATAAATGTGATGAGCTTAATATTTATGATGTATTGAATGTTGTTTGAACTAAATTGGTGATGAAAATTTTTGGCTTAAATGAATTTCAAAGGCGTTATATACTTCTAGTTTTATTCGACGCATGCCAAGTGTTCGACAAAATGTTTCAATGAAAAATTCATCACCTACATGATTCTCTCGATTTGAAAAGTCATATAAGTTTATAGAGATCATGTTTTATCAATCAAATGAGCTTTTGCAAGTCAATTGATCAACTTTTCCCTTTTACTTGGTATTTAAGCTTCAATTTTCAATAAGCTCGATAAATCGATAAATTTGCGTACTTTGATATGAATATATGATGTTTTTATCGTGCTAACATTCTTTTGATGATTCCAAAGGGGAGAAAACAGGAAAAATGCTCATACGCTCAAAGAAGCTGAAAATAAGCTTGCAAGAAAAGCTATAAGCTAGGGCTCTTGAAAGCCATAAGTCAGAAAAATGCTTAGTCCATTTGATGTATTGTGGACTTTTATGCTTGACTAATGATGTTTTGTGACAGGGGAGCTTATAAGCTCATGGAATACTTGTTCTTTATATGCATGTTGATAGGGGAGCTTGTGCAAAAATGATTTTGAAAAATCTTTGCTCCTATCCTTGTGTGTTTGTACATATGATGTATCTTGTTTGTAATTGATTGTTGTTTTAAGACCGGAAAATTTGTTTTGTTTTAAAATCGACCTTCTAAAATTGTTTTGGTTTGTAATCATCAAAAAGGGGAGTTTGTTAGATAAATGTTTTTATCAAGATTTTGATGATTTTGTTTTAATAAGATTTTATACCAAAACAATGTTTTTATATGTTGTCCAAATACTCCTAAATGATTTAAAATGTGTTTACTAATTTTTGGAGTATTTCTTAGAGTTTTTAATTTGATAAAAATTGGACAACACTTTTGATGGTTTTGTTTAAATTGGTTTTTACACCAAAATTATGTTTATAAATGTTGTCTAAATACTCCCAAATGATTTAAAATGTTTTTACTAATTTTTGGAGTATTTCTTGAAGTTATTTTTGAAAAAATCGGACAACATTTAAAGGGGAGTCGACCGGCCGCCCAAAGTGGTCGACCTAAGTACCAAGATAAGAAACACGAAATGAACTTACAGTCTTGAAAAAAGAGGGGGGGACCGGTCAAGGTGAGGTCGACCGGTGCACCCCCCCGCAACCCCTACCTGGATCGCACTATTTTTTTCAAACGGTCGAAATCTTCAACAGGGCAACCTACGCCCTATGTTATTTTTTGACAAAAAAAATTCCAACCGTTGCAATCTGTGACAGCAAGATTTGCTTTTGATTTTTGTACAATATTTCTACATCTTGTGATCTTCTTTTTGTAGACAAAAGTGAAGATAGAGGAGCCTATGTTGGGAGCCTATGTTGGTGAAGCTTCCCTATAAATAGAGGATGAATTGAAGACACAAGATAACAACACAACACAAGCAAATACACAACAAGAAATCTGCAAATTTCCAAGCTTTCATATTCAACACTCTTGTTGTATTTATAGCCTAAGTATTTCACTTTCACATCTTGAGGTCTAGGCTTTATTTCTTGATTACACTTTGCACTCAAATTGTAATATTCATTATTGAGTTGTAATCTTGATTTTTGGTTATCATTCAAACACAAGATATCCTTGTGAGTGTTCTTGTGGTAAGAACACACTTGGATGATCTAGGTGATAGGTGCAAGAAGATTGTGGTGATCTTCTTATTGAGGTGTTGAAGAATTTGGTATTCTTCAAGGTTGAAGATTGTGGTAATCTTCACAAGGTGCCGTTGACGGAAAATTGTGGTAATCTTCAAATGGAGATTGTGGTAATGTCCAAAGGTGGTGTTGAAGAAGAGTGTGGTGCTCTTCAAGGTGTTGTAAGTTGAATTTGTATTAATTGTGGTAATTAATAAAATTCTTTTCTTTTTGAAATCCATCCCTGGATATACTTTGGGGTGGTAGAGGATTAGGCCCTAGGTGGGTTGAACCTCTTTAAATCGACGCGTGTTGTTTACTTCCCGCACCTTTATTATTGTCTTGCGTATTTGTTTTTAAAAAGAGGGCATAATCAAAAAGATGGAGATAATCTATTCACCCCCTCTGATTATCGTAGCCGCTGGACTTACAAGAAATTTGTTGTCAAACTTGAGGGCGACCGGTCACACGAAATAGAATTCGAATTGAACATATCGACAATTAACACGGCGGCCGGTCGACGTAGGGTTCGACCGGTCGTCTCCCATCTCAAATGGTCGCACAAACCAAAATTAAGAGGGCGGGGAGTTCCGTTTCAAAACGTGACTCCTAGGTACCAATCGATCGGTCGACGTCAATCGGTCGACACCCGGTCGACCAACAAAAATAATTCCGTCTCATTTTTGTTCCAAAATCCATCTTCAGTGCGAGTTGCCCTATAGAGGCGACCGATTGACCTCGAGAGAGAAATGTTGTCCAATTTTTGTCGAAAATAAACCTTAATAAATACTCCAAAAATTTAGTAAAAACATTTTAAACCGATCGGGAGTATTTAGACAACATTTAGAAACCTTGTTTTGAAGTAGAAACTTATAAACATAAAATCATTAAAAGTGTTGTCCAATTTTATCTAAAATAAATCTTGAAGAAATACTCCAAATAAATAGTAAAAATATTTTAAATCATTTAGGAGTATTTGGACAACAATTAAAAACATTGTTTTGGTGTAAAAATAAAATCATCAAAATTAAGATAAAAACATGTATCAAATAGATAGTGATAAAGGATGGGCCACCGCAAATAATGAAGGTGAACACACCGCAAGGAGAGTCAGGTTGCGAAGGAGAAGAGGTCGCTCCTCCTAGACCACCTATGGTTGAAAACCAAGAGTGAATGGACAAATGATGATAGAAAAGATACAACTTGGACAATGTGGCCAAGGATATACTTTACAAGACTTTGGATAAAGCCATGTTCAACAAAGTCAAATCTTGCAAGACAACCAAAGAAATGCAGGATAAACTAACTTTAATTCGTGAAGGATCCGAGCAAATTAAGGAGAACAAATTATCTGTTGTGGTTCAAAAATTTGAAAATTTTAAAATGCTTGCAGGTGAGACAATGGATCGGTGGATGCTAGATTCACTGAAATTACAAATGAGCTCTCAGCACTTGGAAAAGAATACACACAGAAGGAGATGTGTATGGAGATTCTAAGGAGTCTCCCAACTGAATGGGAAATGAAGACCATGGCTCTAAGGCACTCGATGGACCTATCAAAAACATCCAATCATGAACTATTCTCACACCTCAAAGCTTATGAATTCGAACTGAGAAGAAAAGATCAAGAGGAGACAACTGTACCCAAAACAGCTGCACTCATAGTCAAGAAAGGGAAGAGAGCTGAGACCAAAGAAATCATTGACCAGGAGGAAATCGCTTTGATGGTTAAAAGATTCAACAAGTTCTTCAACAAGAACTACAAAAGAAACAAAGGTGAATCCTCCAGAAGACATTCAGCTCCCTCTAAGTCAAGGGAAGATAGGCCACCAAAGAGAGCTGAGTATCAAAAGGTCGAATATCAAAGACCGACAACCCAAGAAATGAGAGAGGCGGCCAAAAAGCTGAAAACTGTGTTGGAACCGTAGACAACCAGGACACTTTGCTATTGATTGCCCATATCCTGTAGTCAATAAATACAGGAATGAAGAAGAAAGAAGAATCTTGAGAGAAAAAGACAAGAAAAAGAAAAAGGCAATGTTGGCTGAGACTGCTTTGAAAACAACTAAGTCAAAAAGAAGCGGCGACTCGAGAGAAGCGATGAAGCCGACTACTCAAGTGACTCGAAGAAGAAGCCTTAATATGTCCGATGGCCAAAGAACAAGACCAACCCGACCAAGAAGATGAGGTACACTCAACTCATCTCACTCGTTCTAGTGATAGTGATTGTGACACACACACTTTATCACCCACTGATCTTTATGATTCATTAGGCAAAATGATGAAAGACTTTGAGCACATTAAATCCCCACACACTATTAAATGAGGAAAACAACCACTAAAAACCAAAACTCACAGTTGACTAAGGAGCCGAGGACTCTAAGTCACATAGTGATGAGAACAAAGAGCCGAAAGTCGAGAATGCTAAACTAATAGCAAAGATAGTCTGCTATAGAAAAGAGAGAAAATGATCTAAAAATGTGATTGCTTCATTCACAAAGGAATCTAAATCATTGGATGTCCTTATCATAAGCCAAAAAGAATGTGGAGACAAGACAGGCATATGATTCAATTCCTTTGTGCATAGTCAAACTCCCGAGTGATCTTGGAAAAAGGATTTTCAAGTAATGAAGAATCTCAAAATCCAAGACACCAAATGTTGCACACACATTCATTCCAAAGCACAATCACAAACAAACGGCCTTGGATATAAAAGAAAAGGAAAACACCGATTGAGTATCTTTGAGAGGATAGCTTAGAAGAAATCCAAGAGTTCCTCAAAGAAACTCCAAACAGAAGTACTCTGTGAAGACGAAACAGAGCTACCGAGAATCCCCTTAAGTTCTATCAAAGGGACACAAATGATGGGAATGGTAGAAACTACCCAAGTCAAGTGATTGGAATAATGTGAAATATCAAAGAAAGACCTACGGAATACATGCCAAAATGGCAAAGACCTAGAACTCGGCAAAGGTCATTCCAAAGGCAAAAACGCTATCATCAAAGACACATATGCACCCAAGCACTACACTCGAAATATCAAACTACCCAAAGAAGACAATCGCTAAAACACACACACAGGCATATAGACAAAAGAGGCAAAAATGAACCTAAAACCCCAAGCAATTTGCCAAAGTGAATTATGATTATGGCACGATAGATGGCAACCTCTTAGAGTCAAATCATTTGGCTATAGGTTGGTTAGATCATCTTACAAGATTAACCCCTCGGACCCAATAAAATATGGGTACCTAAAAACTAATTTCCTTGATTGCGGGTTCAAGGAACTGAGTGCCAAGGAACCTGGTACATGGATACTCGTTGTTCTAGACACATGACAGGGAACAAGAATAATCTGTCAAAATTCAAGGAGATTAGAGGTGCAAAAGTCATATTTGGAGGAAATGAAGCTCCAGGGAAATAAGAGGCACTGGATCTATAAAGAAAAATGGATTAGAAATCACAGATGTTGCATACGTTGAAGGCCTCAACTTCAACTTGTTAAGCATCAGCCAACTCTGTGACAAGGGCTATAATGTTGGATTCAATATGGGAGTATGCCAAATCAAAGACACTAAATCAAATGAAGTGGTGTTGCAAGGATCCGCATGAAGAACATGTATGTGGTAGATTGGCCGACTACCACACCAAGCACTTGTTTGCTAGCAAAGAGTGCGGCCGAATCAAGTTGGGTGTGGGCACAAAAGTGAGTCACCCGAATTTCAAGACAATTAACAAGCTTGCAAGAAGTCATCTTGTAGAAGGTCTACCGGACTCGGTGTACAAGAAAGAAAGCGTTTGTGATGCATGCGGATGGGAAAGCGGATCAAATCATCATTCAAAGAGAAGTCAAGTCCATCTTCAACAAGAATATTGCATCTTTGCACATGGATTTATTTGGTCCAATTGAGCTAGCTAGCATAAGTGGAAAGAAATACACTCTAGTGGTGGTAGATTATTATTCAAGATATACATGGACAATCTTCATGTGTGAAAAGAATGAAACTTTGCGAAGTTGCCTCAACCGATGAAAAGAGTTCAAAATGAGAAGAGTCAAACCATTATAAAGATAAGATCGATAGAGGAACCGAGTTTGTCAATGGAATAATAACTCAACACTTTGTGTTGAAAATGGTATTGCTCATGAATTATCTGCGGCAAGGACTCCACAATGAGAATGGAGTAGCGAGAAAAAGAAACAGAACTCTCAAGGAAGTTGCAAGAACCATGTTAGTGAAGTCGGATTGCCTAAAAGATTTTGGGCTGAAGCCATCAACATTGCATGCTATACTCAAAATAGATGCATGATAAATAGACAAAATGACAAAGACTCCCTATGAGATTTGGACAGGAGAAAGCCAAATGTTACATATTTTAGAATATTTGGATGTAAATGCTTCATCCACAACAATGGCACGGATAATCTAAAGGCTTTTGATGCTAAAGCCGATGAAGGTATCTTTTGGGATACTCAAATTGAAAGCAAAGCCTATAGAGTGTTGAACAAGAGGACTATGGTCACGAAAGAGTCTATCCATGTGGTTTTTGATGAACCTAATGTAAATGGAGAAGACATTGAAGAGTTAGGCGATAAGCTAAATCACCAACTATGAGAAGAAGAGTCCCTATGTTGAAGGCGAAGTGGAGTAATCAATGAAGATGAAGGTGAAATAATCAATCTCAAAGACAACCGGAAAATCTGCGGCTAAGCGATGATAAGAGAATCGCTCAAGGCAACACAACATGACGATCGAACCACCGACTTACTCCAACCGGATGTGAGATGGGCCGAGAGACCATCCACCGAGATAGTCATTGGAGATGTAAGAGATGGTGTAAGAACCAGATCGAGCTCAACAAGAAGCAATGTTCACTTGTTTTATTTCCCAAATAGAGCCAAAAGATGTGTCCCAAGCATTGGATGATACTCATTGGATTCAAGCCATGCAAGAAGAGTCAATCGGTTTGAAAGGAACAAAGTATGGGAACTGGTGCAAAGACCAACCCATCAAAATATTATTGGCACAAAATGGGTCTTGAAAACAAGATGAATGAAGAAGGTTCTTTGTAAGAAACAAAGCAAGACTGGTAGCCAAAGGGTATTGCCAAGAAGAAGGAATAGATTTTGATGAAACATTTGCTCTGTTGCAAGATTAGAAGCAATAAGATGTTTCTTGCCTATCTTGCTCACAAGAACTTCACTTTATATCAAATGGATGTAAAAAGTGCATTCTTAAATGGATTGTTGGAAGAAGAAGTATATGTTGAACAACCTCCAGGTTTTGAGCGGAAGACTCTTGGAGAAAGGTGTACAAGCTCAAGAAAGCCTTATATGGATTGAAACAAGCACCAAGAGCATGGTATGATACATTATCTCAATTTCTAACAGATAATGGATTCACCAAAGGCAAAGTGGATAGAACACTCTTGAGAATTCAAGATGGAGAGATTATACTACTTGTCCAAATATATGTGGACGACATCATTTTTGGATCCACAAACAAAGAGTCAGTGTGATAAGTTCTCAAACCTCATGCAAGGCAAATTTGAAATGAGCATGATGGGAGAGTGACATTCTTTCTAGGACTTCAAGTTAAACAACCAAGGATGGAACCTTTATAAGTCAAACAAAGTATACCGTAGATTTAATGAAGAAATTTGGTATGGAAGAAAAGTCTCCCCGTGAAAATACCAATGAATACATCAAAGATGGATATGGATGCGATGGCAAGCTTGTGGATCAAACAAGATACATAGCACTTATTGGATCAACTGCTCTATTTAACAAAGAAGGGCGGACATCACCTTTGCGGTAGGGTGTATGTGCAAGATTCCAATCGCTCCAAAGAAAGCCATATGATCGCAGCTAAGAGAATCCTAAGATATTTGAAGGGATGCCAGGAAGTCGGCTTATGGTATCCAAAGGAAGGTGGATTCAAACTTATTGGTTACTCGACTCGACTATCTTTGGATGTAGAGTTGACAAAGAGTACTTCGTACATGTCAAATTCTTGGAAACAGATTGGTTTCCTGGTTTAGCAAGAAGAAAAACTCAATAGCCACATCCACAAATTGTCGTACATAGTCACGCGACTATTGTGCCCAAGTCTTATGGATGAGACATCGGTTGAGAGATTATGATGTTGAAGAAAAAGAGATTCCAATTATGTGTGATAACACAAGTGCTATTGCAATCACTCGTAACCCCGTGTTGCATTCAAGAACAAAGCACATTGATGTCGATATTATTTTATAAGAGATCATGTTGAAAAGAAAGACATCACCTTGGAATACATCTCAACCGACAAACAATTAGGACATATTCACAAAGCCATTATGTGAATCAAGATTTGAAGAACTCAAGCATGAGCTAGGGTTAATTGAGCTGAGTTGACACTCAGAAAACTCAAGGAGAAGAGATGGAACGTGAAAAGATGAAAATAGAGCAGAGCATGTGAATCAACCAAGTGAATCACCATATCAAAAAGTCAATCAGATCAAGTTAGGCGACAAATTGAGTCACTATGTGAATAGAGAGAAGAAGAGTTGAGTCAGCTAAAGAGTAAGCTGAGTCATTTATGAGCTAAGTGACAAAAACGTAGTCGTTTTTAATAAGCGGGAATATTTTTAAGGATGACGTCAGCGTAATAATGACAGTGCGAAATCAAAAGTCGCACAACAAAGCATATGATTGGATATAAATGTTGTCGCATTAAATGCGGGCAATTAAATGCTAATCGGCGTGCTAACTGAGCCGTCGATCTTGATCAAATTTCAAAACCAAAAGCACGCCCTTTCATAACCCATATATACCATTTTGTTCGCTTCTCTCTCACATTACTCAAAACCTGTTCATCTCTCCAAAAGCAAAGAAAGCATTTTTCTCTCAAAACCCTACCAAATCTTCAAAGCAAGTTCGTCAAAATTCGTTCGGTAAAAACTCGGAAAAAATGGCATCAACCTACGATTTCACGAAGCTAGGGAAGCAAATCCATATTGGTTCTACCGTGGATTTCGAAGGGATGATTAAATAGGGTTCGATGAAACCCTTGTGAAGAAGATATCGACAAAATCGAAATCGGATCAAACCCTTCCTCACGATGGAGTTCCAAATGACATACGTTGAAGAGGTAGCAGTTCTATGTGAACGCTGAAGTTCACGACGCAGGGCAACAAGTCCTCTATTCACGGAAAGGATTTACAATCATGCCAAGATTTAGCGGAGCATTGTTTGCTTTAGTAAGGTGTGCTGAGATATTTGAGGCGATGTAAACTTGGGTCATTGCATGGAAGGAAGTGGCGGACCTAAATGTGCTTTGCGAAGATAGTTTACACAAATGATAAGAAGTCTGGGACGATTATCACAAGTTGATGGATATCGTCACGAAATGTGTGGATATGAAGTTTGGAAGCTTCAATCGGCTATAAAAACGAAGTTGATCGTCATGGCCGCGATCATGGAGGAGAAAAGAAGGTCAATCGGGCATAATTCGTCTATAGCGACTCTTCCGAGAATGTTGAAATAAGTCCTTCAAGGGCGATGGGTCATTCGGAGGATCTTTGGCTATGGCCTTGTATTTGGCCTACGATGGAGGTGAAGGGTGTTCCACTCGACATGGAAAGTCGTTCCATGTCAATAAGAAAATTTTCCGGGCAAACCTTTCTCGAGCTCAAAGGAGAGCTTACGCCAAGCGGGCGGATACCAAATGGGGAATCACCGATCTCGAAGAAACAGTTGTTACTTCCCCTCCGAAGAAGAAAGCGCCCACGCAATGCTAAGAATCCAAATTTGCCCGAGAGCAAAGAAGAACACTTTGCCCCTGCAATCGAGGCGGAGAAAGAACCTCAAATACCTTCTCCCGCCATCAAGAAGAGAACTGCCTAGCCAATAAAGCGACTCCTCGGACATCAAGAAAGATGCACCGCCCCCGCCACCCGTGAATGAAAACCATATCCGAACCGAAAATCCCTCCGGTAAGGACCAAATGAAGAAGACGTGATCATGCTTTTCTCCACCATATCCGACATCCAAAATCGCCTGAGAGAATGGAGAAATGGAAGCTTAGTCGATCAAGGAGCAATGATTTGCACACCCGAATTCATCGAGGAAGAAAAAGAATTGATGAACTTCCTTGGATTGACCAAAGTGGTCCAGGCACTGATGAAGAGAACTCGCTACTGAGATATCCTGCAGATCTTCAAAGAAAAGGAGAAGGAGAGATTAGCAGAGGAAGTCAAGCTCGTGAGAAAAAGCCAACATTTGTCCTCTCACCGGAACCACTGACCATACTCATCCTCATCTCGACATACTCTCGAGGCAGGTGATGAGGATTTGGACCCGTTCTTTGCGCACAAGAAAAGTTGGACATGCGCAAAGCCAGCCGGGAATCCACACTCAATCATTGCATGAGAAATAGGCGATGGAAGGATTCCAAATCTCACCGAAATTGATCCGTTGGGAGTGGTGCGGCCAGATTGCCATCATTATTGCTGCAACCACTTCCCTAGTTCACTCGAGAAGATGGATATAAGGGACTTGGCGATGAAACCGGGAACTTGGGGACCCAAGTCAAGCCAACCCCTGCCGATGGTGTCTTACCACCGTCCCCACTACTGAACACTCAAAGGACACAATGAGTCCGAGAAGAGTGACCCCATAACAAGTCACTCACCGGTGGTGTGCCGAGGGGAAACTCCCACCGGCAGCGGCTAGATCGGAGGATGCTTTGCAGATGACTCCACCCCGAATCTAGGAGGAGAAATGGAACAGAACAACAAAAAGAAACACAACAAGTTGTCACCGACGGCTTCGGACAGTTGAATCTATCTCACCAAGTGCCAATAGATTTGCGGGTTGAGGACGCTGCGATGCGGTGAGGCACGAGATGGTTCTCGCCTCGGAGTTAACACTGTGGGCAATGAAAGTGCAATCCACGGAGTTGAGACTCATGTGGATGCCATGCAGAAGACCCAAGACAGTGCGCCTATCGAAGGGATTGTACAAGGCCCCGTTGAAGTTGAGACTATAGGAGGTAATGAAGGTCTATGGGAGGTTGAGACTTCCCTAGGTAAAACTCAAGGAGATTCGAGGAGGAAATCTTCATGACTCCCGGGATGATCTTGATCGACTTTCCCGGGATCTAGATGAAGCCGAGTCTACTCCAACCGAACATCACAAAGACTCGGTGAGGACGCTCTACCAAGTACAAGTAAGCGAATTCAAAAGGTCGCTCGTCAAAAGTTCAATTTTGATGATGAGCCAAGTCTTCAAGACTCATCATCTTCCGATGACGCTGATGGTACAACCGAGAACATCAAATTCACTTAGCGAGAAAATGTTTGATAAATGGTTTTATCATGATTTTGATGATTTTGTTTTTACACCAAAACAATGTTTTTAAAGATTGTCCAAATACTCCTAAATGATTTAAAATGGTTTTAATATTTTCCTGAGTATTTTCTTCAAGTTTTATTTTCGATAAAATTGGACAACACTTTTAATGATTTTATGTTTATAAGTTTTTACTTCAAAACAAGGTTCCTAAATGTTGTCCTAATACTCCCGATCGGTCTAAAATGTTCTTACTATTTTTCGGAGTATTTCTTGGAGTTTATTCTCGATAAAATATTGGACAACACTTTTGTTTTGAGGCCAACCGGTCGCCCTATAGGGCAACCCGTACCTGAAGAGTACGTTGAAAGAAAAAAATGAGACTGAGGCTGAAAAGGGCAGTCGACCGACCGGCGCTATGGGGTCGACCAAGTCATCCGTCGACCGCCCCGTCGACCGGTGCCTGCAACTCTTGGATTGAAACAGAACTTCTGTCTTTCATTTTCGATGAAGTGCGACCGGTTGTAGCTAGGGTCGATCGGCCATCGAGATGCACGCCGACCGGTCCGCCTGTGTAAATTCTTTGTTACATTATTTCAACTTATTTCTCGCGCGACCGGTCGCCTTAAGTTTGACAAAGAAAAAAATGTAACCGTTGTCCAAATGACAACTTTTCCTTAAATTGTGGAATTGATTTCTAACAGCTATAATCTTGATTTAATTGCAATGTTTTTGTTGAAATCAGATTCCAAGAGGAGCCTATCAAGTATCAATCATCTCCTATAAATAGAGGAAGATTTGAAGCACAACAACAAGAGAGAAAACTACAACACAACAAGATACACTCAAGAATACACTTGTTCTTACATTGTCTTATTTCTTGTTGTAATTTGCCTAGCTATTCACTTTCACATTCTTGAGGTCTAGGCTATTCTTGATTACACTTGCACTCAATTGTATTATTCATTATCGAGTTGTAATCTTGAATTTGTGGTCGTCATTCAAACACAAGATATCCTTGTGAGTGTTCTTGTGGTAAGAACACACTTGGGTGAACTAGGTGTTAGGTGTAAGAAGATTGTGGTAATCTTCTTGTTGAGGTGTTGAAGAGTGTGGTGCTCTTGAGGTGAAGATTGTGGTAATCTTCACAAGGTGCCGTTTGGAGATTGTGGTAATCTTCAAGTGAGATTGTGGTAATCTCAAAGGTGGTGTTGAAGAAGAGTGTGGTGCTCTTCAAGGTGTTGTTGTAAGTTGGTGTTGTATTAATTTGTGGTAAATTAATAAAATCTTTTTTCTTTTTGAAATCCATCCCTGATATACTTTGGGGTGGTAGAGGATTAGGCCCTAGGTGGGTTGAACCTCTATAAATCGACGTGTGTTGTTTACATTCCGCACCTTTATTATTGTCTTTGAGCATTCGGTTCGAAAAAGAGGGCGAAATCGAAAAGATGGAGATAATCTATTCACCCCCCCTCTAGATTATCGTAGCCGCTTGGACTTACAAGTGGTATCGAGCCAAACTCTTTGGCAAGGTCATTTCACATCGCGAGTGAAGAGAAACGATCGTCGGCTACGAACGAAGCTCATCTATCCGCACCTCCACCACCAAGCCACCGCTATTTGATTCCAAAAATTTTATATTTTGAAAAGAAAGAATGGAATGTTATTTACAAGGTTGCGGGTTTGATATTTGGAACACCGTCATAAATGGAAAAATCAATTCCAATGATAGACACCCCACACACCTCCAAAGGCCTCAAAGAGCTAAATGATGAAGAGAAGAAAACCATCTTTTTAAACGGTAAGGCTCTAAATATTTTGCATTGTTCATTTACTAATTTGGAATATGAACATATTGTAGGAATTCGATCGGCACATGAAGTATGGCAAAAATTAGAAGCCATCTATGGAGTATTTGCAAATGAAAGGAGTCAAACAAAAGCATCTACTTCTCAACTATGAAGAAGTTGAACATTGTCTTATGGGCATCAAAGAAGAAAACGAGGTATGTCTTAAACCCTCTACTTCCTATGATATTGTTATTCAAAATGATTATAGTGATTTACAAAATGATTATGATGAACTTCAAGATGAATTCCAAAGCTTGCTTGTTAAATACAAAAATTTGAAAAAGGAATTCATTGTTTTGAAAAATGATAAGGATAGTTTATTTACTTCCTATGAATCACTATCATGTGCTCACACCACCACTCTTGACAAGGTTAGAAACCTTGAGAAAGAAAATAGTACTCGTTGAGGATATAAATTGCTTGAAAAATGATTTATCTAAATCCAACTTAAGTACCGATAGAATGACCGATATTATTGATTGTGGTGATAATTCAAACTAGAACTTGATCATAAGCCTAAGGGTGTCAATCACATGAAAAAGAATCAAGTCTTTAAGAACGTTGGTCATTATGCTCCTAGAATTATTACATGCTTTTATTGCGGTAAAAAGGGTCATATAGTAAATACGTGTCGGGCTAGAAATAGCTCTAATTATCGTTGGAGACCTAAAAGTCTCAAGACTAATCCCAAAGGACCCAAACACATGAGGTACCACAAAATAAATTCTTGATAGGTACCCGAAATAATGATCGAAGAATATTCATACCGTCAAGACATCAAATGACCGTGTCATTTGATCAAAGAAGGAGAAAACATTTTCAACAAAGCCAATTTCCAAGAAGAGGATACAATCAAAAATGGGAAGAATACAATCCTTGAAATGGCAAAGACATCATCAACAAGATGATTTTCAAATAAGAAGAGACCATCAACAATGGGAAGGTAACAAACCTTGAAATGGAGCAATCAAAGAAGCCATCATCAACAAAGTGACTTCTCAAGGGAAGATATCATCAACAATGGGAACGGGCGTAATTGGTAAACCGTATCTCCCCATTTAAAATATGCATTTTATCCAGTTAGTATGCATGTTTTTATTTGTGCCTATATTGCAAATGAGTTTTCACGTATTTATTTTTTAATTAAGGTCTTCAATATATATTTGTGCTTTTAAAATATTTTTGAAAAAGAAGACCTTATATGATGTTTTTAGAACTCTTGTGCATTTTTGTAGACTAAAGTGTGTTATCATTTCTTATGGATTTTTATGGTATGAGCTTACTTGTGATATCTCTTAGCCTACACTTTTATCTTTATGATTTGTACTAGATTGGTTTTAAGAATTGTGTAGGATTTACATATTTTCACAAATGGCCATTTACGTCATTATTTGTCAAGAAAGGCATAAATTATCGGTACGTTTACTTGTGTTATTCTTACTCTTATAGACTCGATATATGTATTGCCATGTGCCTATGTGCTTGTTTTTCATAGTATTTCATACAAGTGCCATTAAGAGGATTTTTAGATTTTTGAAAGGCACTATTCGATATTTGATTGCACATATTTGCTTTGTCAACTCTTGTTCAAATACTTCTTTTAAATGAGGTCTCAACTATATGCTATCGGATTTTCAAATTTCAAAAGAGACATTTGTAGCTTTCTTAAGCTTATTTGAACTTGCATGATTTATTAGATTCTTGATGATCTTCTAAATGCATAGTATGTGTTTCTTACTTATATAGTGTCTTTTTCTACTATTCTCTCATACAAGAAATTTTGTGATTGATGATTGAGGCATGTTTTTACACTTGGGCTATTTTTCTCTTGATTATATAAGCGATGCCGTTAATGAGTTTGTTAAGTTGTGTAGATAAGAAATGAAATACTCCAAATATTAGTTACCTCAAAATATTTGGATGTAAATGTTCTATTATGAACACCTTAGATCAATTGGATGCCCTATGATGATAGTGATGAAGAAGACAAAAAGGGTATTCCGAACAAACTCGATGACCAAAGCAACATTGGTCGAACTAAGGCAAGGTTAGTAGCTTGAAGGTATTTTCAAGAAGAAGGTATTAATTTTGATATAACATTTGCACTCATAGCACATTTAGTAGCTATTTGCATTTTACTTGCCCATTCTTGTTTTAAGAAAACTTCAAGCTTTACCAAATGGATATTAAATCCAACTTTCTAAATGGTTTTATTCAAATATAAGTCTATCGAAGTTTAATATTTTAGGCCAAATGATTTTTATAAAAGGCCTTGTACGGTTGATAGACTTAGCTATTTTTGCAAAATGATTTTACAAAAGGTAAAGTTGATACTACACTTCTTGTTTTGCAAAAGGCAAGGTTGTTTACTTGTGCAAATTTATGTTGATAATATTTATGGTGCTACTAATAAATATCTGTGCAAGATATTTTTCTAGTCAATGCAAGGTGAACCTAAGATGAGCATGATGGGGAGCTCAAAGTTTTTCATTGGACTTCAAGTTAATCAATGCCAAGAAGGTGGTTATAAATTCACAATCAAAGTATACAAAAGTATCTTTGAAGAAGTGAGGCATTGAAGAAGAAAGAACCATCTCAACCTCTATGGCTAAAGATTGACAAAGATTGAGAAAGGCATTTCTACCGACAAACAACTCGAGGTATGTTTTCTTGTATTATTTCTATAGACTCGACATTCCATATGCCTTATGTCTATATGCTCGACTTCAAAAATTATCCCAACGAATCTCATTAAAGTGCCGTTAAAAGAAATTTTTAAATATTTATAAGGCACTTCTTCTTATGACTTGTTGTATCCAAAGTCTTAAAACGTTATTATTTTTCGGGATAACAAGTCCTGATAATAGTTTTTTAAATATGGTTCGTCATATTCGAACTAAATATATTGAGATTCGATAATTTTTTCAAAGGGATTCTTGTTTAACAAAAACTTGAGATGTGTTTAATTCCGCCTCAAGTATAACTCGTGGATTTTTAATCGCTCACCGCCGAGTATTTTGCCTCATTTCGAGCTTAATTATGACATAATGTATAATGAATAAGGTCTACGTTTGCATTTTGCACGTTTTTAAAACTTAGGGGCGAAAAATTGAATTTTTGGATCAAACTTGAATTTGCAAAACGAAAAGAAGCGTTGGGCGCCAGGGCAAGGGTCGACCCGTCGCCCACTGCCGACCGGCCGCCCTAGCCCTTGACCGTCGCCCAATGTTGTTTGTTGGATTAAAACGTCTCTTCCTCATACTTAGCCATTTTGGCCCTTCAACTCTATTTTCGTCCCCTTTGCAAATTTCACACACAATTCACTTCAAATGAGTTTTGATGCATGAATTATATATTTTGGGGACTACCTAGCTCGGTTATCATCATTGATGATCATCTTTACCGATCGAATGGTAAGAATTTCACTCTCTTTAGCTCAATTGGATCGAACCTCGAGTTTGTGGCTTATATGTATTATTCTTGATGAAATTCATATAATTTTGTGATGAGCTTATTGATTATTGATGAATGATATGTGTTATATTGCATTTGGTGATGAAAAACTTGGCTTGATTACATTTACAAGGATTATATATATCTTTTTCAAATTTTGACGCCCGCCAAGAGTTCGATAAAATGTTTCAATGAAAAATTCATCACTTACATGATTCTCTCGATTTCAAAAGTCTTATATACTTATAGAGATCATATTTTGCTTATCAAATGACATTTCATAAGCTTCTACAAGTCGTATGATTCGACTTATACCTCGTTATTTGGTTTATAAAGCTTCAATGTTCAAATAGCTCGATACATCGGTGCACTTTGATATGAATATATGATGTATTTATCGTGCTAACATTCTTTTTGATGATTCCAAAGGGGAGAAATAGGTTATAAGCTCTTTAGCTCAAAGAAGCTAAGATAAGAAGCTATAAGCTATGGCTTCATAAAGCCATAAGTTGTGGATCATATTTAGTCCACTTGGTGCATTATGGTTTTGTATGAATCGTGGTCCATTGGGTCGTAGTATGGACTTGTATATGTTTCTAATGATGTCTCTTTGACAGGGGAGCTTTTAAGTTTTGAAACTTAAGCTCAATATTGAAAAGCTAAGGCTTTAGCTTTTGATTTAGTTGCTTCGTATAACTCTTGTTGTGCATGTTGATAGGGGAGCATTTGATATATGTGTTTGAGTATATCTACTCCCATCCTTGTATTTTTATTGCATGGAATGTTGTCGCTCACAACGGATAGTTCTCTTTAACCGGTAAAATTGTTTTGTTTTCAAAATCGACCTCGTTAAAATTGTTTTGGTTTGTAATCATCAAAAAGGGGAGATTGTTTGATAAATGGTTTTATCATGATTTTGATGATTTTGTTTTTACACCAAAACAATATTTTTAAAGGTTGTCCAAATACTCCTAAATGATTTAAAATGGTTTTAATATTTTCCGGAGTATTTCTTCAAGTTTTATTTTCGATAAAATTGGACAACACTTTTAATGATTTTATGTTTATAAGTTTTTACTTCAAAACAAGGTTCCTAAATGTTGTCCTAATACTCCCGATCGGTCTAAAATGTTCTTACTATTTTTCGGAGTATTTCTTGGAGTTTATTCTCGATAAAATATTGGACAACACTTTTGTTTTGAGGCCAACCGGTCGCCCTATAGGGCAACCCGCACTGAAGAGTACGTTGAAAGAAAAAAAAATGAGACCGAGGCCGAAAAGGCGGTCGGCCGACGTCCGCTTATATGGGGTCGGCCTGTGCCGCCCCGTGCGGCACGTGCACCGCAACTCTTGGATTGAAACAGAACTTCTGTCTTTCATTTTCGATGAAGTCGCGACCCGGTTGTAGCTAGGGTCGACCGGCCGAGATGCACGTCGGCCGTGCCGCCTGTATAAATTGTCATTCACGTTATTTCAACTTCTATTTCTCGCGATCCGACGGTCTAAGTTTGATGAAAAAAATGTAACCGTTGTCCAAATGACACTTTTCCTTAAATTGTGGAATTGATTTCTATGACTATAATCTTGATTTAATTGCACTTTGTTTTTGTAGAAATCGATTCCAAGAGGAGCCTATCAAGTATCAATCATCTCCTATAAATAGAGGAAGATTTGAAGCACAACAACAAGAGAGAAAACTACAACACAACAAGATACACTCAAGAATACACTTGTTCTTACATTGTCTTATTTCTTGTTGTAATTTGCCTAGCTATTCACTTTCACATTCTTGAGGTCTAGGCTATTCTTGATTACACTTGCACTCAATTGTATTATTCATTATCGAGTTGTAATCTTGAATTTGTGGTCGTCATTCAAACACAAGATATCCTTGTGAGTGTTCTTGTGGTAAGAACACACTTGGGTGAACTAGGTGTTAGGTGTAAAAGATTGTGGTAATCTTCTTGTTGAGGTGTTGAAGAGTGTGGTGCTCTTCAAGGGTGAAGATTGTGGTAATCTTCACAAGGTGCCGTTGGAGATTGTGGTAATCTTCAAGTGAGATTGTGGTAATCTCAAAGGTGGTGTTGAAGAAGAGTGTGTGCTCTTCAAGGTGTTGTTGTAAGTTGGTGTTGTATTAATTTGTGGTAAATTAATAAAATCTTTTTCTTTTTGAAATCCATCCCTGGATATCTTTGGGGTGGTAGAGGATTAGGCCCTAGGTGGGTTGAACCTCTATAAATCGACGTGTGTTGTTTACATTCCGCACCTTTATTATTGTCTTTGAGCATTCGGTTCGAAAAAGAGGGCGAAATCGAAAAGATGGACATAATCTATTCACCCCTCTAGATTATCGTAGCGCTTGAACTTACAAAAACACGAGGCCGAAGAAGTTGTTAAGACAACGAGGCTCGGTCACCGCCAATCATCTCACCAAGGTCCAAATTTGAGACCGAGTCATCTGCGCAGGCTCCCAAAGCTACAAAGAGGCTCGACTCAACCTGAATCATCACAAGCACGAACAGCGGAATCCTCAATTCCATATGTGCGTGATGATGCGTTTGAACAAACCTTTCCTTTCTAGATTGAGCTGCCCGACATTGAAGAAGAAAGCGACTGTGAATGCGCCGTTCAACGTTCGACCAGATCCAATCATTCCCACCGACTCCATTGTCCCCATAGATTTTGATTTCGATCTTTGGCCGCCACCGAAACCGAGGTGGTTGCTGAGGTATGTGAGGTATTCAAGATAATACTCGGTGAAATTGAAAAGATTGAACGGCACCAAGCTTCACTTGATATTCGACTGGACAGTAGAGATGCCATCCTCACAGCAGATTTAAGAGGGATTGTGGTATGGATAAGGGAATGGTGTCAGCAGCAGAGTACAATGCGGCTCGAACAGGTTCGATACTTTAAGGCGTTGTACAATAAGATGCTGATCTGGAGCGTCGATAATGCTGACATGAAGACGAGGATGCAAGAAAATATTGATAGAATGCATACCTCCCATACCACTGAAATGGAACTACTGCGAGAATTTCATCGAAAAGAACTTCTGCACGTAGAGGAGAATATGAATGAAAAGTTCAAATTTTCCTTCTTACGGCCGAAATGAAGGCTGTGGCGGCCGAATCAAAAGTCACCCGCTTAGAATTTCGAACAAAGATACTCCGCAGCAGAATGCAAGCAAAACTCGGCTATCGCCAGATCGGACTTCATGTTGGGTTTGGTATGTTCCTAGGGTTCCTCTCCTTCGATGATGCCAAAAAGGGGAAGAGGAGTACCTAAAGACGTTGAAAGGGTCGAAGATTGAGAAAAAGGACACAACCGTGAGAAGCGAGAAAAAACAAATTAAGATCGGATGAAAGATAAGGGAAAAGTCATTAAGGGGAGGGTTCAAAGGATATGAGTCTAATGGTTGCTAGAACCCCTCAACAAGACTTGTCACACCGACATAATCAAGAAACTTCCAAATGACTCTGTCGGTCCAACACTCTGTTGTGCCTATGTCCGAGAAGAGAAAAATCGTAGAAGCGAGGGATGAAGGAGGTCGAAGGAAAAATAGATGCCCGTGTGATGGACATATTAAAACAATATGAAGGTATTCCTAGGAAGAGACACCGATGCCATTTCGCACGCGTCGGAAACGAGCCTAGATCGTTGATGAATTCAAAATGCTCGAATCGAAGGGTACTTCAAGGCATGTCAATGGCCCAAACATGGGACTTGTATTGGGAAAAAGGCCTCAAGTCAGTGCGAAGAAGGCGACAGAGCGGAGACTACTAGCGATCACTCTGTTGGAAAGAAGAAGGCTCCAAAGACAATACACGCCCGAGAGGAAGAGGAAGAAACAGTGGAGGAAGAGGTTTGAGACTAGACCTCTACCCAAAAACATCGAATACATAGATCCGGGAAAGAAATGAGGGATCTATTGGGTTGGAGGTATGACGTAGTAGCCAACATGGAAGTGGCTAGGAAGAATGTTGAATATGTAAAAAGGATTGAAGAAGAAAATAAGAGACAAGATCGGTTGTGGGAAGAGAGTCAACGAAGACAAGAAAGGAAGAGAAAAGACGAAGCCGCTAGAAGAGCCTACGAGAAAAAGAAAGCAAATCAAGAAGAAAGGAAGAGAAAGAGACCGAGGAGGATGACAGAGTCAAGAAGAAAAAGAGGGGCAATGGCGAAGGCGATGAAGTGTTGTTGTCCACCCTTCATGTATTTTACTATTGTAAATGCATACGTATGTAAGTCTTCCGCACGTTGTATAAAAATCAGAATTTCTATATTCTTGCGTAGATATAGAATGCCATGCGGCTACGATACACTTTGTAAACAGATTGTGTAAAGGACAAGAATGTTATGATCAATAAAAGGATCGATTCTACGCATACATTCTCTGTTTCTACATTGTATGTATGTATCTTTGCTATTTACATTTTGTATGTATGTTTTGAGTTTTGGCATCATCAAAAAGGGGGAAATTGTTGGGAAATTTATTTATTAGATTTTAATGAATGCCATGTAAAACTTAGACTACAAAGTTGGCACCCAATTTTCCTTGTAATTTGCATTGTAATAGATAGGGTTGTACAAAGGTTTGGTCAAGTCGGCTATGCCTGGATATACAAGAAGTCAATCAAGATCGAAATGAAGACCCCGTGAAACAACCGAGTATGGCAAGAAGGAGAAGTCAAGAACTCGATCAAGGAGTATCGGTGGGATACATCGTGTGAAGTATCGGTCAAGTCAACTCAAGAAGCCAAGTCTCAGTTGAAGTGACGGATGAGTCATCCATTAATTGGAAGGCGATTCAAGTCACCTGGGAAGTTGGAGAACTGCATCAAGTCAAGACAATCAAAAGAATCCGTTGCCGCGTAAGTCAAGAATATTACCTAAACAAGTAATACTTCCATGTTGTCATGTCTTAAAGTGCTCGATCCCGAGGAAGCGTGCAAAAGGAATAAACCAATGGGAAGATCGCACCTTGTGTCGGAGTTACGAAAAGTCAACACTCATTTAATACGAGGAAATGTCAACATCAAGAAATGCAACAAGACAAGCCAACGAACACAAGTGACCTTTGAAAATCATCCTATCTCTTCAACGGGCGATTTTTGAAAGATCACTATAAAAGGCCGAGAATCTCTTTGAGAAAGGGTTACCTTGACAACTTTGAACCACGAACATTCAAGCTATTATTTAATCAGAACCTCGCAAAATATTCTCAAGTTATTCAAGCAAATCCTCAAGCCTAAATTTTGAAGGAAATCGATCCAACATCAAGTCGTGAAGGAAAGACAACTTCAAATTGTTGAAGAGGAAACTTTTGAAGAATCAAAAGGGGTCTACATTCCAAGGAGGATTGTAGAAAGGTTCAAGGTCGAACCGGTCTCAAGTTATTGGAGGGCTTCGTTATCAAATCCAAGGAGCTTGAGCAAGTGAGTCAAGTAGGAAAGCGGCCGCCACCCGTGAAGAAGGTTCGAGCCGGACGAGAAGCCATCTGTGTGACCAAGGCATCTCTGACCGAGTCCCAAAGGATCAAGTCACCGTGTGATCAAGACTTGTATCCGGGTGATAACCACTTTGTACTGATCAATATTTAGTGGATTCCTCCAGGAGTTGGAGAAGAGATGATTAGAAGAATTACTCCATCTTCGAACCTCTATAAAAATTATTGTGTCATTTACATTTGAACATTTAATTTCTCGCATATCATTTTATATTTGCTTTGATAATTTGTTATCCAACTAATAATTAACAAAGTGCTAAAACCAAGTGTTAAAACAAACTTAAACCAAATTCAAGGGTGTTAAGTCTTCCAATAAAATCTCATCACAAAGTTAAGGTTTTTAGACTAAACAAATGAGTTATTCTATCAACACTCAATCGAGTGCGGTGAGTGGCTAACTCTGGGCCGATTAACTAACCTAGTTGTCCTCAAGGATCGAGCTGTGTATTTAACTCAGTATTATTTTAAAAGGACTAAAATCGAAAAGTTGGTAAGGTTTATTCAACCCCTTCTAAACCTTACTCACACCCTTGAGACCTACAATTTTTCATTGACAAAAATCTAAAAATATGAAATTAAGTTACCAATGATTGAAAAATTCTAGTTAACAATAAAAAATTTAATAAATAAATAATAAAAAAGTAATTTTTGACATAAATAAAATAGTAAATAACTACCAAGAATATCAATTTTCATTGTTAAATATTTTCTAAAAAAGTAAAATAAAAATGAAAAAATTTACCAAAGAAGTTGGTTTGCGTAAAAATATAAAAAATTATAATAAAATATTTATAGGGGATTTCTCGTCGACATTAGGAGGAATTAAATTACCTCCGTAAAAAAATTAAAAATAAAAATAAAAAGACTTTATAAAAAGAAAACGAAAAATTCAATAAAAAAACAATACATTTGTTTTCACCTATTTTGTGATATTATTAAATAAATAAATCGTTGGCATTATTTAATGAAAGAGGTATAATTTCGTCTTACCAAAATATAGCCAAAAAAGTGTTACAATTAATAAAATATATATTGTTACCTAGAGTATTTTTAATTAAAGTGATACCTTTTTGTGTTACAAAAGAAATAACAAAAAAAATGATACTTAAAAAGTGTTACCTATTTAAGATTGTTACATATAAGCGTTATATATTGATAAGTCTTTAGTGTTGTGAAGTGTTAGATAGATATTGTAATGTAAAAAGTATTGCAAACACGTGTTTCATAATTTGTCTTATGTAAAAGTGCTATAATTTTATGTTATTGTTGTAGTGCATAATTCAATTTGTTCTTAAAATTAAGTGGGAGTAGTTTTATTGATCACTTTTGTGGAATATGATCTATTTCCTCTTTGTAAGTTTTCTTCTCCACTCTCTTTGTGGTAGTATTTTTATCCGACTATATGAAGATTATTGGCTTAACTTGGACGAGTTTGGATTTTATTCGTTAGATCTACATACTTAGGAGAATTTAGATTCTTAGTTTTTTTGTATTTTATTGAATACAACTTTTTTTTTTAATTAAAAAATTATGATGGATGAAATGGTCGGGTTTGGATATGATTTGCCTCAACTGAAAATTCAATTCTTGAGAATTCAGATCAACCCCGCTTCAATATCAAATTCGATGGGTTATCCGTCATTAATTAGCGTCAAATCCAATTTATAATTTAAAAAAGAGGTAATTTTAATTTGCCCCCAAACTATACGCATTGTCAACTTTTCCCACTTAACTTTGGTTTGTCCTACTTTACCCCATGAACTTTGTAAATTGTTGCACTTAGTCTATAATTTTTAAATTTACCCCTAATTGTTAGTGGATTGTTTGTAGCTATTACATCTTAAACAATTATTTGGATCAATTTTTTCTTAAAATCTCCTCATTTTTAGTCAATATACAAATACTAATAAATAATAGTAAATTCATTAATAAACCTAGGTTATGATACATTTTTCAAATATTACAAAATTAAATAACCGTAAAAGTTAAAGCGGTATATAATTTTGTAAAATACATGCTAAATACACAATCTACAAAGTTGAGGGGTAAAATAGAACAATTCAAAAATAAGTGGACAAATTAGAAAAACTTGCATTGTTGGTGGACAAATTAAAATTACCTCTTTAAAAAATATTAAAAATTATATTCTTAAAAAATTACTATTTCTTTTAAATTAATATTTTTCAAATAAAAACATCGTAATATATATATATATATATATATATATATATATATATTAGATTTCATTCAAATGAAACCACCGTCAGTGGGTGAGACAGGTGGACTAATCCTAGCTATCCATTCATTTATTTTTTTAAGGGTTGTGATTTTCCTGTTTTTTGGATATTCTCCCATTTATTTTAATGCAATAAGGGTAGAATAATATTTTTCTTATCCATGATTTTTCTGTATATGCTTTGACTTTTAAAACCGTTTTATGGGGTGAAATTGTAATTAATGATTTAATGGTGTTATTTTAGGAAGCAATTTTCTTTTTTTAATTTTTCTTTCTTTCGAATCCATTATAGTTAGAGTTCTTTTCTTTGCTTAGATAGCTATTAGATATTGCATATTTAGTTTTTTTTTTTTTACATTGTTTATGAAAATATTACATAGTTGAGTATAATGTACTACATATTTAGTTTTTACACATAATCGTATAGATAGTTTCTATATAATGCATAATTAGTTGATTTTTGTTGTATAGTTGAGTATATGTCTTTGCGCATATTTAGTTTTTTACACTACATAAATAAATTCTAGATAATGTATAGTTAGTTGATGTCTGTGCATAGTTTCAACTATGTAACATCTTATAGTTATTTATGTTGTGTTCCAAATGTATTTATGTAACAAAGATATAAAGCATAGGTTGAATATACCGCTTTCGAGTTCTTAATGGCATCAACTTCTTCAATATTGTCCATGGTAGTTTCTTGTGAAAGTATTAATATTTTTGTCCCTTTGAACATAAATCATCTCTTCATCACAAATTTTTCTTTGTAAAATCTGCAAATTTCATTAATGGTGTGTAGAAAGAGAAATTTCTTATGTTTTGCGTTAATGGTGGAACTATGAGAGAGAAAAAGATTTGATTGTTGGATTGATGATTGTTTTTTTGGATTTGAGATATGTATGAGAGTGATGGTTGATTGTGCGTGATTCTTATCTCGTTCCATTTTTGTAACCGTTTGTTTATGTCATTTTACCCTATTACCTTATATTGATTAAATTAATGTTTTAATATAATTTTTATCCATTAAATCACATCCATTGATTAATAGTTGGGATGGTTGCGATTAGTCCATCCTCTCTCTCTCTCTCCCTCTCTCTCTCTATATATATATATATGTATATATATGTATATGTATATATTATATTTCTTAAAAAAATAAAAAAAAAAGTAGGTTGGTTTTAGCTATATATATATCTATATATCTATATATATATAGAGAGAGAGAGAGAGAGAGAGTATTTTGCGTAGCATTATGTACACACACATATATATATATATATGTAAAAAAAATAAAATTTTATTTAATATGAAATTATATTTATAATAGTTTTTTATATGTAGAAAATTATTTTTTATATTAATGTACTTTTTATGTTAATAGATATTATTTTTTATATTTGTCTACGTATTTTGATATTCAACTTTCTAAGTTGTACAATTGGACCATTAGATATAAAAATTTTTGTTTGATATTTGTTTGATCCCTTTAATAATTATGACAATTGTTCAAATTTTCTTAACCCTAAAAGTATTGGAATTTGAAATGATTTTATTATTGATTGTCTTGAAAATATAATGTATTAAATATATAAAAACATTGGCAAGTTAATAGTTTTTGCAAATGTTCACTTTCTTATAGATAAACATGCTCTATAATTAGATACAATTCGCACTCACAAAATTTGTTATCAACCATATTTGTATTTAAAGAGATTTTTCATAGTTTGTAATAATTTATTTTCTATAGTTTAATCGGATGATTGATAATCAAATTAAATATCATTATATTAATTATATATTAAAATTTTAAATTTTTTGTAATTACTAAAAGATATTTTTGTAAAAATACGGTTCGTGCATCACATGGTCTAAAAAAATACCAAATATGACAACTCGAATAGAGTAAAATAATTAGAAAATCCAAATAATACAATACAAATCCCCACAATAAAATTTTAATAAATTAAAAATTAACTTACCAACGTGAATAAATAAAATTATTGTACTTAGTTCTCATATACATGTGTTAATTTTTAATTTATTGCATGATCAACTTTGCAAAAATATTTTCCCCAATTTACACATATGAACAATTTTTGAAAATAATTTTGTATCTCAATTTACTACTACAACATTGAAAAAAGAGTACAACACTCGATTTTCACACTTATTAATCTAAACATGACTAAAACGAAATTTGCGAAGAAGTTGCATCTTGTGCGATTTATGAAAAACGTTTTTGAAAATCAAACACAAATGCATAGTCTTGAATGTATTTTTCATGATTCTTAAGTATGATATTTTTTTCTTTTTGACTTCATCAATAAAAAAAAAACATTAAATTGTATTTACCACGTATTGTTTGATGCAATTTTAAAATTATAATAATGCGGGAGATAGAACTCATAAAATTATTAGAAAAATGCGCATATTACAACACAAAAAAGACTGACATATATACACCTCGTGTATCGCACGGAGTTAAAAGGACTAGTTGGATCTAAAGGGCAAATGTGGTTTGATGCAAATCTATTGTCGAATACTTACATGACTTTAATCGTCGTATAATCTATCATAGTGGTGGAATCTTAGGATTACAGCATAATCTAATCTAGTGGTGGGAGCTTAATTATTAACCATGACAATGCTATATTTTTCTAACATTATAAGCCTTTAATTTAACCTAGCAAATTTGTCCACATGCTTTAACCCTAACTCCATGAATTTTCCCAATATCCACCCTCAACCAAACCTTACCCATCTGACCATTACCCCTCAATCCATTCTGCCCTATTTACCACTTATGCTACAACCCAACTCCCAATTGACTGATAACAGCTTGACCCTTTTAACCCACACCACCCAAATACGAAATGATCCACCCAAACAAGCCGATACGCTACCACCTAAACAACCAGCAACCTGGCATCGCAAACCCGCACAACAAACTAACCAAAACCCAGCCCGCAAAACTCCAGCTCCGAAAAAAAAAAAAAACAAATGACACCCAACTACCCAATGACGCCGAACTCACAAACACACCTGATAAAAAACTCAAGCTATCCGAACTAATTGATTCTTCTCTCTCGCTTACCCCAACGGCGGAGACTGCGGACCCGCAGTCCCGCCGATCACAATGAGTTGCTACAGTTGGAACTGCCGAGGGCTTGGGAACCCTCGGACAAAGATCTGAAGTGCTTTCAAGAAATATCGAAAAACAAGATCCCACTGTGACTTTCTTAATGGAAACAAAACTTGAAACAACGAAATGAAACAGATTTGTGAGAAGCTAGGCTATTCGAATTTTTACATTGTCGATTGTGATAAGAGCCACGGTGGCCGACGGGGCGGGCTATGCCTAATGTGGAAGGAATCTATTAACTTGCAGGTTCAATTGGCAAACCCTCATGTTATTGACACTGTAATATCAATCCCCCACACACAAAGTAAATGGCGACTTTCAGGAATCTATGGATGGCCGGAAGACTCTCAAAAATGTCACACTTGGCAATTGATCCGAGACATTCGAGGCAACAACAATACACCTCTTGGTTATGTATGGGTGATTTCAATGAAATTTTGTATCATTCGAAAAAGTGGGTGGCCGATTAAAAGAGGATTCTAAACTTAAAGCCTTCCAAGATGTGTTGTCGGAATGTAATCTTGATGATCTTGGTTTTGAAGGATACAATTTCACGTGGACTAATGGTCAAGAAGGGGATAAAAACATCCAAGAGCGCGGTTGGACGGTGTGTTGCTAATATGGAGTGGGTAAGCTTATATCCATCATACAAAATTGAGCACCATGCTCGAATACTATCGGATCACTGTCCTCTAACAATCACTTGGAACGATCAGGCCCGTAAGAAGCAGAGAAAAAGACTCCGAGTTTTTCGATTTGAAAAAATGTGGCTACAAGATGAATCATGTAGACCTTTTGTTCAAAATGCATGGGATGAATCAAGATCATGTAACACACCACTGTCTATGATGAATAAAATCCAATCTCTAGGAAAATCATTGCTAAAGGGGAAAGGGCTCATTTTGGAAGCATAACCAAGCGGCTTTGAGCAGACGCGAACACGAGTTGGCAAAATTCAAAATATGCCACCTCTGACAAAAGAACCAATATTAACGCTACTAAAAGTCCGGAGAAAAATTGTTGACACTCTTGAAGCAAGAAGAGACTATGTGGCATCAAAGATCACGTACCAATTGGCTACTGACGGAGACAAAAATACGACTTTCTTTCATCGAGTTGCTAACTAATCTGTGCCGAAAAAGCGCAATTCCATTGATCGAATCGAGACGAGGGCGGCAATTGGGTTGAGGAGCATGACCGATTGTTAATACGCTTACACATTACTACGAAAATCTGTTCAAATCCACAATTGACCTTAATCTTGATCGAATCTTGGAAAATGGAAACGAGGTGCCAAATGAAATGAAAGATGAAATTAACGCTCCTTTTATCAAACCGAGATCGTCATTTCTTTCCCAAATGCACCCCACAAAAGCTCCTGGACCGGATGGTATGCCACTCTTTTTTATCAACAATTTTGGTCTTCTATTAAAACCGAATTGATCGGTGTGATTTTAGATGTGCTTAACAATGGTGTTGATCCCTCCCCTTTAATGATACTCATATTGTTCTTATCCCCAAGAAAAAGCACCACAATCCCCAAATGATTTTAGACCTATTAGTTTATGCAACGTGATTTTTAAATTAATTACCAAAGTGGTTGCTAATAGGCTCAAACACATTCTACCTCGCATTATCCACCCCACCCCATCGACTTTTCGTCCCGGTCGCCTTATAACGAATAATGCACTCCTTGCTTTTGAAATCTTTCATGCTATGAAGAATAATAATAGTGCAAAAAAAGCGAGGAATTTTTGCCCTTAAACTCGATATGAGCAAGGCTTACGATCGGGTTGAATGGGCTTTCCTCGAACAGTCATGTGTAAAATTGGTCTCCCCATAATTTTGTCGGACTTATCATGCGATGTGTTTCTACCGTATGTCTTATTCTCAGTGCTCACTAATGGTATTCCCGGTCCTGTGTTTCGCCGCTTCTAGAGGACTCCGTCAAGGAGATCCTCTTTCACCCTATTTATTCCTTTTCTCAGAAGCTTTCGGCTTTAATCGAGATCGAACTTAGCGGGAGGCTACATGGTGCGAAACTTTGCAGAGGAGCACCACCAATCTCCCACCTTTTCTTCGCCGACGACGATATTATTTTTGGGAGGGCAAATGAGATAGAGGTCCGTGAAATCAAAAACATTATCACAATCTATGGCGTCGGGACGGTGGTTAACTTCGACAAGTCGAGATCACATTTAGCAAAGGCGTTTTGGGATCAACAACTACTAGACTTGCGGACCACTTGGGTGTGAAACCCGTCGAGAAGCATCTAATTTACTTGGGCCTACCCGCCCATGTAGGACGGTCCAAAAAGCAATTTTTCAAGAACTTATTGACCGAGTGAAGAAAAATTAAAAAATTGGAAATCAATTATGTTGTCGGCACCGGGAAAATGGTTCTAATCAAGAGTGGCACAGCGATACCTACATACGTCATGAGTCAAGTTTCCAATTGCCCCAAGATGTTTGTCATCAAATGAACTCTTTAATATCAAACTTCCGTGGGGACAAAAAAATGTGGAAAAAGGATTCATTGGCTCCCGTGGCAAAACAGTTTGCGAGCCCAAATCGCACGGAGGAATGGATTTCGAGACCTAATCGCTTTTAATCTAGCCATGCTGCTCGCGAAATGCTTGATGTTGGCGGTTAATCCAAGATACCGAATCACTTCTTGCTCGATCCCTCAAAGCCCGCTACTCCCCGAACACGGACTTCCTAAATGCCACAATTAGCTACAACCCCAGCGATTACATGGCGAAGCATTGTGGCGGGTAGGGAGATCATTTTGAAGGGTATTAGATGGGTCATTGGGAATGGAGAACAAGTGAGGGTGTGGCAAGACCCATGGCTGCCCGGAAAGAGATTTTAGAGTACACACACTCAAGTGGAAATTGGCCTCCCGATTTGTTAGTAAGGAACCTTATAAATGATGAAGGGACGAAATGGGATGTTGAAAGGGTCAACCGGATCATGCCGATCATATTGCTCGCGAGATTTTTAAGATCCCTCGATCCATATTGGTTGCAAGGATAGGATTGCATGGCATTATTCCGCAAATGGTAAATATAGCGTGAAATCGGGTTATAGAGTTGCCTTATCGCCGAGCGCCCAAACACTTAATTGCCCGGTCAATCTGGATCACCATCACCTCTTTGGAAGTGGATTTGGAATCTTGAAGTCCCTCCAAAAGTTCGGGTTTTTATGTGGAAAACGGCTCATGGTAGACTCCGGTAAGTGGCTGACCGCACCGAAGATCTACGGATACAACCCTTATTGCCAAAGGTGTGGAACGACCATAGAGACAATCGACACACACTTCGAGATTGCCCATGGAGCCAATTCTTTTGAGGGCCTCACCGCCGAGTTGGACAACCTTTTGCATACTACTACTCGCTCTATTGATATGCTCATGGTAATCTCAAAAATGAATAACAATGATGGTGAGTGCCTTTTTGCTATGCTTTTATGGGCCTTATGGCGCGCTCGGAATGTCCTCATTTTTTCAAGGTAAAGAAATGTCTCATATGCGGTGCTTTGATATAGCTTTGAGGTGTTTGAATGACTTCGAGCAACAAACTTAGAGGCGAGAAAACAACCACCATGCCCCAACAAATGGATTGGACACCCACTCCCCTTTTTCAAAATAAATACGGATGCATCGGTTATGAAAAATGAGGGAACCGGACTTGGAGCCGTGCTACGGGACCACGCCCGCAACATCTTGCATACTAGATCGAGAGCATCTTACGGTCGACTATTCTGGAAATTCTTTGAGGCATTGGCTTGCGAGGAAGGGGTTGCTTCTCGCGCGGGATCTCCACCGATCATATTCACCGAAACGGATTGCATGAAGGTTGTTCAAGCTCATAACAAACCACCAAATCGACCTCTCATACTTTGGGACCATCATAAATGACATTCGATCTATTGGAAACACTTCTCTTCATTTTCTCGTCATTTTCACTTTCGCCGAACAATAATACGATAGCTCATAATTTAGCTAAATTTGCCTTTTCGAATTCATGTAATGGTTTTTATTCCTGTTCACTACCCCGAACTAGACTTTTTGTATTTTCTTTGAGGATTTCTCCTCTGAAAGTTGAATGAATTTCGTTCTCAAAAAAAAAAAAAAAAAAAAAAAAAAAAAAAAAAAACTCCATTGTCATTAGAATAAATGCCAAATCCAATTTAACCCAAGTCCCACAATGACTGATTTCAAAATCTGGTATTACGAATTTATAATCTCTAAAACACCTAGCTCTTATCACGCCCTAACCTTTAGCCTTTCCTTGTTCGTTCCTTTTTTTTTTTTAATCTAATTTATTGTTTTTATATAACAGAGATTAATTAAATTTATCAACTTCTAGAAACAACTTTGGACGCCTTGAGCACTTAACCGAGAAGCCACATTGCAACTTAATGCATTATGAATTGGGGTCCCCAGCCTCACTTTTAAAATACCACCCTCTTTAATGAAATTTCTGGTGCGAATACAATGTACTAAAATATCAATTATTTGAATATCAACATTCTCTAGATTTATCCCCAAATATGATACTAATTTTTCTGTCAATTAAAATAAGCTCTGATTTGTTAGAATATGTTTTAGGGTTAATTATAAAAATACCCTTGAGTTTCAGCCTAATTAAAAAAAAAAAAAATCAAATAAATACCCCTAGACATTTGTTTCTCTTTTAAAAATTTCACCTGATCAAGAGAGGGATAATGTTTCATGAAACCCTATCTTACCTATTTTCGTATTTCATATTGTAAATATATAGTAAGTGTATAAATATATCTCTAAACATTAATATTTGACATAAATCATGTACACACACATGATGTACACACCTCAAAGAAAAAGGAGATGTCAAATTAAATAAAAAATTAAAGTGAATCACAACCCTCATGGCTCATGATTTATGAGTGTGGTTCGATATAAATCACTCACAAGTGATAAAATTGACTGTCACAATGTCACTTTAATGGAATGAGAAGGCATTAAACCTTTGAAGTCCTCAATTTCAAGATACAAGATTGATTTCCTCAAAAAAAAAAAAAAAGATACAAGATTGATTGTATTTGATAGAGCAAGTGATGTACATTTGCAAATTGAATACAATATTAGGATTTCAGTCGCTATTACTTTGTCTAAAAATAATTGACTCGTACCACTTAGTCCCACCTGGACTGGTCTATAGAATCTTAGACACTACCTCGCCTAAAACCAATTAGTTCACGCCACTTGGCCTCACCTAGACTCACCACGAGACAATTGCCGATCAATGGGAATCGAACCCAAAACCTTAAATCGATACCACTTATTAGAATCTCGGGGCATTACCATTTCGCTTAAAATCAATTGATAATAAGGAATGCACATGCCCTTACCCTTTCGATTGATAGCAAGCGCCCATGACATTCGATTGTGACTTAATCCTCGCTTGACTTCACGCCACTCGACAATCGTTGTAGCTCTTTTTACATAAAACACATATTTGTAACACTTTTAAATTATAATATTTATGTAACACTTTTATAGCACTTTATAAATATGTAACACTTATTCATAACAGTTTCAAATAAGTAGCCCTTTTAAATATCACTTTTTTTTGTTATTGTTTTGGTAACACAAATAGGTATCACTTTAATTAAATAACATCCAGGTAACACTATATCTAATAAATTTTAAGGCTTTCTTTCCTATATTTTGGTAACACAAAATGACGTCACTTTAATTAAATAATGCGAATAATTTATTTAGTTAATTGATATCCCAAAATTAGGTAAATACAAAAGCAATATTTTTTCTTAATTTTTATTTTGTCTTTAATGTTTTAGTAATATTAATCTATAAATATTAATAAATGCCAATTGTCATAGATTTTACCCTTATTTTACCTCTTTTTTGTATATGTTTTTAGTTGATTTACTTGAAAGACTAACATAATTTCATATTTCATAAATAAAATATATTAATTATTTATTATTTTAATTTTTAACTTATTGCTATTAGTTCTATTATATGGAGTATATATATAAGTGATACATAATCAATTGCTAAATTTTATATGACATTACAATAAACTTATAAAATACCCACGATTTTATCGATGAAAATTATTTGTAGGTATTATTCAAGATTTTTTATTTTTCTTTTAGCTTTTTCCTAGAATAATTTACCAATGTAATTAATTATGTCATAATATCCACGAAAAATCCCTAGATAAATGTCTTATTCTTATTTAATATTTTAATTTTACCGACGTAAACTAATTTCATCGGCAACTTTTTTAAAAAATTGCTAACGAAAATTAATATCGTCGGTAATTACTTATGGATTTTTCCGTCGGTAAATTAATTTTTCATTTCTATATTTCAATTTATTTTTACCAATGAAAAATCAATTAGTTGATAAATTTATTTGATATTTTTGTTTATTATTTTTATTATGTTCTTATATATATATATATTATAATTTCTAATATATATAATTTATGATATAAATTTACATTTATAGTGTATAATATAATTTTAATGCATATAGTATAGAATATAATTTTAATATATATATAAGCATAGATATATATATATATATATGTGTGTGTGTGTATATACAAATTAAAGCAAAAGATGTAATAAGAATTAACTTAGCCAGTGGTAAATTGCCACTTCTAAACAACATAGATCTTGAGTTCGATGCTTCTTGGTAAAAAAAAAAAAATCACTTGTTAAATGCCTGGAAAAATGTTTGCAAAAAAGTTATACTTTTGCCAAAAAAACAATCATTATATTTTGACAAAAAAGTGCTACATTACGGTATAGTAGCACAAATAAGTGCATCACAGAAAAAGTGTTACCTATTGCCTATAGTAACATTTTATGGCTATTATATAATATTTTTTGGGTGTTACCTCATGTCATTTATGTTATAGTGACCAGATATAAAAGATGTCTATTGTCTCCGTCCCATTTGTAAGTATGTTCATTAATTACTCTTTAATTATTATTCTTTACTCTAGATTTTCTTTCCTACCGAGATTGATTTGAGTGTCGAAGGGGGCCTCCCAGGACCACCTCATGGACCCCTAACCTTGTTATGTGTGTAGCATGTTTAGTTCCCATCCAAAGATTCTACTAGCTCTCCGAAGAAGAAGTTGGACTTTTGATCGATTCCTTAACTTGGAGTGATCTACGGATTTTTGCAAAGATCGTATTTTTGTTTTTGTTTTAGAAATATTCTAATTAAAATTCAATTTTGTTGTAACTATATATCATTGTTCCATGGGATAGTTAGATTGAGGTATTCCAAAATATGTTTCACTCCATTAATGCCTTAATGGAATAGGCTCTATTCAACCATAAGCTTAGGGAAAAAAAGAAAAATACTTCAACTTACAATATAATCTTGATAATTTAATACTCAATTAATTTATAATCTCGTTTAAATAATATTTTTGGTCATCCCGACTTAGGGACAACAAACAAAATTACTAATTTACTAATTTAATATCTCGCTAAATTAATAAATATTGACAAATTCCCAATATTATTAATTTATGGGTAAATCTCACTTTGCCCCTTTATACTCTACTTGATTATTACTTTACCCCTTGTACTCTCAATTGTATCACTTTACCTCCTTATATTTTTAATTAGTATCACTTTACCCCCTTATGCTTTTAAAATATTATTTTATGCTCATATACTCAAAAAAATGACCATTTTATCCGTGTCTGTTAGTTTTATTAAAATAACAAAATTATTTTAAAAGTATTTAATATTAATAAACTTAAATTTATTTGCTAAATTAATTTTCACAACTTGATTAATTAACGCTAATATTAAATCTATTATATTTTACATTTAGTTGCTAATAATTTAACTTTAATATAGTCCCTATTAAATTAATATATAATAGATTGTTTCTATTAGCTAATACATTTATACTTTTAATTTATTATTCATCATAAACTTAAAATTATATAATATATATAATAAAAATTTATTAAATGTGTGAAATATTACTAGTAATTTTTAAATTATTGATTCAAAATCATAAATAAAAACTATCTTACATAGAAAAAAATAGTCATTTTAGTGATTACTTTTTTGAATACAAAATATTAATTTATTATATAATACATAATTTTAGATTTATTATTAAAAAATATATGAATATATATTAGTTTGCATAAAATAACCTACAATATAGTTATTTAATAGGAACTATATTAATTTTCATAAATAGCAAATAAGTTTTCCAAAAATATATATATGTATTTGATGCCAGGGTTAAATTAAAATAATAGTATGGATAATTAGGTCATTTAATAAATGAATTGGATGATTAAATGATATTTTAATTGTATAAGGGGGTAAAGTGATACAAATTGGTAGTACAAGGGAGTAAAGTGATACAATTGAAAGTACAAGGGGGTTAAGTGATATTCAATGAGAGTGTGGGGGTGGGGGGTAAAGTGAGATTTACCCTTAATTTATAGAGGTTTAATTGTATTTATCATTTTTATTTTATTTTTACAAAGAAATAGATTTCAAATGGGGAAAATGGAAATACGAAGCAAAATCTGAAATGCGTAGTCATATGTTTGTATACAATATATAATATTAATAATTAAGTGTGGCCAATTTCCCTGTAATTATCTAATTTTATCAAAAGGAGAAAGTGTTCACCTGATCCGACAGCAAAACTTAATTTGACTAAATATTAGATTCCTATCACAGTAATTTACTACTAAATTAATTCTTCAGAACAAGTGGACTAATTGCAAAGACAGTATTGATTACTTAAACCTAATCCGACTTATATTTATGGAGGAAATATTTGACGCATTGACTATAGAATATGTTCTTCATTTGTAGACATGGAGCCACAGTCTTGGGACGACAATTTACAAAGTGAGGGGCAATTTTTCTATCCAACATTTATCGACTCCGTTATTATTCAATTAAATTTTATATAATTACGTAGGACGATTTGGGGAAATATCTTCAAACTCAATTAATATTTTTAATATCCAGTTGATGTTACAAATAACTAAAGAAATTGAATATGTTTTGTCATATCAATTATCAAAGACCTGAGAAGTTGAACAGAATTATGTATAAAGCATGTTATATTATTTGAGCCCCACCCTGATGACCTTATCATAGCAGGTCTACAAAATAGTTGGGCATGTTGCTGATTATTAAAAATGAAAAAGAAAAGAAACATAATTAAGTGCACATCTTATCCATCAAGCAAGAATACATGAAGGGCCAGGATTTAATCAGAGAAGGCATAATCAGCAAGAAGTTTAAGAATCTTGTGAGTACATAAAGCCCTTCTTCAGTTGGTGTCTCTTTTTCTTTTGAAATGTACAAAAACAACTTAAAGGTTGAAAAATTTCCTTATATTGGTGGTGGTTGTAGTTTAAAAATAGAACTTTGTGTTTCAAATTCAAAATTCTAGGAATATTTTTCTTCAGTGGCTAGGCTGTAAAGCCTCAGCAACCAACACAAAAAAATTCCTACTATGCAATTTCATTTCTCCCTCTAGATTTAAATGGGCATGTTTTTTTCTAGCTAATCGTGTATTTCTCATCGTCTTATATACTTATTTTTCGTTGTTTTTATTTTTAGCTACATGGCATTTTTGTTTGTAGACAGTCTAACTCAGAACAAAAGCAGAGTGGTGCAGAAATCAATAAAGGCCTTAGAGCTGCTACTTTTATCAGCAGGGTTCATTTCAACTCTTGTAATGGTAAAAAGTGCTTTATTGCCATACTCATGTGAGATTGTTTTCTCAAGCGTAATGGGATTTTGGAATTCCATTAAGTGTTTCTTATCTTCTCCTCTGTACATTTGCATCATCATAAACTTGATGGTCATGTTAATAGCAGCCTCAACCACTTTCCACAAACAAGAAGATGAAATCAAGGTTAATCTTGATGACCATGATTCGCAAATTTCTGAATCGCCTGTAGTACCACCACCACCACCGGCGGCACCACCACCATCGCCGCCAAGGGCAGCCATCAAAGTCACTCCATTACCTCCCCATATTTGGCCTAGTGGCAAAGAACAAAATTGTAGTGAAAAAACCAATCGTTCTTCACCAGCAGCATTATTCTTTGATGAAGCCCTCATGTTAGAAGCCCATGAAATCAAGAAAACACAATATTCACACAACTCCTCACCAGATTTATCGGAGTCCATTAAAGAAATGGTGGTAACAAAAATCTCCCTCCTCTTCCCCAAAAAGGAAACAAGTATGTGACGAAAATCTCTCAGAAGAAGAGGACACAATGGAGGCAACTTGGAAGGCGATAACCGGAGGAGAAAAGCAAAGGCCTAAAAAGAAACAGCTGAAAAAGAGCGAAACATGGGACGTCCCACCAATTACTGCTGTTGCAATAAAACGCCTCGACTCAGAGGAATTGCTCCCATCGACTCCAAAATGGAAGGAGCTGAGAAAATCGGAGACTTTCAACGATGCGGTGTCGATAACATGCAGAGGAGGCCTCAGGAGGGATCCTTCGATGAGTCTCGACGAATTCAACAAGCAAGTTGAGGCTTTCATCAAGAAATTCAATGATAATATGAAATTACAGAGGCAAGAATCTGATCAGAGGTTCTTAGATATGATCAAACGAGGAATATAGTTTCTCAGTTTCATTACATGCAAATACAAGTATTGTGTGTTGACTTGTACAGAGTGGAGAAGAACATGGTCTAATGCTTGATGTTCTCAAATCTCTTTTGTTTTTGAGCTTGTAGACTTATCTTCAGGTGAGAAGTTGATTATCTACAACTTCTTGTCTTTATTTGATATAAGATGGCCCGCTGCCATGAATATGATATCAGGAACATATGCTTGAAGCATTTGGAAATGTTTAGTCTTGGAACAGTGGTTATTCTGGTAGACGTTCTTATGTTTACTCCCCTCAAGAATCTTGTTAACCACCCCACGTGGAAGCTGGTAATTCAACACAAGGGCATCATTTTTATCCAATCAAGTATAAAAGTCTGTTTAATTTGGAGAAAATATGTGTAAACAGATACTTTATTGAATCAATGTTAAAAACGCTAAGACCGTCTTTTTCTCCTTAATAGAAAATAGCAAGAAAAAAATTTCTTCACTTTCTCATTAGAATTCAAGGTGAACCCTTTTCTCTCCTATCTACCACCCTCAATCAAGATGTACCATTTTCTATGATGAAAAGGAAACAAAGTGGACACAACTGATGAACATTCTATCAGTTGATTTCCTTTGAGCGAGTTAAGTATTGGCAACTGTTGTGTAGTTGTTCACATTAATTTATCCCATATCTAGTGTAAAAGGAAGTTTAGACTAATATATATGAGAAAGTCTTTTATATATAATGAAATTGGCTACATGAGTGTTTGGGCCCAAATACAATGGGATTCTAGTAATATTATTACAAGTCATAATATTTTCAATTTATTTTAGAAATTCAAATTCAAATTAACAGATGTGAATTTTCAGTAAAAAGATGTCTATTAGAAATAAGGGACATGACTGTTGAAATGGGATGTGTCTATTGGGAAATACCATTTCAACTTTTATAAATAAGTTGTGAAAATTGATAAAATTAACTTCAATTTTCTGCACCACTCTCATACAATTTTCCTAATCCTTATTATATCTTGAAAGCTTATTTCCTTCATCTGTATAGAGAGGAAATATTGCTTGTGGGAAAGTGACAATATCACGCCTCAAGGAATTCTGATTTAATTCAATTCATTTTCAAATCAAAAATCTAACAATCTAAAAGCAATATTCCTATGGAATCGAATTGAGTTCAAGTGTGAAGTTTCAATTTCAAGAAAACGGATCCATCAAATCGGATCGATTCGATGAAACCAACTATCCCCATCGCAAGACAAGAATGTCCGGCTTCTCACATCATCAACTGCTTTTATCTCCTGGATCCAAAGTTGAGCCAATTCCAACCAAAGCAGATGATGCTTTGAAATCACTGGCAAAATCAAGCTCTGCACAAATCAAAGCGTGGGGCGGATGAAATGTTATGCAGAGGCCATATTCTCAATTCTCTTACAACCAGGTTGTACGATGTTTACCAAAATTACAAGACGCCTAAAGAGGTATGGGATGCACTCGAATCTAAATACAAACATCTCAAGAAAAGTATAGACAGATTTCGGCATTGAAGTATTTTGAGTTTAAATTTTATGATAATTTGCTTATCATGTATAAAGTTAGAGAATTGGAGGTTCTTGTTTCCCAAATGTTGCAAATTACAATTCCCGATGCAATTCAAGTGGGAGCAATTTTATCAAAATTGCCTTCTACTTGGAATGATTATAGAAGAAAAATTTTGCATTCAAATGGAAACTTATACTATAGAAGCAGTTCACTATACACATAAAGATTGAGTATGAAAATCGAACAAGATCTAGAGATGAACTATTTATAGGTTCTAGAGTGAACAATGTTATAATGTCCCTAATTCAAAAATACAAGTTCGAAACATACATAACAATCCTAAGATGAAGAACAAGAATTTTACCCTAGAAGCTTCCTTCATGTCCTTCGGGAGTGTACCCTCCTTCAAATATGCCATGATAGGAATTCACCAATCATCTTCTTCCTCCAACGCTTCGACCTCCAGACTTAGAGCGGAAATATTTGCTTCGAACAAGGTAATATGCCTCTCCGAAGCACATTCAGCCGAGCTAGCTATCTTTGCCAAGAAGTCTGCCATAGTATTTTTTCCCCCTAGGTATTTGATATATCTGCACTTTGCTTACCATTTTCTCCATTGACTTGTACGCATCCACATATTTTTTCATCCTTTCTTCTCGAACCTCAAATTCTCCCATAACTTGCTAATAGACCAATTGCGAGTCCAAATGGACCAGCACACTCGTGGCCCCCACCTCTATTGCCATTCGAATTCCTCGAACAAAAGTCTCATACTCAGCTTCGTTATTGGAAAGCTTGTAATCTAGTCTCACCGCAAAGTCACTTTCCACTCCTTCTGGGCTTATCAACACGATGCTCGCTCCACATCCTGAACTAGCCACCAAACCATCCACAAACAAAATCCATGCCCCTCCCTTACTTGGGGCTTTTGTCAATTCTTGTACAAAATCCGCCAAGGCTTGCGCGCCTGATTGCCGTTCTACTGAACTATATTTCATATTCACTGAGCTCAATAGCCCACTTCACTGCCCTACCCGCAACCTCTCGTTTACTCAATCTCGCTTTTAAAGGAAATTAGTCCTCACAACAATTTTATGCGAAAGAAAATAAGGCCTTAGCCTTCTCGTCGTCATAAGTGCTAGTCCAAATTTCTCAATTTCAAAGATATCCGAGCTCGCATTTCTCAACACCTTGCTAACATAGTACACCGACTTCCTCGCACCGATCCCTCATCTATCGGAATACCGCACTAATCCTCGCTCTCCTCCTAAAATGTATAAATACAAGGGCTCCCCTAGAATTGGCTTAGTTAATAAGGACAACTAGGCCAAACAAACATTCACTCTTCAAACGCCGCTTGGCATTCCTCATCCCAAGAAAACTTCTTAGACTTCCTCAAACTTTGAAAAATGGCAAACTTTGCTCCGAGCGAGAGATAAACATGTTCAAGCAACCAACTTTCCCGTCAAGCTCGCACATCCTTCACATCCCAAGGTGGAGCCATTTCTCTAATTTCTCTCACCTTCTTGGGATTGGCCTCAATCCCTTTCCAGCTACCATGTACCCCGAAATTTTCCCGACCCGACCCCAAATGCGCACTTTTTTGGGTTTAGTTTCATTCGGTATTTTTCCTAAATGTATCGAAAGTTTCACGCCAAGTGTCTAGTGTGACTCTCCGCTTTACGCTCTTTATCAAGATATCATCAACATACACCTCCATATTTCTCCTTAACTCGGTTTTGGAACATTTTATCTACTGGCCCCTGCCTGGTTGCCCCCACATTTTTTAAATCAAAAGGCACAACCACATAGCAAAAGATACCAAAAGAAGTAATGAAACTTACCCGCTTATGGTCCTTCTCCGCTAGTCCGATCCGATGATACCCTTGTGAAGCATCCATCATATCGAGCAACTCGCATCCCGGTGGAATCAACAAGTTGATCTATCTCATGGAATGGATAGTAATCATTCGGGCATGCTTTATTCAAATCTCGAAAGTCTATGCACATCCTCCAATCATCCTCGAGTTTTTGGTACCAGATCGCATTAGACAACCACTGGGAATTGTATCTCACGAACATGTCCCGCCTCCAAAGAACTTATGTACCTCGACGCACGATTGCATCTTTCTTAGGGCCAAAATTTCTCTTCTCCTATTTCACGTGCCTCGGTATAAGGGTTTATGTTCAACCCGTGTTCACTATATTAGGGTCAATACCAACCAAATTGTTGCCGACCACGCAAACACATCCACATTCTTCCTCAAAACTTAATCGCCTCCTCCTCAGTCTTCCCCGAGGTTACTCCCGATCTTGGCGACCTTACTAGGGGCGCCCGGAACCAACTCTATGGTCAACATCTCTTCATTTGGTATCACATGCTCCACTGTGTCCTCATCTAATTTGATGAGTTTCTCCTTGCCCTTACCGTCATCATTAGCTCCTCCCCTCTCTCGCCACCCGGAAACTCTTCACGTACAACTTCCTCGCCATGTACCGATCTCCCCAACTTCTCCAACCTCATCATCCACTCGGGAATTTAATTTTCAAATGATATACCGAAATAACATCCTGGAAAAGATTAAGGAATGTCTCCCGATCATCACGTTATAAGATGATGGCGCGTTAACCACCGTAAATCGCACCATCCTAGTCTTCCCCGTATGGTTCTTTGCCCAAAGAGATGGGTAAGGTAACCATCCCGAAAGGCTGAATCGAACCCCCAACGAAACCAACTAGAGACGTATCCACAAGCTCCAACTCCACCAGAAATCCATCTCACGTATAGCATTCAAAGACTAGTATGTCAAACCAGAACTACCCTGTATCAACAAAAACTCTCCGAACATCATAATTTGCTATGGTTGTCTTTGTGATAACAAAGGCATCGCTTATGAGGTCGCAATGCCCTGGATATCCTTCGCCTAAATCGAATATTCGGTCCCACCGACACTTGTTCGACCTCATCCACTCTTGAGCACGCTCACCAGCAGTGAGCTCGCACATAACTTTTTCTCGCCTATCGCGAGTCTCCACCAGACGGACCCTTATGACCATATGGATCACCCTTTCTCATGGTGGCGGCGGGAGATCCCTTCTCTTCCACTCCCTTCTCGGCTCTCCCGCCTGGGTAATTATCTTGACCCCTCCGATAATTGCCCTTGGACCTTCTCTTATCTACATACACAAACTCCTTCAAATGACCTGCCTGGATTAGCTTTCGATCTCATCCTTCAAATGGGTACACCGATCCGTAGTGTGGCCATACTCATTATGGAACCCGTAAAATTCTTTGCACTTCTCCTTCTTGGGCGTCTCAACATAGGTTTCGCCATCTCATATCCCAGTGGCACTCAATTGCTATGAAAACACCCCACGAGGGCCACCAGGGGTGTGTGTACTTCTCATACCTGTGCCTCCTCCCATTAGGTCGGGCTTGGGAGGTTAGGCTTCTTCTCGTGAGCTCTTTCATCCCTCCCATCCTTCCTCTCCTTTCTCTTATCCCCTCTTCATACTTCATCTTCCTAGCCTCCTCTAGGTTGATGTACTTTTCATCCCTTGCCAGAGCTCATTGAATGTGCGCGCCGATTCTATCACTAGGGACTCAAAGAAATCGCCATCCTTTAAACTCCCGAGCAAGAGCATTAGCCAATATATCTTGAGTCGCCGAGACACCTCCACTTTGCCTCCCGTAAACCTCAATGTAGCTCCTTAACCCCTCATTATCTCATTGCTTGATCTTGAATAAGGTCATGTTTTTTCGGTACCTCATACAATCGTAAATCCGGTGCAAGAACATGCAGCTAAATTCATCAAAACTCCCGATCGATTTGGCAACAACTCGACTAAACCATTCTTTGGGTTGACTTAGTCGATGGTCGAAACACCCGACACATCAATCCATTGAGAATTTGTGGAGCACCATGGCGTTCTCAAAGCGGCAAGACAGTGATCCCATGGGTCACTCAAAAGCATCATACTCAAAACTCAATGCACGATACGAGGGGGGAGTTCATGAGCCATAATCTCCTATGAGAAAGGAGTACCTCTCCTCGATCGGCTGAGCCACTTCAAGACACCTTATTCTTCAACTCTCTCACCTCCATATATAGGTCATCCATCTTCTCACTCCGGTTTGATCCGTCTCCGTGGCCATTAGAGTAAAGGTCGCGGAGGCACTTTCTTCTTCCAACATCGACACTCTTCGCCCCCGCTCCTCCCACTGGGATGGGCCTTATCTCATGCATCGGTCCAACTGTGCCGCCACCGCAGCCGGACAAACTCCTTTATTCGAATACTCACGACCTTTTCCACAACGGCCTTGATGAATGAAGACATCTCGGAAGAAACCAGGCCCTAAACCACCTCCACCCATCATCGGATCATCATGACTCCAACCATCCCGGGAGGAGGGCAATCAACCCCAACACCAGGTGCGCACGGTGGACGTGCGCGCTCCCTGTTACCATCTCAAAGCGTTTCAATCGAACTTCGCCCATATCATCTCCCGATTACATTGTACACGCCCTCCATAGCTACCTTGAACTCACGCCTTAAAAATCAAAGCATTTCCCACAAACGGTGCCAATTGGTCACCCAAGAATGTCCACCGCCTAATAAAGCCACACACCGATGTGTGATTGACCCGAGACCTACAAAACCACCTTGAGAAAGGGGACCGGAAGTGTTTTCCAACAGACCCACTCCGACGCTCAAGTCATGATCGCTCTAGAGAGAGAATATATGAAAATAGAACAAAGATGTGAAAAGTGCGTGTATGGAAATTCTAACTAGAGGCGTACCTTTTTCGTGCCCTATTGATTAGTATGAGTTTTGCATATAATTTGGGATTAATTGTGGATGGAATAAGTTGATATGCATGCATTAACGTGTAAAATGGGCCACATTCTTATAAAGTCGAAAAGGTATTATGCTTTGCTCATTTTGCAGAATTTGACGATATATCTTTGAGTATTTCTGGGCAAATATGAGCATTGCGATGTAGAACAACCAAGAATTGATAACATACACCGAATTGGAAGCCAAATCGAGAAGAAGTCATATGTTCATTGGTTTTATACCATTGATTTGGGCTTTCTAGACTAGAGTTTTATGTTGTTTTTGAGTGGTCAAAGCCATATTGTGGGCCAACTATATTGAGTCTAGAGTCATAGCAATGAGTCGTGTGTCAAAAGAAGCATGAATAATCAAACAACGAGGGGATTCATCTCAAGAAATGTCCAAATGCGTCTGGAATTTCCAACACCGCAGAGTTTAGTATTTTGGCCATAACTCTCTAAAACATTGATATTGATCTCGATTCAAGTGGCTACGGAAAGCTAAGAGATAGGGCTACAACTCTTATAAAGACCCCATAAGCAAATTCGGAAGTTTGTGTAATGCACGGCCCACAAGGCCGATGCATGACCTGGTCGTGCATCATTTCAAGAGTCAAGCAGTTCTGACTGACGCGACGACCCCGGCCGTGGCGTGAAGCGCACGCCCGTGCATTTTTGCGAAAGTCAGGTTTTGATGATTTTTAACTTAGGTTTTGACCTAATGGGAGTATAAATAGAGACGAGGCGACCCCAAACAAAGGAAGACTGATTTTTGCCCTAGAAAATAGAGAAAAGAGCAACCTTCTACCGGGAGGATTGGAGAGATTGATCGAGGTCGCAACCACACGCTTGAGGATTGAAGATAGATCGAGAGATCATCGACATCTCCGAGTTTTCTCATTCCATAGTATCTTTTACTTTCAATTAGTTGGATATGAACTTGAATAATTTGTCTATGAATTATTTATTTCCCATGTCCGCTCTAGATCTTGTGATTCCTGGGTTTGGGATTAGGTTAATGGGTACTTTTGTTTGATGTTTAATTGAGATTGAAGTTAATATTTTTCAACCCTATTCGAGTACTTTGTTTTATTTCTCGGTTTTATCAAAAGGCCTTTGGTTTAACTTATTTTGATGTATTGATTCATAATTCGAGAGATGAGTTTCAATATTAGATCTTTGAGTACTTGACATGAATATTTGCAAGATTGAGAAGTCTGTGAATATTTGTGAGGATTTTAATCTTTTTGCTTCCTGGGAGTTGGATATCTTATGTTGAGTAGAGATGCTAGCATAGATAATTCAATCAACGTTTTTACATATATCTCGAGAGAGGGTAAAATACTTTCGTGATTGTCTTATAGAGAAGAAAAACAATAACTTTGGTTGTGATTAATCTGATAACAAAAGGGGACATTAATCAAACCATAACCCTGGAATCCATTCATCTCCTTGATCTTTCAATCAACTCTTATTCTGTCTTTTTATGATAAATTCTTGTCTTGCTTTTACTAAACCAATCACCCAATTTTGATCGCCTAGATAAAAATAAGACTATTATAATCTCAATACTTAGTACAATAATTTATTAGTCTATATGGATTCGACCATGCTAATCCTATCTATAAACTACACCGTACACTTGCGATAAAGCTAAAAATAAGGCGAACACCTATTTATAGGTTTTACAATTAGGGTTGCATACCCATCAAGCCATGCTAAAAACCTAGTTAGCACATAGGCCTAGTTAATCATCCATACTTTTTGCGCACACCTCTCGGTCCCGATAGATCGGTAAGCCCTTTAGTTGATCCGTCTAAGGACCCAACCTAATAGGTCTGTACACACCCTTAAGTTGGTCCATTTAAGGGTACAACCCAACAGTCGTTAGGCCCTTAAGTTTGTTCCTTGGTTGGGGTCCACCCCATCTACGCTCGGCTACTAAGCCCGTAGTTCGGGCTTTTCCCAATCGTCAACCCAAAACCAATCCTAGGCGTAAATTGGAGTCCACACTTTTATCTCCTGAGGTCGGCCCAATTAAGTCGACCTAGTCCTTAGAGGTTGGGCCTTTATTAACTTGGGCCATCATTGAGCCCCTCTTTCACTAGCTCACACATAAAGAGGTCGGCGCAGATAGATCCCCATCGATTTATGGAAAATCTGCTAATATTCCATCGGCGATGGACTAAAGATGACACGATAGAAAATCGTAGTTGAGGGTAAAGTAAAACAAACAATAGTTTAGTTGATGAAGTCGAAAAAACACATAGTTTGTGGGTGAAATAAAATTGAGAAAATTCTTGTTTGTAATATGAAGTTTGACCATTTTAATTGTTTGGCATCAATAACTAAATGGGACAAAAGAGCAAATGTCTAAATTACACCTTAAACAAAGTGTTTAAGGAAATGACCTAATCAACTTAACTACAATTATTTGAGGCACAAAATAGATCATTCAGACTTGAGAAAATATTTGATTATACAATCTAATGGTTTAGGCCACAATTCCAAATAAGTGATTGATTAAGTTTTTCCTGGGCCGGAATGAATATCATTTTTGTGGATTATTTGTGTTTCCCAAAACATAAGCTTGCCAAACACATCCTTAAAGTTGTGGAATTTAGATTTGCGTGGGAGTTCTCACGAGTCACGAGCCACGGCTACTCTTCTATATATTTGGGGATTCAAATTTGAGCGTGTTCACAGTAATAAAGTCCCAAGACTCCCAACAATATCCTCTCTCAAACTCTGTCCGACGCGCCACCTTCCTCCGCCCCCTCCGACGTCCGACGCAACCGCCTTCCCACCGACTTATGATTCGCCTTCTTCTCAGCAAAATCATTGGGGACAACTCCGAAATTATCTACCAATCATTGGTTCTTCTATTGAATAGTCATGGAAGAGGAGGAGGCTTCAGACCGCCTCGGAACCATCGAAAAAATGGAAAAGGGCTCTTACGAGTTGGTTTTGTATAACTACTCCTCCACGAGGAATTAAGGTTAAAAAAATCGCTTAAAAGCGAAGAATTGACAGATTGGTGGTCACAGAGGGTTGATTTACTTGTTTCACGGTGGAAAGACAATGATAACTATGATGTTGGTATGCATCTCTATTTGTAACTAACAAGAGCAAAGATTCTGTTCAAATTTTATATGTGCTATACCTTGTTGACAAAGTCTTCTTGGGTCAACAAAGGAAAATATGGGGGATTCTATGACATTAAGGCTAATTCGGCCTTTTTATTAGGAATACCGAAAGCAGAGCGTGTTTGGTCGGTCCTCTACACAATGTGTATATTACAAAATCATTTCTAGTCTCTTTTTCTTGCCTTTTTCTCATCCCGCTTATCTTATTGATCAAATGAGGCTCTTTTTATATCAAGATAGATGATGAGTTAATCATTATTGTATTGTATTGGTAGTGGGACACTTGTCCATCGTAGGTGTATCCTGTAGGTGTATCTACTTGATTAATAGGTTGCTATATACTAAAATAATGACCGTGGACGACCGAGAGGTCCGAGTGGGGTGCACTAGTTGATCAACATTGGTCGAAAAAGAGAAGTGCCTAGGCGATCGGCCCTTCTCGAATTTTTGCAATTCGGACGTGTTGCTTCGCATTTTTGGCTTCTCGAATCTCGCTTTCCTCTTTCTGTTGGACCAATTATCTTCAACCCTAATCGCATTGATCATTGTTAAAATTTCTTGCCCGTTGTTGTCATTAGGTGGTGGTACTCGGGTAAGATTGGGAGTTCGATTCGCTCGCAGTGGGTGGTGGAGGTTGTGGGAGGCCATGCATATATTGTTTCAAACCTCCCATCCGTACAATCTCGTGGTTTCTCGGACAAGGTCTCGACATTCATCCTGTTTCGTGGCCGATCGACCTGTGGTAGCTGCAATATCGGTTGGAATCCAACTTGGATAGGTCCAAATTAATTGGGCGGCGGAGGTAACAGTTAAAGTTCCCGATGTCCTTCCAAATAGCCGAAGGGATGTGTGTTAATGTGCTTTTCAAAGCTGCCACCCCACTCTAATTTCTTGGTGCGACCTGTGAGTCTGTCGTGGTATTGTCGGAAAATGGCCTGAATTTAACTTGATCGGATGGGGGTCCTTTCAAGATTTTGGTGTCTATGTTCGATGGGGATGTTGGCCATGGCTTCTTCCTCGCACATATGTGCCTTTCTCGCCGGAGGAGAAACTCCCGAAAGGTGCTCGACCCGATTCGTGGATGACGTAATTAAATCGGGTCCCGGGGGCCGAGCCCGGGCCGCGATGACCATTGCATCATCGGATACCGGTTCCAATTCACGATTTGTTTATTGAAATGAGCTATGTAACTCTTTAATGATTCGTCCCCCGCCTGCTTTGATGTTGACAAAAGAGTCTTTTGTGGCCGCGCGGACTTTTGAGGCCGATAGTGTGTGTTGAAGGTCGGCATCATGTCGTTCTACGAATGTATACACCCCGTGAGGTAGAGTTCGAGCCAATGGTGAGCCCGGTCACCTAACGTCAAAGGGAAGGCTCAACGAGAATGGCGTCGCTCGATCTGCATGCTCTATCCACGCTAAGTATTTATGGATGTGGGTAGTGGGGCCTCTCTCCATCATACATCCGATCCGGGGACTTTGAACTTCGTGGGAAGAGGAGTTGCCAAAATGTGGGGGCAAAGGATGACACGATGTTCGTCCGTCCTATAACGGCCTCGGGCTACCGATGTCGGGTTCCTTCATGTATTTCTTCTAACTCATTGAGTCGCCGCCGTAGCGGCGATTTCTGCCTCTCGCCCATCGACGGTCAGGGGCCTGAGCCGATTGGGCTCGGGATGCTTTTGGTCTTCGAAATTGTAGTCTTGAATTTATGGAACGCGTTTAGGTCGCTCCCGAGCCGGGTCAAGTCCCGTGCGCCCAGTAATATCGAACGGGTTCATCGAGGATGGAGCGGGAGGATTCTCGCGATGTTGTGTTCGGGCGTCTTGGCATTGTCGCCTCTGTGTTGTCTATTCTCGTGTTGTTGGCCCCGAGAATTGGCCTCTTGATCGTCGGGGTTTATCGGGGGTTGATTTTAAGTATTTCGCGGGGATCCGCCTGTGGGGGTTTATTTGGGGTCGAGGTGGTGTTTGAGGCTAGGCGTTCGAAAGAGCTTGAGCCACCAGTTCATTCATTTGTTGGAAAAAATTAGGGTCCGGAAGAGCTATGCGATGGGCGACACAATCGTGCCCCCCGTCCCCCTTGTGGTGCATTCTCGGCAATTTGTATTTTGGCCAACTTGGGTTTCTGAGGTAGGTCTTCATTCCTTGGTAAATTCCTCGAATTCTCACTCATTCTCTCTCTCTCTCTCTCTCTCTCTCTCTCTCTCTTGAAAGGAGGGACAAAGTGTGTTAATTTGTGGCCGAAATCCTAAAATTTGTTGGAGATTATGATCGTACGTCAAGAGTCACCGCCCTCCTTCTAGCGCCAATTTGTTGGCGTGGTTCTTCGGGTCAATAAAGGAAAATGCGAGGATTCTATGACGTGGGGTTAGGGCCGCAAATGAACCAAGCCGCTCGTGAGCTATTCGAGCTCGATTCGATAAAAGCTCGTTCGAGTTCGTTTAATGAGGCTCGTTAAATTAAACGAACCAAACTCAAACTTAGAGATATTCGGTTCGTTAGCTCGTGAACATGCTCGTTAGTAAACTCGTGAATAGGCTCGATAGTAAGCTCATATAAATTAAACTAGTAATTTGACTTTAATTTTAATTTTTCATATTTTTACCTATGATAAGATAAAAATATTTCAATAAACTTATTTGTTTGAATAAAATAATAAGTTTTAGTAAATATATTATGCGTTTTAGAGATATATAATTTTATTTTTATAATAAATTGAAGAATAATTTAATTTATAATTAATATTTACTAAGCTTGTTTAGTGCTCGATTAAGCTCAAAAAGTTCGTAAGCCATCAATATGTTTGATAAATTCAAGCTCGAGTTCGACTCGATAATAAACGAGCCAAACTCAAACACTCAAAAGCTCGCCTCGGTTTGGTTCGATTCGCACCCGCGGGGTGTAAATTAAACGAGAGATCATTATTAGGGCTAATCCGCCTTTTTAGTAGAATACCGAAAGCGGCGAACGTGGTCGGTCGATCCTCTACACAATGTGTATATTACAAATCATTTCTAGTCTCTTTTTCTTGCCTTTTTCTCATCATTCCTCTTATTGATCAATGAGGCCCTTTTTATATATCAAGATGATGATGAGTCAATCATTATCAGTAGAGGTAGTGCGACACATGTCCATCGTAGGTGTATCTACTTGATTGATTGGTTGCTATATACTAAAATAATGATGCTATTCCGTGCGCGTGGGAGTAGCCATGTGTTGGGAGAATCATGTTGACTTTGAGGGAATATTGTTGCTTTTGAGGAATTATTATATTGTGGGTATGTTCTTTTGACTAGTTGACTGATGATATCCCGGGCCGCTATCGTCACATTGATTCTCGCTTCAGAGACCCATTTGAGCACTTGTTTGACTTTGTTCTAGGGGGCCGAGCTCGGTTGGTGCCACGCCATCGCCTTTACCGCTATGTCATTCGGTCGGTCTAGGTCATCCGGGTCGCTTGATGTCATCATCACCGAACGACCACGTGGGAAGTATTTTCGTTCGCCGGCTCGGTGTCATCATACCTCATGGAGCAGTCCGGTAAGGCAATCATTGAGGTTACTCGTTTTTTGAAGATTGGAAGAAAGTTACACATCTCAAACCTGGTTTTATGATTGGAAAAAATAATTTCATTAGGCGAAAAATTCTTGAATCTCCCGACTATCTGAAAAACGACAGCTTGAAATTTCATTGCACTATTGGAGTATTAACTTCGCAAATTCAAAACCTGCCTGTTATCAAGGCTCCACAGTCTAATATGGGCGCAGACTTTGGGAAGTTGTTGGAAAGCAAGGAAAGTGCTGATGTGTTCTTTAAAGTAGGCGATGAAAGAATTTGGGGCCATAAGTGGATATTAATTGCCTCTTCTCCTGTGTTTCGGTCGTGTCTCTTAGATTGCCATCAATCCCATGAGATTATTATATCAGATATGGAGCCTAGAATATTCAAGGTTTAATTCCTTTTACATCACATATGATTAATTAATTTTGACAATATTCAGATAACATGAGCTCGAATTAAAAATGTGTTGGCATGTTTGTTTTTGTTGTTTCGTTGGTTTTGAAGGCTTTGTGCTTGAGTTGAAATCCATTAGGATTTCATTTTCATTGTCTAATTTGTAGTGTGTTTCTTGAATTTGTGCTCTCAGTTGCCCAAGTTTGGTTGACATTTGTTTTGAATTAAATGCATGCTTGTTTTTGATAACTAGTTAGGTGACTCCACTTGACACTTAACTTTTGTGTTGCTGAAAGTCATTCTGAAATTCATTATTTCCCTTGTAAGACTCCAAAGATCTGAATTATTATGATTCTACTTATCCTATTTAGATGCCATTAATTGAATTCTTTTAATTTTTCACCACTTGAAGTATTCTCTGGTCTACTTTTCTTTTAATGTTTACTATAACCTCACCGTAGTAGAAATTGACCATTGTATGTCAAACTCAATTTAGTTCCTTTTACTTGGCTAGAAATAGTCAATTCTCTTGTATATGTCTTTTGTTACTTACCTATATTGTTCTAAGTTTCGTCTAATGTAGTTTCTTGGCTAGAAAATCTGCTATCCTCTTGTATGTTACTCTGCTTATATCTTATATTTAATTGCATGTATACAGTATACATTAGTCGAGCTTATCAATCTATTTTTTGTCTGAACCTTATTTGTGGGTTAGTCTTTGAAAAAGTTTTGTAGTCCATATTTTTTTTTATTACTCTCTAATTTTGGTGCCCCTTTGAGAAGATTAATTATTCTTCCATTTCATTTATTATTTATTCGCCTTTTTTGTGCTTTATTTGAAATTTATTGTTTTTCCATGTGTATTTGATTGTCTAATTTGTATCATGCTTGTTGAACTTGTGCACTCAGTGCCCAAGTTCATGCGTAGTCTATCGGCGTTTGATTGAACATGGAAATTCTTGCTTTTAGAACTTATCTGCCAATTGGCATCTGGTCCAATTGGAATATCATGCTCACCTTTTAGAACTTGGCTATTCCTCGCGTAGAATCACTTTAGCATCAGTTATTTCCTTTACACTCCAAAAACATCTTGTATTTGCTAATACCAATATGTCTATTCATTTTCTTGTTTCAACACAAAAAGTGATTTCCCATATCGATATTTCCAACACAAGCTACTTTTCTTTAATGCTTGCCATCACGTCACCATTTGTGTACTTCTTTTGTTAGTTCGTCTTCTGATTTTTAACTTGGTCATTGCCATAGACTGAATGCGGTATTGTAATGCACCGTGAGCTTAATAACAATGTTTTTTTGTCAAATTTTCAGTTGTCATGGAGTCTGATGGATGCGCATACCTCAAAGAAACTTGTCCATTACTGTTGGCCTATCGCCAAAGAAGGTCCCTCTACCAGTGAAAAAGGGGTAAGTTTTAGACTCGATCTTTTATATAATAAAGTTTTAAGTTGTTTATATTTGATTATTTGTACTTGTGTTCAAACAGTTTCCAAGTTTTTTCCTTCCCCACTTCCCCTGATGGATGGTGCAGGCATGAAAGGTTCAATGCCTATGATCAGTTCCATTAGTTGTTTATTAAACAAAGGGATAATTACCAAAACTACCCCTGAGGTCCGGGTTAATTAAAAAAAACTAGAGATGTTTGAAATTTACAAAGAAAACCTTTTGTTATGATTCTGTATTAAATGTAAGGGGGTAATTGCAATATTTTTACAAATGTAAGGGGTGTTTTAAATGTTTTTATTTATGAATGAGTTAAGTGTAATACACGGTTTTTTGTATTTAATCCGAGCCTTAGGAGTAGTTTTTGTAATTATCCCTTAAGCTAATGCTCTTAGGTTAATATGGTTTGCATGTTTTTTTTTTTTTTTTGTAGGAACTTGACTTCTCGCGGCAAAGTTTTATATGTTTGTGAAGAAGTCCTTTATAAAGCTTGTGTTGGGCGCAATGGAGGCGTGTCGTGGTCCGAGATTTGATTTATCCGGAATACCCGACAAATCACACCAACAAGATGATGGCAAAATTAAATAATACCGACGTAAAATAAAATGTACACAAAGTGATTTTACGTGGTTCGGCAAAACCCGCCTACGCCCACGAGAGTTTCCGTTTTTACTAATAAAGAATTTCCTGACAAGAAAATACACCCTTGAGTTTTATGGACCAAACCCAAGAATAAAAGACTCTCGTACAACCACTTTACTAGCTATCAAAGAACACTCTCCCAACCCCTTTGTGTTACCGAGAGAAAAATACCCCGAGTATTTCCGCACCTATCACAATTTGACTCATCCAAATTGATCTCCCCAGTGTGTACACTCATTTTTCCTCTCCACCTTGGTTGGATGACCAAGCAAATTACCTTGCTTGCCATGATTTCTCTCTCAGACGCATCCCATCTATTTATAGATGAGATTTTCGATGGTTTGCCAAAATATTCAAACAAATCAAGCTTGTCCTTTTCAATTCATATGGAAAAGTCACAAAATTGTTAGGCAAAAACAAACTTGTCAAATTGGGTAGCACTCCATCGACATTGTGATTTGTGGTGGGTGCCTAACAATCTCCACCTCCACCACAAAACACAATCATCCACAAACCCGTAACATCAAACACCATTGCCTTCGCTTTCTCGCACATGCCGAATCGCAAGTCCTAACTCCACCGATTCAATCGACCAACGCACACGCGCAAATCGATCAACGCCACCGCTTGATCGGAGAGGACGACCTCGATCCATCCTCTCCCGCCCATCGTGGATTTTCCTCACACCCGTCTCGCACCTCGGAAGCCTTCCTGCGCTACCACTTCCAAATCCTTGAGGTCACCAGACGATACAAATTCGATACTTCTCCCCACCCTTAGACCCTTCCGCCGTGTGTGATTTTCGTGACTCCACCTCCAATCGAATATCGCACTGTTGGAATCCACTTGCACCAAGAAATTAGATTCATCCGTATTTTTGGGACATAGCCACACCACCCAAAGTACGGTCCACTCCATCACCCATTTTGATTTTTACCACTCCAATCCCATGATTCTACAAATAGAACCATCACCAGAGAACAATATTCCCGCCTCTCCAATTGAAGTAAATCAAAATAATTTCTCCTGGAGTACATGCATTATGCATCCCGAATCTAAAATCCATCAATCTCGAGAAGAAGTATCAATCCTTGTGGAGACTGTGAGATATCTCCAACTTCCGCAGCTATCACCGCATCACCACCGCCACCGTCACCGCATCATCCTTCTTTCTCCGAGGACAATTTCTTTTGACGTGATCCTTCTCGTGATAACGATAGCATACAACACCCTTTTCCCTAGTCCTCGAATCGACTGCCGATTCATGAGATCCACCACCGAAATTTCTCCCTCCCTACCGATTCATTTCCCGAGCAACCAAAGCATATCCATGTCCCTCCTCCTGGTTTGCCTTTTTTATTATGGGACAACAACGATGCTTTTATATATGCTCCAAGTCCAAATGTCTTTTCCCAAACAACAACATCGTCACCGACTATCATATGAATCCGGGATATAAGCAAGAAGTAAAAGGGTTTTATCTTCTTCCTCAACCTTTTCATCAACTTCCCCAGTTGATCCGAATTTGCCCACTCGCGCACTTTTCATATCTCACAATTTTCTCTCCTTTCCTCAACGCCATTGCCAGGCCCCGTTGAACTAGGAGATCCTTCACCCTTTATTGCCAAGGAGTGAAATTCCTTTGCCACAAATTGTTGCACCTTGAATGGATTTGTCATGCTTACAAAGTCCACCTAAAAATTCAAATCTCAATTTTCTACCTTGCCCGCTTACTAAGTAGCTCGATACCACTTGTTGGGCGCAATGGAGGCGTGTCGTGGTCCGAGATTTGATTTATCCGAATACCCGACAAATCACACCAACAAGATGATGGCAAAATTAAATAATACCGAAGCGAAAAATAAAATGTACACAGTGATTTTACGTGGTTCGCAAAACCCGCCTACGTCCACGAGAGTTTCCGTTCTTTACTAATAAAGAATTTCCCGGTACAAGAAAATACACCCTTTGAGTTTTATGGACCAAACCCAAGAATAAAAGACTTCGTACAACCACTTTACTAGCTATCAAAGAACACTCTCCCCAACCCCTTTGGTTACCGAGAGAAAAATACCCCGAGTATTTCCTCACCTATCACAATTTGACTCACCCAAATTGATCTCCCAGTGTGTACACTCATTTTTCCTCTCCACCTTGGTTGGATGACCAAGCAAATTACCTTGCTTGCCATGATTTCTCTTCTCAGACGCATCCCATCTATTTATAGATGAGATTTTCGAGATGGTTTGCCAAAATATTCAAACAAATCAAGCTTGTCCTTTTCAATTCACATGGAAAAGTCACAAAAATGTTAAAACCAAACTTGTCAAATTGGGTAGGCACTCCATCGACATTGTGATTTGTGGTGGGTGCCTAATTCCTTGTTCCAATCTCGGGAAGCAAGTGATATAAAGCACAAGATAAGGAGGTTTAGGCGCCTTTGAGATTTGTTCTCACAAAGTAAAGATTAAAAATGATGGTAAGTCTCATCAATTTTGTTTTAGCATTAGGATTTTAAAATGTTGAATCGGATATGTAAATTGTCAACCTATGTTTCAGATTAATCAAAGTGGAAGTTACAATATGAAAATGCAATTTTGCCTTCATACTCATATAATAGCATCAAAAGTCATTGTGAAATTGATGAATTGAACATCTTGATAGATTTCTTATTCATGGAGTAAAGCAGAGTTTACACAATTGAATAGAATGAGAAAAGTGAATTACATATCTCAGTAGATGAACAATATATATAGCTAAGATATTCTATCATAACAAACTTAACAGACTAAACCAACAATAACTAATCGATGGACTTGATATCTTGATGACCGGTTTGAGTACCGCTTTCTTGAATTTACTCATGAGCTTTTACACCCTCCCACAAGTGGAGCATGTATATCATACATGCCCAACTTGAGTGTAAACCATCAAATAGATGTGGTGGGAGAGGCTTAGTTAAAATGTCTGCTATTTGTTTGGAAGCAGGGATGTGTAGAATTCTGATTAGACCAGCTTGTATCTTCTCTCTAACAAAATGGCAATCAATCTGAATATGTTTAGTTCTTTCGTGGTGACATGGGTTTTGAGAGATGATAAGGCACTGACACTTGTCGATATAGATTGTAGCAGTTGTGTTTGAGGTATCTTGATGTCTTGAAGAAGGTAGCTTAACCATTGAAGCTCACATGTAGTAGATGCAATGGCCCCGTATTCTCGCTCTCAGAGAGGACCCGCTCACCGCAGTCGCTGGCTTTCCATGAGATAAGAGCTTGTCCTAAATATACTGCAAAACCACTTATACTCCTTCTAGTGTCCGAACATTTAGCCCAATCGCATCACTATAAGTCATGTGAGTCGTAGGGATGAATGAGAGGATAAAGAAGACCTTTGCCAGATTAGCTTTGAGATATCCGAGCACCCCGTGAGTCGTAGATAGATGAAATTCAGAAGGATTAGACATGAATTGACTAAGAAATTGAATTGAGTAAGATAACTCAGGTCTAGTAATGGTTAAATATAGAAGCCTGCCAACAAGCCTTCTATAGATGGATGGATCTGCTAAAGGTTTAGCATCAGTATTTGAAGGATTCAACTTAGAATCCATAGGGGTTTGACTAGGTTTGCAACCTATATAACCAGCTTTCTTTAAGAATGTCACCGGCATATTTCCTTTGACATATGCTTATTCCTTTGATGACCTTGCAACTTCAATTCCCAAAATATATTTGAGAGTTCCCGCATCCTTTATGGTAAAAGTGGCATCCAAATGAGCTTTGAGGCTTTGAATTTCCTGTAGATTATTACCAGCAAGAATGATATCATCTACATAAACACACAAATACGCTTATGGAGTTGCAATGAGACTTAAGAAACAGAGAACAATCTGATCTAGATTGAGAAAATCCATATTGAATGAGACAAGAAGTAGACTTTTGAAACCATTGTCTTGATGCTTGCTTGAGGCCATATAAACTTTTGGTTAATTTGCAAACTCTTGTGTCATTAGGAGAACAATAACCAGGAGGAGGCTTCATGTACACATCTTCATTAAGATCACCATGCAAGAATGCATTGTTTACATCTAGTCGATGTAAGTGCCAATTTAGTCAGCTCGTAATAGCCAAGACCAATCTGACAAGAGTAAGCTTTGTAATCGGGGAAAAAGTATCAAAATAGTCTAGACCTTCTTCTTGTGTGTACCCTTTAGCAACAAGCCTAGCTTTGTATCTTTCTATTGAACCATTTGATTTGTATTTGACTTTAAACACCCATTTGCACCCAATGCAATGTTGATTGGCAGGTTCTCATGTTAATAACCATGTATTATTCTTTTCCAAGGCATGTATCTCTGCTTTCATGGCTTCTTGCCATTCTTTGTGTTTGACAAATTTGCATATGTCTTTGGTTCAATGATAGGAGTAATGCTTGCAGTGAAACATTTGTGACTGTCAGAAAGAAGTTCATAAGATAGATAATTAGAAATAGGATATTGTTTTCCTGAGGAAACAAAATTTGAATGTAATGAAGGGGGCAAATTATAATCATAAGCTTGAAGGTGAGCAGGGAATAGCTCTTGATATTTTCTTCATTCTCGAAGTTTCGATTTGTAGTATTTGGTCGAAAGACCATTAGTCACCGAGTCTCAGTCTCATTAGGCAATTTGAGTAGTGTTTGGGCCGAAATACCATGAATCATCCGAGTCTCATTAGACAAACACCGAGTCTCATTAGTCATTTGAGTCTCATTAGGCAGCTGATTCTCATTAGGCAGCTGAGTATAATTGGTAGGAACCTGAAAACCTGGATTAGTGTTTTGCATATTATGTCCGTGATAAAAACATAACTGATGGTTGAAAACCTTGAAATCATTTTGTAAATCACAGTGAGTCATAGGATGACGACTTTGTTAGAAGTGTCTTTTATTGTGCTAAAAGGAAAAACACTTTCATAAAAAATAGCATTTCTAGAAATAAAAACTTGTTTAGAATTGAGATCATACAATTTGTAACCTTTTGTTCCAAAAGGATATCCAATAAAAACACATTTAATAGCTTTTGATGAGATTTTGTTCTTTGTCTTGATAAAGTGGAAGCATAAGCTAGACAACCAAACACTTTAAAATTTGAATAATCGTGTAATTTGTTAAAAAGCTTTTCAAAAGGAGATTTATTATTAAGAACAGTGTAGGAGTTCTATTGATAATATAAGCAAAGTAAGAATACACTCATCCCAAAAATAGAGAGGAACATGTGATCAAACATAAGAGCTCGAGCTACATTAAGTAGATGTTGATGCTTTCTTTCCACCAAGCCCATTCTCACGTGGAGTTTCTACACAAGATTTTTGATGCAAAATGCCATTAGATCTATAAAAATCTGGTAGAATGAACTCACCGCCATTGTCACTTAGTACTTTGATCTTTTTGTCAAACCGAGTGATAACCATTTTTGCAAAAGCTTCAAGATGAAACTTTGTGTCGATTTATTCTTGAGTAAATATATCCAAGTACACCTTGAGTAATCATCAACTATTGTTAAAAAATATTTGTAACCATTATAAGAAGCAATAGAAAAGGGACCCCAAAGATCACAATGGATTAAATAAAAACAGCCAATGAAAGAGAAGTACTTTTATTGAAAGGTAATCTTTTCTCGCTTGGCAAAAATGACAAACATCAAGTATTAAACTTTTGAGAGTCAACAATAATGTGAGGTAACAAGGAAAGACTATGTGAGGAAGCATGGCCTAATCTATTATGCCATAGAGAAACATTTATATTAGCAACCGCCATAGTTGGAAATTTTATATGATAAAGACCTCCTCTTTCCTCAAAGAAACCAATCATCCTCGAGGCTTTTCATGTCCTGCAAAAGACATTGTGAGGCCAAAAATGGAGAACATATTGAGAGTTTTTAGTTAGTTGGGAAACATATATTAGATTAAAAGTGAAAGATGGAACACATAAAACATTATGTAAAATTAAGTCACGAAATCCTTACTTCACCAATGTGAGAGGCTAATGTTATATTGCCATCGTAGATTAATAGGAATAGAAATCGTTGGATTACTTGTAAAGAGACGTGTCACGCATCATATGATCATGCACCGCGTGTCAAGTATCCATCTATGAAATACCTTTGGGTCGCACAATAATGATAGTTATCGAGCAAGAAATATTATTAGATATACTTGAGATCAAGTTGCTTTGCATAATGTGAGATATCTTTGGAAATATTTGAAGTATTGTGGTCTTTAGCATATGTTAGAAATCGTTCTAACATTTCTTGGGAAAAGAAAGGACGAGCAAAGAAAATCTTTAGCAGCTTGACTTTCACTTTTGTGGAGAGGATTGTGTAGCATAGCCATAACACTCTTGTCTTTGATGTTTCTTGACCCTTTGACCTTTCCACCCTGGTGGATAACCAATAAGTCGAAAACATTTATCTATGGTATGACCAAATGAAACCACAATGGGTGCACTTAGCTTCTTTTTATCTTTAGATGTTGAAATCTTGAATTGTTGGACTGCCGTACTAACATAGCCATGGACTCTGTGGGAGGCATATCTCGAATCGGAATTATGTAAACCTCTTTGAGCCTCTTCTTGAAGCAAAAGTGAATAGACTTTTTGCCAAAGAAGGCAAAGGACTTGTCAAAAAGCAATTGACTCCTAATTTGAGCAAAAGACTGAATGAAGACCAACTAAGAATTTTATTATCAATCGATCACGATTAGCAAATCATAGTAGCAACAATATTGCAAGAACATTGCCCACAAGAACACTTAGCTATGGGCCGAAAGCTTATGTATTCATCCCATAATCCTTTAAACCGATTATAGTAGGAAGTAATTAGACCCCGAGAGATTGAATCGAGAGTCTTTTCAAGATGGAACACACGAGGTCCATCACTTCGGCATATCAAACCTTCAACTCGTCCCCGCATTTTTGTGCAATCGCCAAATATAATAAACTCCGCGTATATCCTTACAAATCGAATTTAAAATCCATGAGAGGACAAGGTTGTCGGCTCTTTGCCAACAAGAAAATAGAGCACATATTTAGGATCGTGCATGTGCAAAGAACCGCCTATGAAGCCATGTTTATTTTTTTACATTAAGAGCCATTGAGACCGACTTTACTCCAGAGACGTAATTCTCCCCCGTAGTGGCTCATACACAATCACCGCACCGGATTGTCACTGATGCAAGAAGTATGGAGATGTGAAGTCATCAATGGGAGAAGGAACATTAGCATTTGCACCATAGAGAAAATGAATCTTGAAAGAGAAAATTAATCAAGAAACCCGAAATCGAAATGAATCTTGGAAGGTGTAGAACCGTACAAGTTTGTGATCTAGAGATCGTAGATTATACAAATCGGATATGAAAAAGATGATTAAAACTCGATACCATGTGGAAATTGATGAATTGAACATCTTGATAGATTTCTTATTCATGGAGTAGCAGAGTTTACACAATTGAATAGAATGAGAAAAGTGAATTACATATCCAGAGATGAACAATATATATAGCTAAGATATTCTATCATAAAAACTTAATGTACTAAACTCACAATAACTAACTAATCGATGGACTTGATATCTTGATGAATGGTTTGAGTACCAGCTTCTTGAATTAATTCTCGAGCTTTTACAGTTATCAATTTATCTTTTTGGCTTAGAGATATTGGTAATATTTAAGGATATGTGGAATTTTTTGAGGAAGGGCTTCAATTATCTTTATTTCTCATAATTAATTGAACGATACATATATTAAACTTATCAAATTAACTTGCAATATGAATAGTATGAACAAAAATCAAAGAAACAAAATTTTAAAAGAGAGGAATTTTTTTTAGAAAATTCACTATAAAAGCACAAACAACAACGGAGGATCTGATGTAGCCACAAATTTAAATATTTTTAGGTCATATTGGAAAACATTTTCTCGTAGAGCTGTAGGACCATTGTTTCTGCTATAGCTATAAATTCATTCAATGTAACTGGTTAGGGCCCCATTTGTTTCAATTGATATGATACGATTGCATATCACAGATTATACTAGAATATGATTGAAATATTAGCTATCATATTTAATAGTATTTGCTTGTTAGTTATTGTGTAATGTGACAATTAGTTTTTTTTACAATTTTGTCGTTACGCATTAAATACGAATACTTAAGATGAATGTTAAAAATGACAATCAAGTATTTATTAGTCTTAGGGATGGGGTAGGATTCTAGGATTCTATATCCTCCATCCCCATACCCATTTATTATATTCATACCCATACCCATACCCATACCCATCCACAACCCATCCCCATACCCATCGGACGATCGGGTATTCATACCCTACCCATACCCTCTTACCACTTACAATTGTATTTTTTCAAATTAAAGTTATTTCTTTTTTAAAGAGAAATTGGAGTTATTTAAATAAAAATATAGATATTTACTAAATTCTTAAGGAAACAATAAGGAAAAAAGAATACATATAAGAATTAGCGAACTATATATTATAAAAATATAGCAAAATATTAAAAAGGATTAAACAAAAGTGTTAGTGGGTTAGTAGATTTCATTGAGACTTGGGGAAAAATCATTTTCTTTAAATATAAATAAATAGAGTTGTATAAATAAAAAAATATATGTAAAATATTATAAATAAATATATATGTAGATATATTATATATATAATATTATTATTTAATCGATCGGGTAGGGTATGGGTAGGATGTACCTGACCCACCTCCATACCTATACCCGAAAAATACCCATACCCACATACCCATTTATTTAATCGGGTAAAAACTACCCTCCATACCCTCCTCCGTTAGGTCGGGTATCGGATCTTCCGTCGGGTTCGGAGAAATTGCCATCCCTAATTAGTCTAGAGGGACTTGATTACATATCAGGTAAATGAACGATCCACAATCAAGCAGTTGCGCATAATTGAACATCTATTCAAATTAGCCTTGGTGTCCTGTACCCTGATGATGCACAATAATCCCTGAATAAGGAGTGTTATATTCCTGCTGAAAATAAGAAGCTTGTTAAATTTAATTCTCTCTTTTTCATTGAACCCCTGCCTAGGGATGGCGATGGGGCGGGTCGGAGAAGACCCATATCCGCCCGTGCCTAGAATCTGGATGGGGTGGGGTGGGGCGACCCACCACGGGTCACGGTGGGGCGGGTCGACCCATTATGTCCCCGTTCTATATTAAATTAAATACAAAAAAATAAAAAATAAAAAATATATTTTATAATATATTTAAAATATATTATTTACAAAAATTATTATTATCAATTTATAAATTTATAGATATAATATAAGAATACATAAACATTATATTATAATATATACTATATATGCAAAAAGTGACCCAAATAGGGCGGGTGGCGGATCCGGGGCGGAAGTGATATCGGTGGCCGCCCCCACCCCACCCTTGGTCATGGGGCGGACGACCCAAATAGGACGGGTTGGGGCGGGTACCTGCGAATCTCTTTGGGTTGTCTGGACAATGCCTGTGACATGGAAACAAAGTTCACCTTATTGGAAGACTTGGTTAATGTCCCTATACAGTGTGAACCTACTAGAATTCATTTAGCCGATTTAACTAATTTGATTGGGTCTGATTTCTGTCCTAGCTCTAATTCAAAAGGGGCTGGGGACAGACCTCAGTTTAGGAAAAAGTTGAAGAAATGTGGATATCATGAAAGCTGCTCATAAGGGAACTGGTAAAGAAAATAAAAATATGAAAAGGAGTTTATCTCTGAAATATGAGGATGATAATTGTGGTACTAGCGGGGTGGAGAGCACACAAGTGGAAAAAAGAGAAAAATTGATGTGTTTATTACTGGAGAGGTGGAGGAAGCCAACTCCAATTGGTCCCAAAGTAATCAATGAAATTGGGGTGTGGTGAACTGTAGAGTTTTGGGAGAACCCTGTACAGTTTCCCAGGTTAAGGAAATAGTTAGATTCCACCACCCAAAAATTGTGTTTTTGTCTGAGACAAAAAAGAATTTGGCTTTTGTCAGTACGGTTTGCAGAAAATTAAAAATTGGTGATAGAAACATTATTGTGGAACCTGATGGATTCAGTGATGGCCTTTTGTTATTTTGGAAAGATCATGTGACTGTGGTGCAAGTTTTTGTTTGGAAATTTTACATTGAAGTGGAGATTAAGGTCAATGATGGGGAGGATACTTTGTGGTTTATTTTACCTAGAGAGAGAGAGAGACTCAGTGGAACTACCTTAGGAGTGTTAAGACTAGATGGGGTAGAGTATGGTGTTTGGGTGGTGATGTTAATGATATATGTTCTAATGAGTAGAAAAATGGTGGAAGAAAAAGAGCAGATTCCAGTTTCCTTAATTTTAATTCTTTCATCTGGGATTTGGAAATGATGAAGATTAAAAATGTTGGGAATGATACTACATGGGATAACAATAGGCATGAGGAAGGCTTTGTGGAAGAAAAATTAGATATATTCTTCGGGTCTTTTGAATGGCATGTTAAGCTTCCTAATGCAATTGCCTCAAATGAGTTCAAAAGTGCTTCTGATCATCATGTGTTGATCCTTAATTCTAATCATGAGGTTTCTTTACAGAAGAGAAGATTCTATTTTGATAAAAGATGGTTGGGTAAGAAAGAGGTTCATAGTGTTGTTAAAGAGGCTTGTCAAATTCCTTAAAGGGGCACCCCCTATTCCAATTCTAAGTCAAGATTAAGGCGTGCTCCATCTACTCAAATGGAGCAGCCAATTTAGAAAGGAAGCCATTGCTAAGCTTGATAGGGTGAAGAAATCCATGGATGAGATGTGAGCTCTTGGAGAAAACAGAAAATAGAATGAGCAAAATCAGCATAAGGGACAAATGAAAGAGTATTATAAGCATGATGAAGTCTATTGGAGACAAAAATCTAGGATTCAATGGCTCGGAGAAGATGGAAAAAATTCAAAGTTTTTCCATGCCTACACATTATAAAGAAGGAAAAGAAATTACATCCTAAGAATAGTTGAGCCTGACCAAACTGTCTATGAGAAAGAAAAGGATATTGAGAAGGTGATCACAGAATTTTATCAAAAGTTGTTTCAGTCTGAGACGAGGGATGGGAATCACAGGCTTCAGATGGAATACCTCTTGCTATCTATCCAAAAATGAATAAGGAACTGGTGCCACCTATTGTGGAAGCTGAAATAAAAAAAATACTTTTTGATATGCATCCCAATAAAGCACTAGGTCCGGATGATATGTCTCCCTTTTTTTCCCCAGCATTTCTGGGATATTATTAAATGTGATCTGTCTCTGGCAGTTTGTAATTTCTTTAAGTTTGGGAAAATCTTGAAAAATGTTAATCAATCTTTGGTTACACTAATCCCTAAATGCCTAAACCCTACAACTATTTCCCAATATAGACCAATCAGCATGTGTAATGTTACATATAAAATTATTTCCAAGATCCTTACTAATAAAATTAAACCATGTTTGCCTTCATGCATTTGTGAGAACCAATCAGCTTTTATCCCTAATAGACAGATTCTTGATAATGTTGTTGTGGCTCATGTGGCTATTCACTTTTTAATAGGCATAGGCCTGGTAAGACAGACACATGGCTATCAAGCTTGATATGACCAAAGTCTATGATAAAGTTGAATGGAAGTGTCTTAAAGAAATCATAATCAAAATAGGATTTTCAATTGTCTCTGTTAAGTGGGTCATGGCTTGTGTTACTTTCTCTTCCTTTTCTTTCAATGTCAATGGTAGAGCTTATGGGGCTTTTTGACAAACTATTGTAGTTTTGAAAATAAACTGACAAAATATGATAGTTTTGGGAGGGGTTATAATTTTATGCATGGACACATGAATTGTTTGAGCCTTTAGGAAAGGCTCAAAATCATCACGTGCTTCATGTGTTTTATTTTCTTTTTCCCATTAAATATGAAGCGAATAATGAGATTGAGCTTTTTGAAAAGTCTCAAATATCTCATGCGCTTCATATGTTTTTTTTTATTTTTCTAATTTCGCAAAATGAAGGGCAACTTAAGGTTGCGCTTCATGTGTTTTTCCATTTTTTTTTTTTTGAGTTTTACTAATTAAACTTCTTCACATCCCTTTAAAAAAAATGATATATAATAGCAATTTAAACTTAATTATGATTTAGTTAATCTACGCTTAGTTTAAAATGTATTAGTTTAAAAACAAAATAAACTACATTAACAACATAATCCTAAATTCTATGTCCTCTCGGTGCCACATCCGAGTGGAAATCTCACTCGTGTGCTCCCGCCGATCATGATCCTCGATTATCATTATCATGCCGATCGATGCGCAGATGGTGAAGTTGACTCTCCATCTCTGTGACCCTAGTCGTGTCTACTCGTAAATGAAACAGGTGACTTCAGAAAATCCGGGCGCATGAAGTCGGATGGATACTGCTGTCTAGGTGGGTACGAGGTGCCTATACTCGTGTCGAGCAATGATGTAAAAGAATTGAACTGAGGAGTGATAAAAAAATGTCATAACCTGCAGCAGTTGAGGCACATATACGCTGCCAAGTGTGGTACATACCTTGAGATGTATAATACGCCGATATGGACGTGCCTCGTTGAATATCTTTGAAGGGGACAAAAGTGTATGATACGTCAATATGGATGGACCTTCGGGAGGATCCCCAGTGGTATAGGTCCTCCATGCACTCGTCCTCATGGACTCAATAACTCTAGTACGCTCTTGCTTAGGCTCCTCTGTGGATGGATCAGGTGGCTACAAGCAATCCAAGAAGACATCTCATGTTGGCCATCCCATCATTAAACTTGCGTCGTAGGTGATCCACTGATTGAGGGTCATCGGCGCTATTATCTCAAACACTGATCGATGATCGATCGCACAAGGTACACTACAAAAATACATGTTTGACCGTATCATTACACTATACTAAAATTACAAACATCTTATCATAGCATCACGAGTTGTTGTGTCCGCCGGATGGTATTCATATGTCGTGCAAGTTTGGCGGCGATATAAGTCGCTCGGGTAATATTATTATACCGGCATATGATAACTATGCTCTACGTCAGGGCCATCACTAATAAGTTTTGTTGTGACAATAGAGGTTGCGGCTAGAGCCTAATACTTCACCCAATTAGCATGATAAGTAGGCCAATCAAAAGACAATCGACCCTTACGAGTAAATGAATGTAGTGTTATATGTGACTCTGATACAACATTAGGAATATGTTGTCGCATGCCGAACTGTCTTATCACTCGCTCTGGGTGGTGAATCTCCACAATAGCGTAGTTATTGATAAGACATTGGGATCTCCATACATAAGTAATGCATCGTGGTCCAAGTCCGCTAATGTCTGGCGAAGCCATGTCATATCGCTCTGATTGACATGTATTTTGCATGTATTTTGGACTTAATCTTGGCTAGAATATGTTGATATGCATGCATTATATGAGTAAATAGGGTTATATTCCTGTTTTGTGGAAAAGGATTACGCTTTGCTCGTTTTGTAGGAATTTATCTATAATTGTAGCATTTTGGCAACAATTCGGAGCATTGCAACCGCCAATACTTGACATGATAGACGAAGTTTGGAGTCGAATCAAGAAGAAGTCAGATGAATCGGGCGAAAAACGGAAGAAAAAGGCCAAGTGCTAGTGCTAAAGTGAGCACGGGCAGGCCGTGCTCCCTAGCACGACCCGTGCTCAACCTATAATTGAAGACTCTGAGTTCGGCTACCAGCACGGGCAGCCCGTGCCTCCTGTAGACTTTTGGAAAATCCATGCAGCACCCAGCACGGGCTGGGCGTGCCAAATGGCACGACCGTCTTCGCTCATGGAAAAAAACAGAGTTTGACTCATTTTCAACTAGGTTTCGACGCAAACGAAGTACAAATAGACCCGGGCGGCCACAAACAGGAGACATTGATTTTTACCCTAGAAACCGTGAGAAAAGGCGCTTTTCCATCGGAAACTTCAAGAGATCGATCAAGACCGCAACCACACCTTCGAGGATTGCAGATAGATCGAGAGATCGTCATCATCCCCGAGTCACTCATTCCATCGTATCGTTAATTCAATTAGTTAGATTTTGATTATGAATAATTTGTCTATGAATTGTTTATCTTCGATGTCTGGCTAAACACTTTGTGATTCCCAGGTTTGGGAGTAGGTTAATAAACACTTTTATTTGATGATTAATAATAATTGAAGTTAATGTTTTCTTCCTCTATTCAAGTACTTTGCTTTAATTCCTATTTTATCAAAAGGCCATTGATTTAAACTTGTTTGATGTATTGATTAATAATTCTAACCGATGAGTTTCAATACTCGATCTTGAGTACTTGACACATACAGATTGCATGATATAGAAGTCTGTGAATATTTGTGAGAGACCTTATAATCTTTTGAACTTTTGGGAGTTGGATATCTCATGTTGAGTAGAGATGCTAGCATAGATATTCCAATCAACGCTTTTATATACATCTCGAGAGAGAGGGTAAATTACTTTATTGATTGGTCTATAGAGAAGAATACGTTTAACCTTGGTTTGATTAATTTGATAATAAAAGGGGGATATTAACTGAAACCATAGCCCAGGAATCCATCCATTCATACTTGATCTTTTAATCCACTCTTTGCTTTGTTTCTTTTAGGATAAATTTCTGCTTTAGTTTATAAGACCAATCCATCAACTTTCGATCATCTAGATAAAAATAAGGCTATTATAATCCAAAGATTTAGTACATTAATTTATTAGTCCCCGTGGATTCGACCTTGCTAACCCTATTCTATAAACTGCACCGTACACTTGCGGGGAAGCTAAAAATAAGGTGAACAAGTTTTTGGCGCCGTTGCCTAGGACTAATTAAATTTTTTAGTACTAATATTGCGATAAATAGAACTATTCTTAATCTAGACATTTTTTCTTTTCTTTTTAATTTGTTGTTTAATTTTGCTTCTACTGTGGTTGACTTGTTTTCTTTAGTTGGTTCAGGTAGTGCATGATCACTCGCTCAAAGCAAGGAGAATTAGCACCGTTTATACTGGAGGTTGAGGCTTTTGCTCGGCGAAATAGTGCAGCTACTAAATGGGCAGAAAGACATCAGGACCAAACTATGGCAGGCGTAGAAGACGACAACAGAGTCAATAACGGGGTCAATAACGGGGGTAACAACCAGGCCAACAAGGTCAATGTCGAGTTACCAGTACCAGAGGTTCCAGTGGCTCCGGCAGTCCAACAACAAAGATTCGCGATTACTTTTCAATCAATCGCAACTATGGTGGAATTGCCAATGTCCCAATCAATGCGAATAATTTTGAGTAAGCCAAGATCGATATCGATCGATGGTGTAGCGAGAATCGGTTTGGGGTTTCCGTCTTAAGATCCCAACTCTTATCTTGCGAATTTCATACAGATTTGCAATACTATCAAGATGAATGGGGTGACTGATGATGCTATACGTCTTCGCCTATTCCCTTTCTCTTTAAGGGATAAGGCTAGGAACTGGCTAGACACCCTAACTCAGGGGAGTGTGAACAATTGGGATGAGTTGAGCCAGAGGTTTTTGTTCAAATATTTCCCACCAAGCAAGACACTACAACTTAAAAGCAAGATCACTCAGTTCAGGCAGTTTGACTCTGAGCCTTTGTACGAGGCTTGGGAGAGATTCCAGAATTTGTTGAGGAGGTGCCCGCAACACGGATTTCCTGAGGATCAACAACTCTATTTCTTTTACAATGGGTTTATGGGACAGACTAGATCGTTTGTGGATGCTGCAGTAGGGGGCGCACTACTTGCGAGGTTTCCGGAGGATGCGTTCAACTTATTGGAGGAGATGGCCATGAATAGCTATCAGTGGCCCTCCGAGAGGACTAATGTGAAAAGGGTAGCCGAAGTGTCTGATTCGGACCCAATTAAGGAGTTGACAACCCGATGGCCAGCCCCGACGAACCAATTAAGTGCTTTGACAAAGGCAAATGAGGGAAACGCGGTGCTAGTAATGGGGAGTTCCTCTAGATCGATAGAGGAAGAAAATTATGTGAATAGCCGAATTTCAACAATTTTGAACAATCAAACTCCTACCCATTACCATCCGGGATTGAGGAACCACGAGAACTTTTCCTACGCAAACACGAAGAACGTGATGCAACCACCACCGGGGTTTAATGTGACAAATGGTGTCATTACTGTAGAGCCTAAGCCAACAATGGAGTATATGTTCACCTTGTTTATGAGTGAGACGAGGAACATGTTTAATAAGGATGAGGCGAGGTTGGATAAAATCGAAAACCATGTCATGTAATTGGGGTCCCAAATGAAAAATCTTGAAACTCAAATAGGACAAATAGCTACGATTGTTGGTGGGCAGCATCAGAAAGGTCAATTTCCGAGCAACACTGAGGTTAACCCGAAGGAACAGTGTAACACCATTCGTTTGAGGAGTGGTACAGAATACGAAGGGCCGAAAATACCAAAAATTGCTGAACAGACGCAGGGGAGCACGGCCCGTGCTCCCCATCATGGGTAGCTCGTGCGCTCTGCAGGGGCAGCGATCGTGACGCCGACAGATGCGGAAACAGAACCAATTGGCGGTGTTGAGGCCAAGGAAGGAGTTGGGGATCATCGTGCTGAACAAAAAGGGGCTGAGAAGCTTAAATCTCTCTCTAACTCTGATCTTTCAAATTTTTCTATACCACTTCCTTTCCCTCAACGTTTTAAAAACAAAAATTTAGACTCACAATTTGCTAAATTCTTAGACATCTTTAAGAAACTGCATATTAACATACCATTTGCAGACGCATTGGAGCAGATGCCCAATTATGCGAAGTTTTTGAAAGAAGTGATGTCAAAGAAAAGAAAGTTGCGGGGACTCGAGATACCAACTTGATCGAGGAGTGCAAATAGCGATCATTCAAAGGAAACTACCACGAAGCTCAAAGATCCGGGAGTTTCACTATCCTCTGTGCTATTGGTGGTGTTGTATTTAAGAAAGCACTTTGTGATCTAGGAGCAAGTATTAATCTAATGCCCTTGTCCATTTTCAGGAAAGTTGGATTAGGAGAGATGAAGCTGTCTACGGTCACCTTACAGCTAGCGGATAGATCACTCACATATCCTAAGGGATTTGTGGAGGATGTGCTCGTAAAGGTAGACAAGTTTATATTCCCTGTGGACTTTTTAGTGCTTGACATGGAGGAAGATCGAGACGTCTCTCTGATACTCGGGCGTCCATTCCTAGCCACTGCACGCGTATTGATAGATGTACAAAAAGGAGAGCTCACATTATGAGTTAATGATGAGCAAGTGTTGTTCTCCATCTATAAGGCTGGGAACCATCACGATAACAGAGAGTATTGTAAATCAATATCTGTCGTCGATTTAAGTGCTAATACTTTTAATCAGAGTCATATTGTGTGTGTTATAGATCATGTGCAGGACGTACTAAATGGTGAGAAAGCAAAGCACACGATAAGGACCAGCAACTTGGAAGCACGCGTGTACTGCCGCGCGAACGATGCAAACAAGAAGAACATGGCATTTGACCGACGGGTGACTTCTACGCTAAAGGCATTCAAAGGAGGTTCGAATTTATGCGAGTTGAATTGGCAAGGAGAAGAACATGAAGAAGTGACTCACATCACTTTGCTGGAAACGTGATCGAGTAAAACAGGCGTCAAGCTATAGACGTTAAATTTAGCACTTGTTGGGAGACAACCCAATGGTTTTGCTGTTTTATTTCTCCCCATGTTTTCTTGGTTTGTTTTTTCCCTTTTCTAAGTTAGGATTTATTTGCTTTCATAGGTTAGGATTTGTTTTCCTTGTTTTCGTTATTTTTCTAAAAATAAAAAAAAATTGTAAAATCGAACAAAAGGTTCGGCCCCTAGCACGGGCCGCCCCTGCCATTTGGCACGGCCCGTGCTCTTTCCAGTTTTTGGGGTTCAAACGTTCGACCCCTAGCACGGGCAGCCCGTGCCATTTGGCACGGCCCACGCTCTTCCCAGATTTTGGGGATTGAATGTTCGGCTCCTAGCATGGGCCGCCCGTGCCATTTGGCACGGCCCGTGCTCTTCCCAAATTTCGGGGCTCGAATGTTTGGCCCCTAGCACGGGCCGCCCCTGCCATTTGGCACGGCCCGTGCCCCTCTCCGCTGAAGCATACTAAAGACGGACATAGGGTCTGTTTTCACACAAAAATACTTGTGGTACCAAGCCCAGGAGCAGCGGGAGTTGGAGATATTGCAGACGTTGCATCAGATTCAAAATTGGCATATCTCCCAGGGCCACTTTCCGCCGCCACCCCCACAGTAATCCAGGTCCTATCCACACTTTTCTTTGAAATTCTACCTTCTCTTCTATGCGCTATAATTTCATTCAAGTTTGGGGGGGAGAGGTAGTATTTTTTTTGAAGGGTGTGGCATTTTGCATTCATGTAGTTGCATTTAGAGCATGTAGTTTGCATTGCATTAGTTTCTTTTGATCATTTTACCAGGTTTATTGCTTTAGCACGTTTATTGCTTTCTTAGTTGATTAGGGAGTGAGTTGGCCGCTTTTGTGTGTTTGTTGATCTTGGGAGCATGTATTAAGCAGTTTATGTTGTTTTGAATTGGGTGTTGAGCGTGAGTTGACCGGGTTGAGAATAATTAATATGGAGCATGTGATTATTGGGATCATGGTTAATATACTTTGAATTATGCATTTACAAGCCTGTGAGCTTTTGAGCCTTTACTGCTGTTGGGAAATTTATTGTTTAGATTTTGATGAATGCCATGTAAAACTTAGACTAGAAAGTTGGCACCCCATTTTCCTTGTAATAGATAGGGCTGTAAGAGCGGAGTCAAGTCAGCTTTGCCTGGGATATACAAGAAGTCAACTGAAGACTGAAATGAAGACTCCACTGTGAAACAGCTGAGTATGGAAAGGAGGAGAAATCAAGAACTCAACTGAAGGAGTATCGGTTGGGATAAAGTCATGTGAAGTGTCACCAAGTCAACTCAAGAAGCCAAGTCTCAATTTGAAATGACAGATGAGTCATCCATTAATTGGAAGCTAACTCGAAGTCACCTGGGGAAATTAAAGAACTGCAGTCAAGTCAAGACAACTGAAAAGAATCCGTTGCACATAAGTCAAGAAGTTTACTTAAATAAGTAATACTTCCATGCTGCCATGTCTTAAAGTGTTCAGTCCTAGAATCGTGCAAAAGGAATAAACCAATGGGAATCACTGCACCTCGTGTCAGACTCTGAAAAGCTGAACATTCATTTAATACGAGGAAATGTCAACATCAAGGACTGCAACAAGACAAGCCAACGAACACAAGTGACTTTTGAAATCAGCCTATCTCTTCAACAGGCAGATTTTTGAAAGTTCACTATAAAAGGCTGAGGAATCACTTTGAGAAAAGGTTACCTTGTTACCTGAACCACGAACATTCAAGCAAATATTAAGAAATGTAACCTGCAATTTATTCTCAAGTTATTCAAGCAAAATCCTCAAGCCTAACTCTCAAAGGAAATCGATCCAACACCAAGCTGTGAAGGAAAGACAACTTCAAACTGTTGAAGAGAAAACTTTTGAAGAATCAAAAGGGGTCTACATTCCAAGGAGGATTGTAAAAATGTTCAAGGTCGAACCAGTCTCAAGTTATTGGAGTGCGCTTCGTGATTAAATCCAAAAAGCTTGAGCAAGTGAGCTGAAGAAGCAAGGCAACCGCCCTGTGAAGAAGCTGAGTCGGACGAGAAGCCAGCTATGTGACCAAGGCATCTCCAGACTGAGTCCCAAAGGATCAAGTCAGCTGTGTGATCAAGACTTCTATCTGGACTGATAACCACTTTGTACACTGATCAATACTTAGTGGATTCCTCCAGGAGTTGGAGAAGAGAGGAGTTGAAGAATTACCCCATCTTCGAACCTCTGTAAAAATTATTGTGTCATTTACATTTCAAAGATTTTATTTCTCGCATATCACTTTATAGTTGCTGATAATTTGCTATCCAACTGATAATTAACAAAGTGCTAAAACCAAATGTTAAAACAAACTTAAACCAAGTTCAAGGGTATTAAGTCTTCCGCTGAAAATCTCATCACGGCCAAGTTAGGGTTTAGACTAAACAAATGAGTTATTCTATCAACAAACTCAATCGAGTCCGTTGAGTGGCTAACTCGTTGGTTAACTAACTTAGATGTCCCTCAAGGACTTAGTCAGAAATTAACTCTGTATTATTTTAAAAGAACTAAAATCGAAAAGTTGGTAAGGTTTATTCAACCCTCCCCTTCTAAACCTTGCTCACACCCTTTGGGACCTACAAGTGGTATCAGAGCGGTTGGTTCATTGAGCCTTCCGCACTGGTTACTGAACTAGATCTCCAATCTTTCAAAGAATTTTTTAACACTTGCTCTTTCAAAAGTCATTTTTTTACAGCAAAGTTATTATCATGGAAGCAAATTTGACACGCATTCCTATGTTCACTATTGAAAAATTTGATGACTGGAAAATACGTATGCAGGCTCATCTATCAGCTTTACATGATAAAATGTGGATAGTGATAGAGGATGGGCCACTGCAAATATTGAAGGTGAACACAGCTGCAAGGAGAGAAGTCGCAATGAGGAGAAGAGGTCATTGCTTCCTAGACCAGCCATGGTTGAAAAACCAAGAGCTGAATGGACAAATGATGACAGAAAAAAGATACAACTTGGACAATGTGGCCAAGGATATACTTTACAAGACTTTGGACAAAGCCATGTTCAACAAAGTCAAGTCTTGCAAGACAGCCAAAGAAATCTGGGATAAATTAACTTTAATTTATGAAGGATCGGAGCAAATTAAAGAAAATAAGTTAAATGTTGCTGTACAAAAATTTGAAAATTTTAAAATGCTTGCAGGTGAAACCTTGGATCAGCTGGATGCTCGATTCTATGAGATTACCAATGAACTATCTGCACTTGGGAAAAAATATACACAGAAGGAAATGTGTATGAAGATTCTAAGAAGCCTCCCAGCTGAATGGGAAATGAAGGTCATGGCCATGAGACATTCAATGAACCTCACCACAACATCCAACCATGAGCTATTCTCAAATCTCAAAGCCTACGAGTTTGAGCTGAGAAGAAAAGATCAAGAGGAGACAGCTGTACCCAAAACAACTGCACTCATAGTCAAGGATGGGAAGAGAGCTGATGTCAAAGAAGTCATTGACCATGAGGAGATTGCCTTGATGGTTAAAAGATTCAACAAGTTCTTCAACAAGAACTATAAAAGAAACAAGGGTGAATCCTCCAGGAGACATTCAGCTCCCTCCAAGTCAAGGGAAGATAGGCCACCCAAGAGAGCAGAGCATCAAAAGGTTGAATACCAGAGAGCTGACAACCCAAGAAATGAAAGAGCTGACCAAAAGGTTGAAAACCTGTGTTGGAATTGCAGACAACCAGGACATTTTGCTATTGACTGCCCATATCCAATAGTCAACAAGTACATGAACGAAGATGAAAGAAAAGTCTTCAGAGAAAGAAGACAAGAGAAGAAAAAGACAATGTTGTCTGCTGAGACAACTAAGTCAAAAGATACAGCAGACTCAGAGAGTAGTGAAGCTGACTACTCGAGTGATTCTGAAGAAGAAGCATTGATCTGTCTAATGGCTAAAGAACAAGATCAACCTGACCAAGAAGATGAGGTACACTCTAACTCATCTCACTAAGATTCTAGTGATAGTGATTGTGACACACACACTTCATCACCCACTGATCTTTATGATTCATTAGGCAAAATGATGAAAGACTTTGAGCACATTAAATCCTCACACACACTATTAAATGAGGAAAACAACCAAATCAAAAGCCAAAACTCATAAATGACTAAGGAGCCGAGTACTCTAAGTCACATAGGCGATGAGAACAAAGAGTCAAGGTGAAAATGCTAACTAGTAGCAGAAATAGCTGCTATAGAAAAGAGGGAAAATGATATCAAAAATGTGATTGCTTCATTCACAAAGGCATCTAAATCATTGGATGACCTTATTATGAGCCAAAAAGAATGTGGAGATAAGACAGGCATATGATTCAATTCCTTTGTCCACAGTCAAACTCCCAGAGTAATTTTGGAAAAAGGATCTCCAAGTAATGAAGCATCTCAAAAAACCAAGACACTAAATGTTGCACACACATTCATTCCAAAGCACAACCACAAACAAACTGGCCTTGGATATAAAGGAAAAGGAAAACAACCAATTGAGTATGCTGAGAGGACAACTGAGAAAAAATCTAACAGAGTGCCTCAGCAAACTCAAAACAGGAAGTACTCTGTGAAGAAGAAACAGAGCTACCAGAAACCCCAGAAGTTCTATCAAAGAAACACATATGATGGGAATGGTAGAAATTATCCAAGCCAATCTGATTGGAATAATGTGAAATATCAGCAAAGATCTATGGAATACAAGCCTAAATGGCAAAGACCTAGACCTCAACAATGGTCATTCCAAAAGCAAAAAGGCTATCATCAGCACACATATGCACCCAAGCACTACAATCAGAAATATCACAATTACCCAAAGAAGGCTATTGCTAAAACACACACACACACATGCATACATACAAAAGAGACAGATGTATGAACCTAAAGCCCCCAAGCAATTTTCCAGAGTGAATTATGATTATGGCACAAATAATGGCAACCTCTTAAAGCCAGATCATTTGGCTATAGGTTGGTTGGATCATCTTACAACACTAACCCCTCAGGACCCAGACAAGTATGGGTACCTAAAAACTAATTTTCTTGATTGCAGGTTCAAGTAACAGCTGAGTGCCAAGGAACCTGGTACATGGATAGTGGCTGTTCCAGACACATCACAGGAATCAAGAAAAATCTATCAAAATTCAAGGAGGTTAGAGGCGCAAAAGTTATATTTAGAGGAAATGAAGCTCCAGGGGAAATAAGAGGCACTGGATCCGTCAAGAAAAATGGTTTATAAATCACAGATGTTGCATACGTTGAAGGCCTCAACTTCAACCTCATTAAGCATCACCAACTCGCGTGACAAGGGCTATAATGTTGGATTCAATATGGAGTGTGCCAAATCAAAGACATCAATCATCAAATGAAGTAGTGTTGCAAAAATCCGCACAAAAGAACATGTATGTGGTAGATTGGTCGATTGCCAAACCAAGCACTTGTCCTTAGCAAAAAGAGTACAACCAAATCAAGTTGGATGTGGCACAAGAAGCCGAGTCACCCGAATTTCAAGACAATTAACAAGCTTGCAAGGAGTAATCTTGTAGAAGGACCGCCATCACTCGGTGTACAAGAAGGAAAGTGTTTGTGATGCATGCGAGATGGGAAAGCATATCAAATCATCATTCAAAGAGAAATCAAGTCCATCTTCAACAAGAATATTGCATCTGTTGCATATGGATTTATTTGGTCCAGTTGAGCCAGCTAGCATAAGTGGAAAGAAGTACACCCTAGTGGTGGTGGATGACTATTCAAGATATATATGGACAATCTTCATGTGTAAAAAGAAGGAAACCTTGCAGAAGTTACCTCAGCTGATGAGAAGAGTTCAAAATGAGAAGAGTCAAACCATTATTAAGATAAGATCTGATAGATGAATTGAGTTTGTCAATGGAATAATAACTCAGTACTGTGTTGAAAATGGTATTGCTCATGAATTATCTGCAGCAAGGACTCCACAGCAAAATGGAGTATCAGAAAGAAGGAACAAAACTCTCAAGAAAGCTGCAAGGACCATGTTAGATGAAGCAGGGCTACCTAAAAGATTTTGGGCTGAAGCTATAAACATTATATGTTATACTCAAAATAGATGTATGATAAATAGACAGCTGACAATGACTCCCTATGAGATTTGGACAGGGAGAAAGCCAAATGTTGCATATTTTAGAATATTTGGATGCAAATGCTTCATCCACAACAATGGAAAGGATAATCAAAGGCTTTTGATGCTAAAGTCGATGAAGGTATCTTCTTGGGATACTCACCAAAGCAAAGCCTATAGAGTCTTGAACAAAAGGACAATGGTCACAAAAGAGTCTATCCATGTGGTTTTTGATGAACCTAATGTAAATGGAGAAGACATTGAAGAGTTAGGCGATAAGTCAATCACCAACTATGCGAAGAGTCCCTATGTTGAAGCTAAAGTTGAGTAATAAATCAAGATGAAGATGAGATAGTTGAATCTCAAAGACAAATGGAAAATCTGCGGCTAAGTGATGATGAGAGAGTCGCTCAAAATAACACAACCGCAAGACGCCTGAACCAAGCTGATTTACTCCAACCTGATGTGAGATGGCTGATAGACCATCCACCAGAGCTAGTTATTGGAGATGTAAGAGATGGTGTAAAAACCAGATCCAGAGCTCAAGAAGAAGCTATGTTCACTTGTTTTATTTCCCAAATAACGCCAAAACATGTGTCACAAGCATTGGATGATACACATTGGATTCAAGCCATGCAAGAAGAGCTGAATCAGTTTGAAAGAAACAAGGTTTGGGAATTGGTGCAAAGACCAACCCATCAAAATGTTATTGGCACAAAATGGGTTTTCAGAAACAAGGTGAATGAGGAAGGATCTGTGGTAAGAAACAAAGCAAGATTGGTAGCCAAAGGGTATGGCCAAGAAGAAGGAATAGATTTTGATGAAACATTTGCTCCTGTTGCAAGATTAGAAGCAATAAGGATGCTTCTTGCCTATGCTGCACACAAGAACTTTATTGTATATCAAATGGATGTGAAAAGTGCATTCCTAAATGGATTGTTGGAAGAAGAAGTATATGTTGAACAACCTCTAGGATTTGAGCAGAAGACTCTTGGAGATAAGGTGTACAAGCTCAAGAAAGATCTATATGGATTGAAACAGACACCTAGAGCATGGTATGATACACTATCACAATTTCTGACTGAGAATGGATTCACCAAAGGCAAAGTGGACAGAACACTATTTAGAATTCAAGATGGGGAGAGTATACTGCTTGTTCAAATATATGTGGATGACATTATTTTTGGATCCACAAACAAAGAGCTGTGTGATAAGTTCTCAAACCTCATGCAAGGCAAATTCGAAATGAGCATGATGGGAGAGCTGGCATTCTTTCTAGGACTTCAAGTAAAACAGCTGAAGGATGGAACCTTCATAAGTTAAACAAAGTATACCAGAGATTTAATGAAGAAATTTGGTATGGAAGATAAGTCTTCTATGAAAATTCCAATGAATACATCAGTCAAGATGGATGTGGATGGTAAGCATGTGGATCAAACCAGATACAGAGCACTCATTGGATCACTGCTCTATTTAACAGCAAGTAGGCCAGACATCACCTTTGCAGTAGGAGTATGTGAAAGATTTCAATTTGCTCCAAAGGAAAGTCACATGACTGCAGCTAAGAGAATCCTAAGATATTTGAAGGGATGCCAAAAAGTCGGTTTATGGTATCCAAAGGAAGGTGGATTCAAGCTTATTGGTTATTCAGACTCTGACTATGCTGGATCTAGGGTTGACAGGAAGAGTACTTAAGGTACATGTCAAATGCTTGGAAACAGATTGGTTTCTTGGTTTAGCAAGAAGCAAAACTCAATAGACACATCTACAAAACCGCGAGAATACATAGGCTGCGGCAAACTTGTTGTGCCCAAGTCTTATGGATGAGACAACAGCTGAGAGATTATGATGTTGAAGAAAAAGAGATTCCAATTATGTGTGATAACACAAGTGCTATTGCAATCACTCAGAATCATGTGTTGCATTCGAGAACAAAGCACATTGATGTCAGATATCATTTCATAAGAGATCATGTTGAAAAGAAAGACATCACCTTGAAATACATCTCAACCGACAAACAATTAGGCCGACATATTCACAAAGCCCTTATGTGAATCAAGATTTGAAGAGCTCAAGCATGAACTAGGGTTAATCGAAATGAGTTGATACTCGAAGACTCAAGGAGAAGAGATGGAACGTGAAAAGATGAAAATAGAGTAGATCTCTAGAATCGGCAAGTGAATCACCAGATCGGAAAGTCGCTATATCGAGTTAGGCGACAAATTGAGTCACTATGTGAATAGAGAGAAGAAGAGTTGAGTCGATTAAGGAGTAAGTTTCATTTATGAGCTAAGTGACAAAAACGCAATTTTTAATAAGCGGAAATGTTTTTAAGGATGACATCAAATAATAATAATGCAGTACAAAAGTGAACAACAAAGATATGATTGATATAAATGCCGCCGCATTAAATGCGGGCAATTAAATGCTAATCGGCGTGCTAAAACTGAGCCGTTGATCTTGATCAAAATTTCAAAACCTAAAGCACGCCCTTTCACAACCCTTATATACTCAATCGTTTAGTTTTCTCTCACGTTTCTCAAAACCTGCTCATCTCTCCAAAGCAAAGAAAACATTTTTCTCTCAAAACCCTACCAGTCTTCAAAGAAAGTTCGTCAAGTTTCGGTCGGTAAAAACTCATAAAAATGGCATCAACCTATGATTTCATCAAGCTAGGGAAGCAAATCCACACTGGTTCTACAAAGTGGATTTTGAAGGGATGATTAAACAGGGTTCCGATGAAACCCTTGTGAAGAAGATTGCTGCTAAAATTGAGAAATGGACGGAAACCCTTTCTTACGATGGAGTTTCAAATGACATATATTGAAGAAGTAGCACAGTTCTACATGAACGCTGAAGTTCATGACGAGGGCATCAAGTCCTCTGTTCACGGAAAGGATTTTACAATCACTGCTGAAGATCTAGTAGAGCATTGTTTGCTGCCGTCGGAAGGTGTGCCGGAGATATTTGAGGCTGATGTAAATTTGGCTGCTGCATGGAAGGAAGTGGCGGGGACACTGAGAATGTGCTGCGAAAGTGGTCTACACAGCTATAAGAAGCTGCTGAAGGACAATTATCACAAGTTAATGGATATCGTCGCAAAATGTGTGGATATGAAGTTTGGAAGCTACAATCAGCTATCCATGACCAAACTGATCGTTATGGCTGTGATCATAGAGGAGAAGAAGATTAACTACGCTGAATTCGTCTGCAGCAGACTTTGCCAGAACGTTGGCAACAAGTCCTTCAAGGAGGATGGATCCTTTGGAGGATCACTTGGCTATGGCCTAGTCATCGACCATCTGATGGAGGTGAAGGGTGTTCCCCTTCGACATGGAAAATCATTCCATGTTAACAAGAAGATATTTCAGGCCAACCTATCTGGAGCCCAGAAGAGAGCATACGCCAAGAGGGCAGACACGAGTGAGGGGGAATCGGTGACCCCGAGAAACAATCGTTGTCTCCTTCCAAAGAAGAAAGTTGTCTGTCTGGCAACAAGCGATGAAGCCAAATTGCCCAAAGAAAAGAAAGAAAAAACCGCACATGCCCCTGCAGCCGAGTCACCTGCCCCTGCAGCCGTGTCTCCTGCCCCTGCAGCCACGGTGGAGAAGGAACCATTAATACCTTCTCCAGGCATTAAGAAGAAGAGGACTGCCAAGACGAGGAAGACAACCGCCTCTAAGACAATTGTGAAAGCTTTTACCTGCAAGAAACCGGAGGAAGTGGAACCAGACATTCCTCTGGTGAAAACCAAAAGAAGAAGAAGAATCACCAAGCTCTCTGAGCTTGAAAAGATGGCTGCGTCTGCCACTCAGCTGGAGAAAATCACAGAGACTGCGGAAGAAGTGCACTCTCCAGAAGTGCTTGATGAAACCGCCAAATTTGCTGAAGGCGATTAGCAGAGGCAAGTGGAAGACCCAGTTCTGGACAGAATAGCTGAGGAACAAGACGTTGCATAAACAATAGAATCTCCTGTAGATAGGACTGTGTCTCCCCCTGCGACAGATGCTGCTGAGGGTGAAGAGCAGCAAAGTCTGCTACCCTCCATTCCTAAAAAAGAAGGACAACAAGGAGAACATGAAGATGATGTGCTCATGCTTTCTCCACCGTATCCAGACATCCAAAATCGTCTGAGAGAATGGAGGAAATGGAAGCTGATTCGCTCGAGGGAACAGTTCAAAAGACCTAAATTCATTGAAGAAGAGGAAGAACTAATGAAGTTCCTCGGATTGACCACAGTGGTCCAGGCACTTGATGAAGACAACTGCCTAGATATCCTGCAGATCTTCAAGGAAAAAGAAAAGGAGAGACTAGCAGAGGAAGTTGAAGCTCGTGAGAAGGCCAGCATTTGTCCTCTCACTGGAACCACCGATCACACTCATCCTCACTTTGATGCTTTCTCAGGAAGTGATGAGGACATGGATCCTGCTGCTGCGACGGAGGAGTTGGAAATACAGCAAGCCATGCGGGAATCCAAGATGATGCATGAGCAACAGCTGACGGAAGGACCAGGAGAGTCTTCCAAATCTCAGCTGGAAATTGATCCATTAGGAGTGGTACAACAGATTGCTACTGTTATTGCTGCAACCACTTCCCCAGTTCACTCAGAAGACGGATCTAGGGGACATGGCGATGAAACTGGGAATTTGGGCACCCAAATTGAGCCAACCCCTGTTGAAGGTGTTGTACCACCTGCCCCCACGGCTGAACACTCAAAGGAAAAAGCCGGGAGTCTAGAGAAGAGTGACCCCAACATAAGTCACTCAGCTGGTGCGCCAGCTGAGGGGAAACTCCCTCCACTGCAGCTAGGTCGGAGGATGCTGTAGATGACTCCACTATGAATTTAGGAGGCGAAGTGGAAAAGGAACAAGAAAAGGAAACACAACAAGTTGTCACTGACAAAGCTCGGACAGTTGAGACTGTCTTAGCTGAAGTGCCAACTTCTTTGCAGGCTGAGGACGCTGCTGATGCAGTCGAGGCACATGATGGATCTGCCCCGGGAGTTAACACTCTGGGCAATGAAAGTGCAATCCAAGGAGTTAAGACTCCTGTGGATGCCACTACAGAGGACCCTAAGACAGTTGCGCCTGTCGAAGGGATTGTACAAGGCCCCGCTGCAGTTGAGACTGCAGGAGGTAATCAAGGCCTAAGGGAGGTTGAGACTTCCCTAGGTAAAACTCAAGCAGATAAGAGCATTCCTCAAACCATAATTGCTGATTCAGAGGAGGAAATCAGTGCTCTTCATGACTCCCAGGATGATCATGACACAACCTTCCTGGGATCTGCTGATGAAGCTGAGTCTACCCCAACTGCACATCAAAAAGACTCAGCTGAAGACGCTCTTCCAAGCACGAGTAAGTCAGACCTCAAGGTTACTCGTCAAACATTCAACTTTGATGATGAGCTAAGCCTTCAAGATTCATCATCTTCTGATGATGCTGATGGTGCAACTGAGGAACCGAAAATTCATTTAGCAGAAACCACTGAGGCCGAAGAAGCTATTAAGACAGCTGAGGCTCAGTCAGCTGGCCAAACAACTCACCAAGGCCCAGCTGAGACCGAGTCATCTGCGCAGGCTTCTAAAGCTACAACATAATCAACTCAACCAGGCACATCACAGGCACGAGTAGCCGTGGAATCTATACCATATGTCCGTCATGATGCATTTGAAGAAACGTTTCCTTTCTCAATTGAGCTGCCTGACCTTGATGAAGAAACAAATTCGAGAGCGAGACGCTCAACGCGACCGATCCAGATTATTCCCACGATACTATCATCTCAAGACTTTGATTTTGATGCTGCTTGGCCGCCAGCTGAGACCGAGGTGACCACTGAGGTACGAGAGGTCTTCAAGACAATCTTTGCAGAGATTGAGAAGATAGAACGGCACTAGGCCACATTGGATATGCGGCTGGACAACAGGGATGCCAATCTTACGATCTGCGCAGAATAGTGGTTAGAATCAGGGAATGGTGTCAACAACAGCGTACAATGCGACTAGAACAAGTCATATATTTCAAGGCATTGTACAATAAAATGTTGATCTGGAGCGCTGATAATGCTGACATGAAGAGGAGGATGCAAGAAAATATTGACAGAATGCATGCCTCCCACAACACTGAAATGGAGTTGCTGCGTGAATTTCATCGCAAAGAAATTTTGCGCGTTGAGGAAAACATGAATAACAAATTCAGCCTTCTTATGGCTGAAAAAAAAGCGGTGGCAAACAGTCCAAAGCCATCCACTCGAACCAAAAGCATACTCCGCAAAGAGAATCCAAGAAAAATTCGGCTATCAACAGACCGACTTCATGTCATTGTTCTGTTCCCGTGGGTTCCTCTCTTTTTGATGATGCCAAAAAGGAGAAGAGGAATACCCAAGATGTTGAAAGGGTCGGCAGATGATGAGAAAAAAGAAGAAAGGAAGTTGAGAAGAAGAAGAAAGAAGAAACGAAGAAAAGAAAGAAAAGGAAAAGCGATTGAGGGGAAGGTTCAAAAGATATGACTCTAATGCTTGCTTTAAACCCCTGAACAAGGCCTTGTCACAGCTGACATTGTAAGCAAACTTCCAATGACTCTGCCGCTCCAACACTCTGCTGTACCTATGTCTGAGAAGAGATAAATCGTAGAAGCAGGGATGAAGGAGGTTGAAGGAAAAATGGATGGCCGTGTGATGGATATATTGAAACAATACTGAGGCATTCCGGCAGGAAAAGACACTGATGCCATCCCAGACAACGGAGATGAGCCATGATCAGTAGAAGAATTCAAAACGCTCGAATCTGGAGGATACTTCAAAAATATGTCCATAGCCCAAGCCTGGGACTTATACCGGGAAAAAGGTCTTAAGCTATGAGAAGAAGCTGACAGGCAGCAGACTACTAGCAGTCACTCTGCTGGAAAGAAGAAGGCTCCAGTACAATACACGCCCAGAGAAAGAGAAAGAATCAATGGAGGAAGAGATTTTCAACCTAGACCTCTACCCAAAAACATTGAATATGTAGATCCGGGCAAAAAGGGAAGGATCTACTGGGCTGGATATGACGAAGTAGCCAATCGGGAAGTGGCTAGGAAGAATGCTGACTATGTCAAAAGAATTGAAGAAGAAAACAAAAGGCAAGATCAGCTGTGGGAAGAAAGGCAAGAAAGAAAGCAAAGAGACGATGAAGCAAAGAGAGCATACAAAAAGAAGAAGGCTGCTGAAGATGAAAAGAAGAGAAAGAGAGCAGAGGATGACAGAGCTGAAGAAGAAAGAAGGAGGCAGCGAAGGCGATGAAGTGTTGTTGTCCACCCCTTCATGTACTTTACTGTTGTAAATACATATGTATGTAAGTCTTCTGTACGTTGAACAAGAAATCTGTAATTTCTACATCTTTTTGCGTAGATATAGAATGCTATGTTTGCTATGATACACATTGTAAATAACTTTGTAAAGGACAAGAATGTTATGATCAATAAAAAGATTGATTCTACGCATACATTCTCTCACATTACTACAATCCTCGTATGTATCTTTGATGCTTACATTTTGTTTGTATGTTTTAAGTTTTGGCATCATCAAAAAGGGGGAAATTGTTGGGAAATTTATTGTTTAGATTTTGATGAATGCCATGTAAAACTTAGACTAGAAAGTTGGCACCCCATTTTCCTTGTAATTTGCATTGTAATAGTTAGGGCTGTAAGAGTTGAGTCAAGTCGCTTTTGCAGGGATATACAAGAAGTCAATCAAGATCGAAATGAAGACTCCGTTGAAACAAATTGAGTATGGCAAGGAGGAGAAGTCAAGAACACAATCAAGGAGTATCACCGGGATACAATCGTGTGAAGTGTCGGTCAAGTCAACTCAAGAAGCCAAGTCTCAAGTTGAAGTGACGGATGAGTCATCCATTGATTGGAAGCTAACTCGAAGTCACCTGGGGAAATTAAAGAACTGCAATCAAGTCAAGACAACTGAAAAGAATCCGTTGCACAGAATTCAAGAAGTTTACTTAAATAAGTAATACTTCCATGCCGCCATGTCTTAAAGTGTTCATCCCGAGGAAGCGTGCAAAAGGAATAAACCAATGGGAAGATCGCACCTCGTGTCGACTACGAAAAGTGAACACTCATTTAATACGAGGAAATATCAACATCAAAGACTGCAACAAGACAAGCCAACGAACACAAGTGACTTTTGAAATAAGCCTATCTCTTCAACGGGCAGATTTTTGAAAGTTCACTATAAAAGGCTGAGGAATCACTTTGAGAAGAGGTTACCTTGTTACCTGAACCACGAACATTCAAGCAAATATTAAGAACTGTAACCTGCAATTTATTCTCAAGTTATTTAAGAAAAATCCTCAAGCCTAACTCTCGAAGGAAATCGATCCAACACTACGCTGTGAAGGAAAGACAACTTCAAACAGTTGAAGAGGAAACTTTTGAAGAAGCAAAAGGGGTCTACATTCCAAGGAGGATTGTAGAAAGGTTCAAGGTCGAACCAGTCTCAAGTTATTGGAGGGCATCGTGATCAAATCCAAGAAGCTTGAGCAAGTAAGTTGAAGTAACAAGGAAGCCGCCCTGTGAAGAAGCTGAGTTGGACGAGAAGCCAGCTGTGTGACCAATGCATCTCCAGACTGAGTCCCAAAGGAGCAAGTCAACTGTGTGATCAGGACTTGTATCTGGACTGATAACCGCTTTGTACACTGATCAATCCTTAGTGGATTCCTCCAGGAGTTGGAGAAGAGAGGAGTTGAAGAATTACCCCATCTTCGAACCTCTATAAAAATTATTGTGTCATTTACATTTCAGCATTTTATTTCTGCATATCACTTTATATCTGCTGATAATTTGCTATCCAACTGATAATTAACAAAGTGTTAAAACCAAGTGTTAAAACAACCTTAAACCAAGTTAAATGGTGTTAAGTCTTCCGCTGAAAATCTCATCACAGCCAAGTTAAGGTTTAAACTAAACAGCTGAGTTATTCTATCAACAGCTCAATCGAGTCTGTTGAGTGGCTAACTCTACTGGTTAACTAACTTAGTTGTTCCTCAAGGACTTAGCTGTGAAATTAACTCTGTATTATTTTAAAAGGACTAAAATCGAAAAGTTGGTAAGGTTTATTCAACCCCCCTTTCTAAACCTTACTCACACCCCTTGGGACCTACAACTGCTTTCATCTTATGCGGTCTTGTTTGTGATTGAGTGTGTCATTCATGTTGATTTGAATTCTAGAACTTGCTTTGGTATCTCCGTCAAAGTCACATGTTATATGCATTTATGAAAATGATTTTAGGCCATTTTTGTTAAGCCTTTCAAGCCTTTTTGCCTACCTTATGATATTTGATTTCCCTAGTTAGCCAATTTGAGCCTATTGCCTAATTTTTTGATAGCCACATTTCAAGCCTTAGAACTTAATTTTATATATCTGTTACCCTAAACTTGAGCCTATAGCATTGAGTAAAGGGATAGAATAAAGGATTGAATGAAGGGGTATCGAGAAGTTAAAAAATAGTTTATATGTTGAGTGATTGGGAATAAAAGAAGAAAAGGAAAAAATGGATGATACTCACAAAAGAGTCGGAGAAAACAAAAAAAAAATTCAAAAAATAAACACGACTGAAAAGGTGAGTCGGCCAGAAGTGAAAAATAGGCTGAAATTGTGATGTAAGGCGAAGGGGAATGAATTGTATGAAAAAAAAGGGAGAAATAGAGAGGTGATATGATATAAGGCGATTGGGAGTACATAGTTGATTTGTATTCGAATACTTGAGAAAAACGATGTGCTTACCAATCTATACGCTCGAGTTGAGTCACTTTATCCATATTTCCCTACCTTAACCAAAGAGCCTTCATTACAACCATAAATAAAGTCCTTTCTGATTTGTGAATTGCATACAAACAAGTAGCGGAGATGTGAGACGATTTGCAAGCATATGGTAATTCGTCAACATTGATATGATTTGAGCGAATACACGTCCCTGATTATTCTAGTGCGTAGAGTATACACTTTATCCCTAAGAGGCGTGATTTGAAGTGTTTTACCATGATTTTGATAGACTTGTGCTCCGTGTTAGCTATTTGAGACTTGGTTGGTTTGTGCTTGATATCTATGGATAGATGACATGAATTGTGATGCGGTGTTCTTGAGTTGCTCTTCTTTACCCCATTTGTGTTGTCTTGTTTATAAAGTATTGACAGGGACTGTTAACACGCTCCCAACACCACTAACAATACAAACATTGAGAAATATTTTAGAATATGTATGAACTGAAATGTAGAAAAAAAATAACAATGCGTACATGTCTCTCTCACAGTCGATCAAACATATCCCTAATGATGCGCACAGAGTGGCTGGTCGTGCGTGTGTATCTGCAATATTGCATCCACCTCGCACCATACAAAGGTAGGGGTAATTCGTCTTCATCATCCTCGTCTACATATAATCGGCCTGTAGGAACCCTGAAGCGCACTCGGCGAGGTACAATCAATGTGATTCGCGGCCATATTACATATGTTTAGTATGCATTTGTAGGAACCCTGGAGTGTATGCATGAAAAGTATATAATGTCTAAATAAACAAATATACATTTAACAAGAATGCCGCTCCTCCCATCACTTGTTTCTTTGCCTCGGATGCAAATGCACAACTCCCGATACAAAAATGATAACACAACGCCCCCAATTGTATGCTCCCACAACCCTAACATCCTGTAACAATTGCGGGTATAACAATGATACACCATTACCGGATGAATCGCCATCATCAAACTACCCAACAATATGAGAGCACAACCCCGGCATACTTGGTCTCATCGCAACCCGAGGGCTCTAATCGTCGAATCTAAATATCCGCAAAGTGCTCCTCAAAGCCGTCAAAAGAATGTGTGATCGTCCTCGCATTTTTCGTGATGTAGGAATAAAACCTAAGTACTCCCCATAATATTCCATCCACTCAAGCTTTGTCCTCCCAAGGTCCCTCGCAATCACTGGTTGTCCCTCCACTGAAAGTCCATATATAATAGCTACGTCCCCAGTAATGTAACAAAGGGGCCTCCAATCGGTAAGTGGAATATGTGTGTCTCAGATCACCACCGCTCAACTAATGAGGTGATAGGATGATAATCAATATCCGTACTCCTACAACATGCCACCCGGTAAAATCCCATATTGTACAATGCATGTACTACCCGTTTGTGCAACTGAACAAAATCTCCGCCAAAAGACCAAAAAGGAGTACATCCATGCCTAACTGTGATAATCGAGTCCACATCCCAATTATATACATCCACTGAACGATGAGTGTCCTGTAAGGTAAGTACTGACCCATCTCGAAGTTCGTACAAGCTATGCAAGTCCATACTAGCCATATCTTGGAAAAATAAATATTTGATCAATATTAATAGCATATGCAGAAAATGGTAATGCAATAAAGAAAAACATTAAGGACATACAATAGTCATACTACGAGTACAAAGTTCATTACAATACTCATACTACGAGTACAAAGTTCACTAAAATAGTCATACTACGAGTACGAAGTTCACTACAAGTACAAAGTTCACTACAACAGTCATACTACGAGTACAAAGTTCACTACAATAGTCATACTACGAGTACAAAGTTCACTACAACAGTCATACTACGAGTACAAATTTCACTACAATAGTATACTAGTACAAATTATGTGTTTTGTGAAGAAGATGCACAATGAGTTTGATATTATTGTCGAGAACGCTCTTCTGGCCAGTCCATTACATTGTGTATTCTAGTAATCCTATCTCGACCACGAGACCTCCGTACACGTGTATCTGGATTGTGGGACAACTCAAAAGATGTTTCATCCCATTCATCATCATCTGGAAGTGGCAAGAACTGACTTGTATATGTACATGCATATGTGCTGGTGCTGTAAAATGATTTCATGAAGTTGGCTGGGTCAATATTCACGTATTGACAAGCCTACATTACATGTGAACAAAGAATACCATCCAATTTCCATTGTCCGCACGAGCACTCCTGTGTAGACAATTTCACCCTAAAGGTCCAAACACGACTTGGACCCGGTGCTATTGTAATAACTCTTGCCGTCTGAGTCTGAAAGTCATATATTTGCACACTATAGTTTAATGCAAGTCTTTGTTGTTTATCATATTTTTGGAGAATCTCATCTGGCCACATTTTGTTACTTTGCAATGCCATTGTAGCATCTTTCATTCTTTCGTAGAAGCATTTTGCTGTACGAGTTAAGGTGAAATGCACCAAAGAAGATATATGCAATCGACTCGCACCCTTAAGGACCGAGTTCATACATTCAGAAATATTAGTAGTCAGAATCCCACAACATCTCCCATCGTCATGTGACAATGTCCATTTAGTCCTGTATATTGCATCCAAGTAGGAATGCGCATCTTCACTAAACTTTTTAATTTTCTCCATTATTTTTTCAAATGTTCTGATTCTCACCTTTGTCCCTGCTTGCCAACATAAATCCATAAGTTTTACATTCTTATATCAACTGCGAAAGTTGGATACAACATGCCTCAGACAAAAACGATGATGTCCATTTGGGGGTTGAAACTCAGACATGCGTTCAACGGATCTTATAATTCCTTGATAATGGTCAGAAATAAGACACACATCTTATCTCCCTGGGATAACATGAGTGGACAACATTTGTAGGAACTAGTTCCAAGAATTAAAAGTCTCCTCGTCCATGATTGCATATGCCAAGGGCAACACGCGTTGATTTGCATCAAGTGTAACAACAAATTAAAATTTTGTGTCAATATTTTGTGTACATATGTGTTCCATCGACACTAATTACCGAACGACAATGTGGAAATACATCAATACACGGTTTGAAAGCCCAAAATATATATTTCAATGTCTTCATCCCAGGTACATTAGGGTCCTTGTCTAGCCACTCAACAACTGTACCCTGATTACATTTCTGCAAGGCCTCCATATATTTAGGTAAAAAATGACAAGAAGTTTCCTATGTCCCATAAACATACTCATGGGCATGTTTCAGCGCGTGCCATGCCTTATCTTACGATATTGTAACCATATTTGTCCTTAATATTTTGTTGCACATACTTAATATCGTAGGACGGATCACACTGTACTATTCTCATTAGATCATCAATAATAAATTTTTTGTCCAGTTTGCCATGATCTAACAACATTCATCAAGCAACAATGAGAACTCCTGTATTAGGTGATTTGCCACATAGACAATTTTTTGCTAAAACTAGCTCTCAACCACCAATTGCACTGCTGAAAAGATAAATTGGATAATACAGACGACCCGGGATTATGTTTGCATACAACTTTCCAAAAAGTTGGTGCGCTTTCAGAAACTTTGAATTATCGTTTTAACCCATCGCACAGAGTAATCTTTGACTGCACTTTGCAAATATTTTTTGTCTTTATACACCATGCCTTATTTTAGGACACCTTTCTCAAAGTCATGAAAATGAGCAGAATTAGGCGCCCCAATAGAGTCAAATGGTGTTTTTATGTAGCTTGAGTCAAAGAATGGAATTTCAGAACTCTTGCCATAATTAACCGTCATGTTGCAATTAGCCATTGATGGCTGAGTGTTTTGTGCATTATTACGATTATCAGGAGTGCCCCCCAAATAAATATTATCATCAATGTAATCAGAATTATCGTCATGTTCAATTTCATTAGGTTCAAATAAAGAGGTTCATCAGATCTTAAATTATCCACAATATCTGTATTCATACCTAAAACACTCCGATGTGCATTACCATGACTAGAGCCAATAATGTCCTCAGGCAAAACTCCTGTATAATTAGAGTTGATAACCTTCTGTGACTTTAGGTAGGTCATCAGCACACATCCATTTCTAAGATAATCAACATATTGATCATATATGGAAGTGTTCACCAATTATTGAGATCTATATTAGGCATTATTGATTATGATTCTACAAACGGATCAACGTATTGATTCCCTACCTCGGATCTAAGAAGCACCACAAATCTTGATCATTCGTAAATGAAACAATTCCACATATAGTGTTATCAAATATTTGGTAAACCCTCAAAACATATTGATTTTCAGTAATGCCACTCATCATAAATAATATATTATGTTGATTAGATAGATGTTATCCTACGAGATATTCTCATACACCCAATTGCATTACGACCATCTCACTTTAATATCATTTTGTACAATTTGTTCTCCAAAGTACACGATTATATTTATCATGTTTGAATCTAACATTGCCTATAAAATATAAATATATTGTTAACTAGTAATTTTGAATTACATTACAACATACACATTATAATAAGACATACTATAAATAATTGCTAACCTAAAAATCTCGCCAGAGAAATGCCGTTGCCTCATTGGAAAATTAATGTCGCTGCCTTGCCGAAAAAATGTCACCGCTCCTTTGCCGGAAAATTTATGTTTGATTCCTTGCCGGAAAAAAAACAGCTGCTCCGTAGCCAAAAAATTAATGTCGATGTCTCATCGAAAAAATGATGTTGCTAGTTCGCCAGAAAATTAATGCCGCTGCCTCGCTGGAAAATCAATTCCAGAAATTTCACAGCTATCTAAAAATAAATGGCTACCTCGCCGAAAAAATTTGCCGAGCTTCCGGGCTGGAAAAATGCCTCAACTATCTCGCTGAAAATTTTTGCCAATCGATCGTCGGAAATTCTTGCCAACCGCCGGAAATTTTTGATGTGAGTGAGTGAGTGAGTTGAGTTTGGTGTCTTCAGACTTCAATTCGGTTTTTAAATAGGGATGATGGTTCAATAATTGCTCCATTATTGTGGGTGGGTGGGGAGCAACAGTGGTCAAAGCGCATCTGTGTCATGCGCCTGGTGTTTCTGCAATTTTTCGGTTGCAAGTGCGCATAATCCGAGTGCATTTCATCCTAATTAAAAAAAAAAAAAAATTCACGGTGGGCGCATATGAATAATGCGCTTCATTTTGGCAGTGGAGATAGAATGACAGTAGGCGCATGATCCTATTGAGCCTTTTGTAAAGGCTCAAATGCCTTCTGCGCCTACGCTTAAATAAACAAGAGGATCAAATTTCACCACATTTTGTCAAATGATTTTTAAAAAACTACCATATTTTGTCAAAAATCCCGAGCTTGTGAGTATGTGATTCCATCTAGAGGTATTAGACAAGGTGGCTCCATCTCCCCATGTCTGTTCCTGATTATTTCACAGCTCTTTTCTAGTCTTATTCGGAGGGTTGTGATTAATCATAACCTTAAATGGACTAGAATTGGTAAGAAGGGGCCTCTTCTTACCCACCTTCTTTTTGCAGATGACTCTCTTCTTTTTTGTGAAGCTAGTGAGGCTCAAGGTAATTCTATTTTGGGAGTTCTAAATGACTATAAATCATTCTCTAGTCAATTGGTTAACTTGGATAAGTCTTCCATTTTTTTCAAAAATTTATTGTTGCTAATAAAAATCTGATTTGCAAGACTCTCAGTGGAATCCAGATTCCAGTAGATATATTGGTTTGCCTCTTGCTATTGGTAGATCAAAAAGGAAGGTCTTCAATTTTTTTGTGGAGGTTGTGAAGAGTAAACTACTTAATTGGAAAAATATATTCCTCTCTTTCCCTGGAAAATAAATCTTGATCAAGTCTGTTTTGGATGCTTTACCGTGTATGTGATGTCTTGCTTCAAGTTGCCTTCGGGTTTTTGTAAATTGATTTGTGGTTTGGCTGCTCAATTCTGGTGGAGTGATAAAGATTGTGGGAAGAAGAAAATTTACTGGAAGGCTTGGGAGAAATTGACCATTCCCAAAATGGAAAGGGGCTTGGGGTTTTATGATATAGTGTTGTTTAACGAAGTTTGCTCTCAAAACAGCTGTGGAGAATTATTACTCACCCTAATTTGTTGGTGAGTAAGATCTTGAAAGCTTGGTTTTTTCTTGATGGTGGTTTGCTGGATCTTCAACATGGTGTGAATGATTCTTGGGTGTGGATGTGTTGGTTGGGGGCAAGAGATTCTTTGAAAAAAGGGCTCAAATTTGAATTTGGAGATGGAAAATCGATTAAGATGTGGGAAAGTCCATGGATCCCTGATTCTTGGAACTTCAATCCTTCTTCAATTCCTCCTGATACACCTGATCAGGTTTGGGTAAGCGAATTATTATCATGTGATGGCAATGGGTGGAACCAAGAACTGATTAAAAAAAAATTCTGAGGAATACTGCAAAAATATTCTGAAATCAATCGTATGCGAAAGGCTAAAAATGGATAAATTGGTGTGGCATATGGAGAAAAAAGGATTTTTTTTCTATTATGTCTTCTTATGATGACCTGGTTATGGAAAAGTTGGGGAATATGGATCTTGCAGAAACAAATGGTAATCATTAGTTACTTAAATACATTAGAAAGAGAAGCTGGAAGCTCAAAGCGAAAGGGAAAATCAAACACTTCATTTGGAAGTGCTTTTCTATTATACTTCCAACCAAAGTCTGTGTTCAAAAGAGGTGTGAGCTTAGATTGTGTGTGTAAGAGTTGTGGGGAAGCAGAAGAAACCATTGAACAACTTTTTTTTCCCAATTGAATAGAGTAAAATTAATTTAGAAATTTTTATCTGTTCAATGGGATGGGAATTCTACTGTCACAGACTCCTTTTGCCTCTAGTGGAGTAATGTCTGCTCTCTTGATTTTAAACCTTCTTCTAAAAAGAGAATATATCATTCAACTTATATCTTATGGTGGATGTGGAAGACTATGAATCTCTGGATGTTTAAAGATATTTGGATTTCTGAATTGGATACCATTACTTTTGTTGTTGAGGAGTGGACTAGGTTCTAAGAAGTTTCTCATTAATCTGATGTTGTCCCCTTTTTGGTGTGTCTCTGGTCTAATAGGATGTCTAACACGAGTGCTTTCGATCTTGGATGTGTTGGCTTGTTCTTACTCTAGGGCTTCCTCGAAACTAGTGCAATGGTCCTTGCCTTGGTGACTTTGATGTGGTCTGCTTTTCTTTTTTTTTTTAAGTTGATGAATTAGCTATAAGTCTGTTGTATCTTTATATACTGTTTATAGCAATGTCCTCAATGTCCTTGTGGGTCTGTTCTTTGTTTTTATTTGTTTGTATGCCACTTTAGTGGTTCTCTCGAATTTACTTGGTATTTTTATGTGTTTCCAAGAGGTTCAGGGCTATTTAGCTCCGTTTGTATTTGAACTTTGATTTGAGTATTATTCAATTGCTATCGTTTTGAAAAAAAAAATCTATCATATGAAACCAAGACTAGCAAATGAGCCATGATCTATTATTTAGTAGTTGATTTATTACTTAATTTTAAAGCTTTATGATTTCTTTAGTGGATTATTATGCAAGAAACAAGAGAATTTTTTTTAGCAAACCGTTTGAACTTTGATTTGACCTTGATATTTATAGTCAAGCTGAAGCTTCTTTTAGATCTCTGCTTTTTATCTCTCTAAATATTTTCCTTTCCTTTCTCTCCAAAAAACCCCCCAAAACCCTAATCCTTTTTTCTTCTCCCTCCTTCACCCACCCAGCTACTCCTCCCTTTCCCTCCCTTCCACCTCTTGTTTCTGGCCGGTGATGGTCGAACATTTTTGGTCCTCGGTCAGAACCCCTCTACAATGTTTTTTTTTTTTTTGGTTCAAGATCCGGACTTTGGGAGTTTCTTTGTGGTGGTGGGACAACGGTGGGCCAAAGGCGATTAGCGGGAGTGGTGGTATCGGGATGAGGGTGTGGATTTGGGGAGAGAGAATGTTTGCCAAAAATATTTTGGTTCGTACAACTGCAAGTGTACAGTGTAGTTTATAGGATAATGGCAAGCAAGGTCGTATTCCACGAGGATTGATATTCGAAACACTTGGCCTTCCACGACAGTTGCGATTTGGGCTTCTTGTATCTCCAATTATTCCAGCCTCGCATTCAACAAAAAACGATGTAAGAAACGAAGAAGAGAAAAAAAATCGAAAAAGAAAAAAATATTTACAAAAAATGCTTCAATTAATATTGGACTACTTATTACTATATTTAAGTAGAATCTAATCAATCCCCGATAACAGCGCCAAAAACTTGTTCGCCAAAAATATTTTTGGTTCATACAACTGCAAGTGTACAGTGTAGTTTATAAGATAATGGAAAGCAAGGTCGTATTCCTTAAGGATTGATATTCGAAACACTTAGGCTATAATAACATCATATTCCAATTTTATAGAAGCAACCAAAAATTGAGTATTTTAACTAACTAAATCGAAAATAAAGAAAAAAAGAAATAAAAATAATTTTTCGAACCCCACAAGTATTTTCACCATCTATAGGAGCAACCTTAGGCACATAATCTCAACATGTTTTTCAATATTAAATGCAATTAAAGTTTTAAAACCAATTCGCAATTCTATGGGTTTAATTCTTAAAATAGTTTATTACGCATAAAAACAAGTAGATTAATAATAATTGAGGTCTCCCGATCTATCAAAACTATTATTAACTCCCAAAAGATATTTGAATTTAAGTACTCCCCACAAATAGAAGTAGTCTCTCGATACATTACTCTATTTATGTCCAATTCGATTTTCCTTATTAGAACTCACCTCCCAAATTATGGACTAGAAGTATGACATGCAAATTATTGGCCAAATAAAAAGCAATTAAGAATAAGCACTCGAATTCATAAAATAGAAAACATGAATTAATTAAGAAAACAAATAATTATATTTAACATAAATCAACAATTTCGATTATGCCCCTTATCCAAAATATATACCAAACATTGATTACAAACTCATAGACAAATTCGAATCGACATTATGACATCGTTTAAGCCTGATACAAGAGTTCTTAGACATAGAAATAAACCCCTTATTGTCGGATGGATTCTCCTTCCAAACCCTCGAAGCTCTTGTGCTCCCGTAAATGTGAAAGCCTTGTGGTGTTCTTCGCAATCTAGCCTTTTGCTCGCAGAAGTTCTTTGATTCTTTTGTTCCTGTGTTATTTGATGTGTTTTCTCTGTATGAAGTGATGATTTTTCATGCAAGCCTTGGGTCCCTTTTATAGATGCTTGGAGATATCACTTGTAGAGTTTGAGTAGGAAAAGGAGACCAATTCAGCCCCAGTTATGTTGCACGCTCGTGTCAACCCACACGGTCATGTCGTGAGATAGACATTGGCTTCTGAGGTCTTCACGAACGTTGTAGCCCTTTCTCTTAGCTTTCCATAGCCACTTGAATCAATTCAATATCAATTTTGTAGAGATAGTTATGGCCAAAATACTAAACACGGCCAATGCTGGAAACTGTTATCGCGTTTTGACATTTTTTGAAGGAAATTTCCTTTGTTCGACCGTTCATGCTTCTTTCTTTCATATTTTTGCTCGTACCTTGTCTTTTAACATATCATTTGAATGTGATATCGCATTTTGTCCAGTTCAGCTCTAATTTCTGCAAAATTCACAAGAGTACACAGTATCACGCCCAACAAAGGAAATCAAGTAAAATACACCAAATATGCGTACAAATGCATCAACTATATATCAAAATAAGCCCTTAAATGTACGTATATTTTGCACACATCAGAGAGACCCATTTTCCTTTTTTTTTATTTTCTATTTTTTCATTTGGGTATGCTGTAATTTTTTCTCTAGTTTTTTGTTGGTGTCTTTATTTTTCCGGTTGATTTGCCAAACTCGTAGACAGGTCAGTAGTTTCTGTCTTGAAGTACGTGATTTAGCTCGTGTCGTGATTGTTCTAGTTGTGGGTCTTTCTTGTAGATTGTCTAGTCCTCCTTTTGGGGGGTGGTTTAATCTCCAGTTGGAGCGCTTAGGGTGCGATTGGATATGCTTTCATTTTGAACATTTTCTTTTTGTTAGAGAATAGTGGTAAAACAAATTTGGAAGAAAAAAAATGAATTCTGAGAGTGTGATTGGATATGAGATGAAAAAGTATATATGAAAATTGATAAGATATATAAATAGTAAAATAATAGTTTGTAGTTAGAAATGTGTGATGTGAATAGTAAAATTTGTGGAAAAATGTGTAATAATAATTAGTTATTTGTGAAAAGTGTGTAGATCTGATTGATAAGAGAAAAAATAAAAGTGAGTCAATTGTATAATTTCTAAAAAATTTCATAACCAATCACATGTTGGGTGGAATTTTGTTTCTAGTGGAACAAAAATGAAAATGATCTCATATCTAATCGCAACCTTAGTTTTTATTTTGTTTGGTTGTTTTTTAGTTTGTTTTCTTCGAGTCTTGTTTTACTCCATTAATAAGCGATTATTTTAATCTCGTGCGAAGCTTTCCCCTTGATATATATGTTTATTCAAGGCTATCCTTTTGCAAGTTGGTATTTATTTTATTCTCGGGTTTTGAATATATTTACTATCATTTCGATTAAAAAAAAGCTTCTTTATAGATTTGAGCTTTTACTTACTTTTATTATCGTTTTACAATGCAAATCAATAAGCTTATCAAATTAATATTTATAATGATAATAGTCATAACAATAATATTAAAACAATAGCAACGAACAAAAAAGTAATCTAAGAAAATCAACATTTTATTATGTAACTTGTACTTATTGTTGGGTAAAATTGGGAAGGTTTCTGTTTCAGAAAAATAGCTAGTGTTTGGATATATATATATGGCAGGCATGAATTAGATTCAGTGTCCACAAGACGAAAATGTCCCATATACAAAGTGCTTACGGTTCCGGCGCTCGTCCCTAAGATACAATGACTTTTCTATTTCGAGTTTACATCACTTGCAAACTCAAAACCACATCGAACAACAGGGTGTTTGAAACATTCAAGCTTTTAACAGGAAGGAATGTCAATATGCTGTAAATGCAAATGACCGTTTATTAATTTGATGTTTTTCTTATTTCTCGTATGTAATTTCATCTGCAGAGGGGTTCCTTTTTATAGGCAACAGGTACCCGTATGGACAGATCATGCCTTTTGGCTCGAAAAGACATGTTTACACGAAATAGGTGTATCTGTTCAGAGGTTTGCATCGATGCACGACCAGGCGCACAACCCATGCATGTGCCCGTGCTTGGATGCAAACAAAATGGCAAAGTTTCGACTTGATGCACGACTCGACGCATGGGCCGTGCGTCCTCCCGTGCTTGGATGCGAAGCACTTCAGTTGGAAATCCGTTAATTAATTAAATAAAATTAATTAATTATTAAATTAAAAGGTTTTTGGTCCAAAAAGAATAAGGGCTTGTGCTGAGCCGGCCGGCAGGCGGGCGGCGGTGGCGCGCGCGCTTGTGCTTTGAACCAAACCCACAAGATTGTAGATCATCACCCCTTTAAAAACTTGGGTGCCCCCAAGGGCCCAAACCCATAAGTCCAACTTGGGATAAATAAAGTGAGCAAACTTTGCCTCCTCTTCCTATGTGGGATGGAGCATTTTACCAAACAATTCTAACAATACCCCACATGAATGAAATTAATGCATGCCTGTATGCAGATTCGCTTGAAAGTCTCGGTGAACTGTTATTGCATCAGGATAGGTAGCTTGTGGCTTTGAACCTTCCTTAGTAAAATACTATCAGATTTACTAGCTCCTTAGTGACGCGATGTCTTGAACTACTCAGCCGTTTGTGTACACTAAGACAATAGTACTTACACAATAACAATTCTAACACTTGTTGTTCTCACGTTGGGTCCGTTTCGGCCCTGGACCATATCTTAGATTCATAAGTATTTCTTTGAAGCGGCCATTACTTCTTGCTTATATAGGTGATCTCCTATTGAAGAGTATCCTGCTATACTCCACCTTTTGGTATAAGAATCATTAAAAGTCTTAAAATTAACCTCACCACATTCAACAGGTTTTTATTCACTTGGAAGTTTCGGGAATGAGCTAACACATTTTTCCAAGTGTTCAGCTGAACATTCATAACTTAGTTGTCCCATTGAACCTAGGTCTTAGGATCTCCAATTCACATGTTTGGCTTACCACTATGAACATTCTTTAGTTTGTGGATTTTAAGCCCATTCCCCTTAACAATTTATACAATTGATCTCGATTTATGCCTTTTGTAAGCGGATCTGCAAGGTTTTTCTTTGACTTCACCTAGTCAACCGAATTAACCCCATTCAAAATCAATTGTCTAATGGTATTGTGTCTTCTCCAGCTTTATCTAAAGCAATGAACTCGGATTCCATAGTGGATCGAGCTATGCACGTCTGCTTAGAAGACTTCCACGACACCGCTCCTCCATCTATTGTGAAAACATATCCACTTGTGGACTTGGAGTCTTTTGTGTCTGATATCCAATTGGCATCACAGTATCCTTCTAATACTACTAGATATCTTGTATAAAGTATTCCATAGTTCATGGTATACTTTAAGTATCTAAGTACCCTTGTCACGGCTTTCCAGTAAGTCGTACTCGAGTTACTTGTGAACCTACTTAGCTTACTCACTGAATATGCAATTCCTGGACGTGTACAATTCGCTAAGTACATCAGACTACCAATTACTATTGCATATTCTAGCTGAGAAACTGGTTCTCCTCTATTCTTGGCCAAGTGAAGACTTAGATCTACAGGTGTCTTAGCCGGAGGACTATCAAAAACATTAAACTTTCTAAGTATGCTTTCGACATAATGGGATTGTGACAAGACATTTCCATCTGAAGTTCTAGAGATTTTAATCCTTAAAATAACATCAGATAATCCCATATCTTTCATGTCAAAGTTCTTCTTTAACATGTTCTTAGTATTCACGATTAAATCATGACTACTACCCATAATCAACATATCATGTACATAAATGTATAATATAATGTAATCATTTGTAGTACCTTTAATATAGACACACTTGTCACATTCGTTGATCTTGAAACTGTTTGACTTCATAGTCGAGTCAAACTTTCATGCCATTGCTTAAGTGCTTGTTTTAGTCCATAAAGTGACTTAACAAGTTTACACACCTTTCGCTCTTGACCAGGTGCAATGTACCCTTCGGGTTATTCCATATAGATTTCCTCTTCTAGTTCACCATTCAAGAAGGCAGTCTTAACGTCCATTTGATGTATCTCAAGGTTATGTAAGGCTGCAATAGCAATGAGAACATGAATGGACGTAATCCTCGTAACAGGATAATATGTATCGAAGAAGTCATATCCCTCCTTTTGTCTAAACCCTTTAGCTACCAAACGAGCTTTGTACTTGTCTATAGATCCATCTACTTTATACTTCCTTTTAAGCTCCACTTGCATCCCAAAAGTTTGCAACCTGGTGGAAGATCAACTAACTCCCAAGTACGATTTTTCATGATAGAATCTATCTCGTTATTGATAGCTTCTTTCCAGAGATGAGCTTCTGGACTAGACAACGCTTCTTGAATAGTTCTTGGTTCATTTTCTAACATATACATTAGAAAATCAGGACCAAAAGACTTAGCTGCTTTTGTCCTTTTACTGTGTCTTGGTTCCTCTTCATCATCACTTTGAGGTAACCTTGCAGTTTCATAAGTTCGTTTACTCGAACTTTTTTCTTTCCTTTCTTTGTTCGGAAAGATATTCTCGAAGAATACAACATTCCTTGATTCGATGATCATACCTTCATTTATATCAGGAATAACTGACGTGTGCACTAAAAAGCGATATGCACTACTATTGTTAGCATATCCAATTAAAGCAGAATCGATCGTCTTCGGACCGATTCTCACTTTTTTAGGCCTAGGTACTTCGACTTTAGCTAAACACCCCCACACTTTGAGGTATTTATATGACGGTTTATGTCCTTTTCATAACTCATATGGAGTTTCGTTTTTACCTTTGTGTGGGATCTTATTAAGAATGTAGTTTGCAGAAAGTATGGCTTCCCCCACAAGTTTTGGGGTAAGTCAGAACTTATCAACCTCGCATTCATCATCTCCTTAAGAGTATGATTTTTGCGTTCTGCAACTCCATTTGATTGAGGTGAGTAGGGAGCAGTCGTTTGATGAATTATACCCACTTCCGAGCAAAATTCTTCAAACGGAGCAACATACTCTCCGCCTCTATCACTTTGAATCATCTTAATTTTTAAATTAAGCTGATTTTCAACTTCATTCTTATAAGTTTTAAAAGCTACTAAAGCTTCATCTTTGCTTTTCAAAAGATACACATAGCAATATCTTGTGAAATCATCTATAAATGTTATAAAGTACTTTTTCCCACCTCGAATTTGCACAAGTTTTAAATCGCACACATTTGTATGAATTAACACACATAGTAATTTAATAGGGGCTAATTAAATTTAAATAATTATAAACTAAATGTAAAATAAACTAAATGTAATAATTGATAAATTTGTGAAAGTTAATTTATAAAATAAGTGCAAGTTTACTAATATTAAATACTTTTGAAATGATATTGTTATTTAACTAAACGAATAAGTAAGGATAAAATAGTTATATTTTGGTATGTGAGTGTAAAATTGTAATACTGGAGCCTCTCACTACTCGCTAGGCCAATATAGTTCATCTATTTCATGCTATCTGCATAATATTTGCATGGATATTGACATTGCATGACACATTTTCATATTACATAGCATTTTAACAATAAAGTTTTTTTTTCGTGATATTAGTTTTCATATATATATATATATATATATATATGTATATATAATGTATAAAATAATATATAAACATGCATATAGAAATAATTGTGACAATAAATAGTATATATCTTGTTTTAATCTAAATACAAATATATGCATGTATATATGATTAGTCTGATTCCTATAATTTTTTATACAATAGGTTGTATATATATATTCATATATAATATATCAAATTCAAAAAACACGTAGATGTTTGCATGAGTGAAAATTTGGCCTAGAAAATTGAAAGCCACGCAGGTACATGGCAATGAGATGCATGCATGTGGCATTTGAATATTTCCTCCTTAACTATGAAGTTATATGGGTGTGTATGTGTGTGTATATATGGTCTTATGGTTATTAGCATGAAGCTGCTTAGTCATCCTTTTTACATCTCATAATGCTAGTAGATAAATAAGCATAAATGCATGAAAGTGGAGAGAGCCACGTATAGGGGATAACATCAAAATAAGAAAATATAGATAAGGCCTTATGTGTAAATATCTAAAATCATGTACTAATCTTACATACAATTATATATAATTTATGCATATACATATATGTTTGTAGTGATCAGTGTAGCTCATATATATATACATACATATGTACACGTGTGTGGGCACATATATCATAAAGTGCCATGTGTAACTTAAATCGTACAGGTAAGTACACAATTCTAATGTTGGAAATTTTGGTTTTGATAAAGTGGGTGTCAATCCGACTTTGACCAATTTTTCGGTGGCTAAACATTTAATTTTGGAGGAATTAAATTATATATTATTAATCTACGTTCCGAGTAGATGTTCGTAGTATTTTTTATTTCTCAAAACCAAATTTTGGTGAGTGAGAAATTAATACACAAAGGTAGCCACACAAATGGGCATTATGTAAAGATTATGTAAAGGGAGATGAAAGGCTTATGCCTTATCCCACATGGAATACAAATCATAGTTTATCCTAGTTTATTTACTAGAAGGTGTTATTTGTTGTATAAACTATAACACAAGTGGATGATCACAAGAGTGCCACACGCGCGCGCGCCCTCCCGCCCGCCCGGGGCGGATGGCCCGGCCCTATCGGGCCCTTGGTCCAAGAACTTCTTGAAAGACATTTTTAGTTCGCAGTGCTTCTATGTTAGTGGTGCTACTACACGTAAGACATAAGCCGTTTCATCTTTGGAAGCAATACGTCAAACCGTGAGCACTAGCCGGGCGTAATTGCTTTCATGGAAAGATTCATCTCGACTCGCTTCCCTGGAAGTTCTATTAACAAGTTGTAATAGTTAGTTCATTTCCTGTAATTTTCTGTTTCTGTAATTTGCCATTCTTGAGGCATTCCCGATCCTGTACAATTGTGATCAACAATTCGTGAAGTTCGGATAATTGCTTTGCGATTGTTGATGACAATTGTACAGGATCGGGAATGCCCAGTCCCAGGCCGAGGACGAGGCCGGGCCAGGCGGGCGCGCGCGCGTGTGGCACACTTGTGATCATCCACTTGTGTTATAGTTTATACAACAAATAACACCTTCTAGTAAATAAACTAGGATAAAGTATGATTTGTATTCCATGTGGGATAAGGCATAAGCCTTTCATCTCCCTTTACATAATCTTTACATAATGCCCAATTATGTGGCTACTTCGTGTATTAATTTCTCACTCACCAAAATTCGGTTTTGAGAAATAAAAAATATTATGAATATCTACTCGGAACGTAGATTAATAATATATAATTTAATTCCTCCAGAATTAAATATTTAGCCACCAAAAAATTGGTCAAAGTCGGATCGACACCCACTTTATCAAAACCAAAATTTCCAACATCTAATGGATATATATGTATGCTTCTTATTCATATATTTAAGTTAATAAATATACCAAATTCATATCATATAATATCTACCTATATTTATATAATAAAGACATGATATATGTTTACGGATGGTAAACCGCCTCAATTAATTCTTGAGTGGACAAATATATATATATATATATCAGTCTTTAGGCACACACACTTCTACAGATTAGTACACACGTTCACATATAAACACACACGGTAGAAAGAAACTAAGAAATAGAGGGGGAACCGGCACAACACCCATGGTGAGAAAAAAAAAAGAAATAGAATGAAGAAAAGAAAGAAAAGGAAACATATGCAATCAGGAAACAAAAATAAACAAGTTAAAAGAAAAGAAGAATAAAAGAAGAAAGAAGATCGAAAGGGAGAAGATTCAGAGGGACAACTCGCTTTGACAACTGAAATTAGTAAGTTTTCTACCTATCACTCCTTGATCAATTAGCTTGATTTTACTTAATTTATGGGTTGAAAAGTATGCTTGACTACTCATGTTTAGTATCATGTAAAAAGTATTTAAAGTAAAAACCATAAAGTTCTAAATTTGCACATGAAATTGTTAAGAGAATCACCTATTGTCAATCATACAATAGCAGTATTCAACTATGTACTTTTATCATAATAATATTAGAGATATTCTATTTATCGGTGAAAGAATTATAGCATGGATATTTACCAAAAGTTTTGCGACCTATTATTGTAAAGATGTGATTGCAAGATGTGGTCACATTCACAATCACATGCAGGATAATGATTTTGTTTTCTGGTTTTTATTTTCATTTTGAAAACAATAAAGAGACACACGATGGTGTAAAAATTGTCTACAAGCCAACAAACTTGTAGACGTGCCAATATGGAGAAACTTTCCACTAGTACAAATCGATTGATTCCGTATACATAAATACTAAAACCAACTAGTAGAAACTCAAACGAAAAACTCCTATCTAGTGAGTATATCGAGATGGATTCTGTGGTAATTCAACTCATCCAACAATAGACATGTGTGGACTTTAATTTGTTAATCACAATACAAAAAAACAATGGATGAAAAACCTAACAAACACAAGACAGAAAAGTGAATGTGATCTCGAGATGTAGTCACATTCGAGATCACATCCATTAAGGGCAGAGGGAGACTCCTTGTGCTTGTATGACTCTTAACTCTCTCAAGACTCTTGTATCTCTGGTATATTTCTTGTGTATTCATTATGGACGTCCTCTTCCCTTTAAATAGCCGTCCAACACCCTTCAAGAGACCTAATACACAAGGAAAGAAGATATATACAAATATATGACAAGTAAATCACTTATGTTAGGAAACAAGATAACTATCAAGAATCCTAATATATCAATACCATATCAATATGATTTCTTCCCTTATCTAAAAAAGTCCTAATTATATCACAAGTCTAGAAAGGCAAAACAAATCAATTTAGGAAACAAGATAACTATCAAGAATCCTAATATATCAATACCATATCAATATGATTTCTTCCCTTATCTAAAAAAGTCCTAATTATATCACAAGTCTAGAAAGGCAAAACAAATCAAAACCAATCTTTATCTTTTTCTCAAAAAATATTTTTAGACGATAAAATCGTCCTAACAATCTCCCCCCTTTTTGTCTTTTTTGGACAAAACACATAATAAGCACCAATCAAGCAAACTCCCCCTGAGTGTGACAACTCCCCCTAAATATCATGCTGATTTAAAAATACTTCAAAACATATGCGATCACATTTCATGTCACATTTATAATGGCAAAGAATAAAAAAAAGTTTGAGAGTTCATCAAGTTATCAAAAGACAAAACAAGTAAACCTAGTAGAATAGTAGTCTTAGTACATCCCCAATCAAATATCATAAAGTTTATCAAGTAGACACATTCGTGTCCAATTGTCCTTCAAAATCAAATCAAAAACATTAAGGCCTTTTGTCGCGCTTCATTACAGCCGAACCGTCAAATATATAAACTTTTAACATCAGGGCAAAAGAGAAGACCGGTGTCTTGAAGAAAAAGACACTCGCAGCCGGTGTGCAGACTTTTAACACCACATGTGAGCATCCGATGCTTCTAGGAGTCTCGGTCTCCATAGCTCCCCTTTAACACCGTTAGAGACACCGTGCTTGGGCCACATGCGGTATGTTCTCCCCCTTTTATATAATATCTACCCGATATATATATGTTTAATGGTAAACCGCCTCAATTAATTCTTGAGCCAAGTATTTGTTGCAACCGAGATCGGAGAGTTCACATATAAACACACACGGTAGAAGTGAGCAATAGATTGCTCAACCCATGGTGAGAAAAAAAAAAGCCGAATGATTGAAAAGAAAAAAACATATGCAATCAGGAAACAAAAATAAACAAGTTAGAAACAAGAAGAATAAAAGATGAAATGTGAGAGAAAATGGGATCGGGAATGTGGCCAACATCCTTGGAACCGCATCCGGGCCACATCCTTAAGGATAGTCCTGTACTTTTATCATAATAATATTAGGGTAGCAACATCCGGAGAAGCGGAGAGGTTGGAGTCGTAGGAGCAATAAAGGAGCATCTCCTGGATAGACGAGAGGTAAATCAACAATGCGATTTTGAGGGCCGAGCAAATTCAACTCATCCAACAATAGACATGTCTGGATACATGAAAGACCCAAACACAAGGTGGGTTGGTAAAATGATCATCCTTCTTGGTGAAAACCTTGTGACACTAGGATCTTATAGATCGGCTTGGAAATGGCGAGGACCAAGCTTTAGATTCACCGGGTAGCAAACTAGAACGTGACCTCCTCGAAGGCCAATTTCCCAATTTGATATAGAACTCGAGCATGTGTCCGTGTAACTATGGAATTATTCTTCGAAGGAGACCAATTTGCACAACATATTTTGTGCAAAAACCCATAGAAGGACGTAAATATCGGCGGGGAGACAAGATTTTTGGGATGGGCAGCCAATCTTGCATACGCCCACCGGATAAAAGCTAGCCATTGCATTGTAATCGGAGGGCACCTCACTTTCCTCAAAATCGGGCATGTCAAAGAACCATTAATGATCGAGGGACTGAACTCATATATCTTATTTCGAACAAACACTTTTCCAAACTTGGGAGATCGAAGTTAACAAAAGAATAAACAAGTAAACGAGTAGACATATTAGCATAAAACTCATCATAAAGTTTATCAAGAGCACACGTAATCAATATAAGGCAAATTCAATGCGGTATCAATTGTGGTTAACAAATTGCGTTCTTCAAAAATCTTTTCAAGTTATACTTCTCAAAGTGCTCATAATCTCGATTTTTCTCATCAATAAAGGAACGGGAAAAGATAGCATGAAACCTGGAAGCGGCAAAGCGGCATGTGTGTAAAATTGCTCGAGTGAGCTTTTGCAATATCAAACTCGAGAATCGGATGTGTCGTCGGATGACATGACATCTTCAACATCTTTCAGCAGTCAAAGAACCTAGCCCTCCCTTTAATTCTTCAAAGAATCATTTCATCACCCACTTCTTCGACCATGGCATCAAGATCAATCTCAGGGGTCCTGGTTCTTTTGAAGCATCAAAATCTTCATCACTTGAGTCATCGAATTGAAACTTGACTCAGTGCAAATAGGTGTTGGCCTAGATGTGGTCACATCCTTGGCCACACCTTTGCCTTCTTTTCTCGACTGCAAAGAAGCATTTGTGCCAAAGGCACATCCTCATCATTATCTGTGGACTCGGGTTGCACTCGTTCTGGGCGAAAACAACAAACCGCTTTGCCTTGTCCTCCGAATCACTAAAAGGGACAAAAGGAATAGGCAAATCATCTCCCCTGTCTGCGAAGTACCCTCAACAAGCTTTTGCTTTTGCTTCTTTGGAGAAATTTCGGGAGTAGAGTCCGAATCTTCGAAGTCCTCTGGAGAGTAACCACGAAGTCTTTTCGAACGGCGCACATTAGGGTTTCCCAAAGGCCCATGAATTGTGCGAATGACCTCAAAATCCGGAGGATTGTCGACATCAATTTCATTATTTTTCTCACCGGGAAGAACAGAGGCAAGGGCCTCGTCTTGAAATGGAACAGGGATGATAGCCGTTGGAGTGGAACTTGGAGGGATGAGTGCTCAGGGAGAGAAGAATCCAAACCTGGATCTTTGATTGAAGCAGTGGGAGATGCAGTCCCAGATGCAGGGACATGTTCGGGAAAAGATGCAGGGGCATCGTGAATAGAGTCGGGAGCAGCGATTTGTGGCGATGGAGGAGTGATGGTTTCTCCGAGGACCTCGGTGGGAGTAGATGAAGCGTGGCGCGGTTCTCTGCGGTAAAGAGCTCTACTTATGCGGAGAAGAAGGAGGATTCTCAGGCGGATGGAGATGCGGTGTCGATGGGGTTCCATCTCCGACAAAGATCTCACAATGATTTCTGCTTCCATGGATTTCTCAGACTTGGGGCTTTCGGAATTGTGCGAGGAAGAAGAAGATTTGATGGGGCTGCCAAAAAGGTTCTTGATTGATGAAACAAATCTTGCCATGGTGAGGAAGATGACCGAATATCCTGAAAAAAAATCTCAACCACACACAAGCTTCGAAAACTGTGAGAGAAAAGAGGGTGTACAACACTCAAGTGCCTGCAAGTAAATAGTGATAGCAAAGAGTCATTATTGGGCACGATAATCAAAGTACAATGGGAAGAGTTTGTTTAGGAAAGAATTTCTCATGGTAATTATCGAAAAAAAGAAAGAAAATCAAGATCCCAATTAATATCAAACTCTGGTTCTCAAAGTGTCCACATTATGTCAACTTGTGATAAAATCAAAGAAAAGATTTATCCTGATCCTCCAAATCGGTTCAACCCACAAAATATATCCATCAAGATCTTCAAGATTTGGGAAGAGAAAAATATTATCCTCAAATTATATATGGAAACCAAATCTCAGCAAAGAATCCAAGATCACCAGGACATGCAAACCTAATATGCCTAATGCAAAGAAAAAAAAAAAAAACGCACACACAAGGTGAAAAGTCTTTGCGCAAAGAATGGATGTAGGTTCAAATGTCGCCCCATTTTGAGTCACACTGTGTCTCGCCGATTCAATGAATCGCAATCCGAAATCCCGACTTATCAAAATTTTCGAGTTTTCTTCACTTTTTCCGAGTCTCATGAGGGAGTTAACCAAACAGGAGCTTTCACTCAAGTGCCAAAGGTAGCTCTTTTTCACATGATCATGCCTTTGTTAAACAAAGAGGATGCTTGATGAAATAGGTCACAAGGAATAGCCGCACACAATGGGTTGGTAGCTTTTTCCGAAGGCCTCCAAGCATGATCAAGACTTTATTTTCAACTCAACATCGGGAAAAATATCATCAAAATTTTTTTTTTTTTTTGAATGGAGAGATCGACTCACACCGCTTTTCCAAGGGAGACAATATATGTGACAAGTTCGAACCATCAATCCACTTTTTGCGTAAATGTATGAAGGCTTATAATGCGGGGATGCCTAAAAAATGAAAAAGAAATAGAGGAGAAGAGAAGGGATGCGATTTTGGATGTCACAATGGATGTGATGTGCAATCTTTGACATCTCGTGTAACATCTCAAACAACACACAAACCGAGAGACTTCCTTAGATTGGAGAATCTCTCAAAATCCAAAGCCTTGGTGAAGATGTCAAGAAGTGATTTTTCGATAGAATATACTCAATTCGAATAATATTTTTCTCAACTAAATCTCGAATAAAGTGATGTCTAATATCTATGTGTTTAGTACGAGAGTGTTGGACAGGATTTTTTGAAATATCAATCACACTCATATTATCACAATAAATGGTTAAAATATCACAATGAAAATCATTTTCTTTCCTATATCGATCAAAATCTTCATGCAAAGCATTATTCCGAACATCATCTTTCAAAGAATCAAACACATATGTAGGCTCGTAAAACGTGACACAACAAGAGATTCTTACCATTGAACAAGTAGAAGACAAACACACTAGTCTTACCATATCTCGATAGTTTACCCTTTCTTTCTTTCTAGTTCTTATGCCTTCAGAGACATCACCTATGACTTGAGAGATTGGATGATTCTTTTGAATCCTTGTAGGTATGTCACCGCCACGATCCACGATTGGGTTATTGGTTTCTTCAATCGGTTCATTGTCGAATCGTAGTTTGACTCACCGCAGCAGCAGACACGGATGTGGGCTCGGATGCCATCACATTTGGTTCTCGCATTTGAGATAGCAGGTGGATGGAGCTTGATCACATTCTCCATTACATTTGTGCCTACATCCTTTGTTTGGGCCTCTCAACAAACTCGAGCGCATCCACCACATTATCTTCTTCACTCTTTCCCGCAATATCCGAGACATCATCGAAGACAACATTTACTGATTCCATGATCGTCTTAGTATGAAGATTATAAATTCGATAGGCATGACTATTCAAGTGTAGCCTAGAAAAATACACTTGTCACTTTTGGAATCGAATTTACCAAGACTATCACGATCATTAAGAACATAGCACAAACACCCAAAAACATGAAAATATTTGAGGTTAGGTTTCTTTCCCATAAGAATTTCATAAGGGGTCATCAAACTTTCAGGCCTCAAATATACACGATTGGCAATATGACATGCAAAGATTTAGAGCTTCGCCCAAAAACCTTTTGAAAGTCTTTTAGAACTCAACATAACACATGATGTCTCATGCAATGTACGATTTTTCCTGTCCCGCCACTCCATTATACTTTGTGGAGTTTTAGGTACGAAAAATCATGAGAAATTTTCTTTCTATCACAAAAAGCCGAAAAGAAGAGTTTGCAAATTCTTTACCATGGCCCGACCTAATTCTAACAACTGGTAGCCTATCTTGATTAACAAATCTTCTATGCCAACTTCTAAATACTTCAAATGTTTCGATTTCTCACATAAAAAATAGATCCAAGTAAAACGTGAAAAGTCATCAACAATAACAAAAAATATTTCCTTCCACCAAGACTTTCAACTTCGATTTGGACCTATAATGTCCATATGAACCAATTCAAAACACCGTGTGGTATTGAAATGAGATAACATTTGGCGTGACACTCTTCTTTGTTTACTCTTTTGACAACTTTCACACACATTAGCATTCTTCATGCAAAATCTTGGTAAACCACGAACAACCTCAAATTTCACAAGATCCCTCATTTTCTTAAAACTTAGATGACCTAATTTTTGGTTCCATAGGTCGATTCATCCAGTGTACATGCTGATGACACATTTGTTTATTAGCATACTGATAGCGCTTATCGATGATCTCATACCAAAGAAAAATACACGTGTTAGATTCATTAAAAACCTCACAAGATTTTTTGTTGAATTTAACATAGAGGTTATTATCACACAATTGGCTAATACTAATGAGATTAGCATTTAGACCATCCACATGCAATACATCCCATAGCCTAGGTAGGCCATCAACATTCAAAGTTCCCTTTCCAACAATTTTTCCTTTACCTCCACCTCCATAAGTCACATTACCACCATCATGCTTCTCATAGTCACCAAATACTCCAAACTACCGTCATGTGTCGTGAACACCCGCTATCAAAGTACCAAGATCCTGCAATGTTAGATCTCAAAGAAGTATAGATAACATGACATTTAACATCAGATTTCTTAACCCAAACAGATTTGGAAAATTTTGAAATGTGATTATGAGGATGTCTTAACATTTCAGATGACATCTGACATGCACTTCTGTCACAAATCGATTTCATTTTGAAACAAAATGGCCTAATGTGTCCAGGAGCATGACAATAGTGACAAATAAAGTGGCGCTTCCGTGGTTTAGATTTCTGGGGAAAATTTCCTTTTATTGTTGGAGGAATCCGAGATTCTCCTTGTTCTTTAGCTTTAACAAAAACCGGAGTTTTATAACTAAGGCCACTTTATCATCACTACTCATGGAGAGAATATCATCCAGTTTAGCTTTCCTGCACTTAAACTTTTTCATGCTTTCAAGAGATTCTTCAAGTTTAGAGTTTACCTTTTCGAACTCCGATTCTTTCTTGGTAAGAGAGACTTCTAACCTGGTAATCACTTCCCTTGATCATCATTCTCCTTCTTGAGTCGATCATTCTCCTTCTTCATCATTTCATTCACTTTAATCCTCTTTAGCCAATCCTGATATAGACTCGCGTACGTGTCTTCTAAACTTTCATCATCAGATTCATCAACCTGTTCAATATCGTCAGGAGCAGAGGTAGAATTGAAACAAAAAAGGTTAGAGTCAGATAAGAGATCCTGATCTTCAGATATGACCTCAGATGTGATCGGAGAAGGTGTGATCACATCTCGGGCCACACCTCTGGCAACACCTGAAGGATTTATTTGGAGAGACTTTCGATCTTTCACCAGGGTGGTCAGAACCTTGTGATCTTCTTTTTGGACAACGTTCTCATTGTCACTTAAGGTGACACTCAAACTTATTCCCTTTTTCACAGAAATAATATTTGCACATTTTTTAACATAATGACCATATCCAGAGCAAGCCCTACATCTAACAGAATCAAGAGTTTTTTATCAAACTTTTTCTGATTTTCAACTGAGGGACGAAAAGTAGGGACACTAGGAATTTCCATGCTAACAAACATACAGGATCAACACTTAGTGTCGTCAAGTGTAGGCTCTGATACCAATTGAAGGAATTATAGCATGGATATTTACCAAAAGTTTTGCAGAGTAAAGATGTGATTGCAGATGTGGTCACATTCACAATCACATGCAGCGGAATTTTGAAAACAATAAAGAGACACACGAAGTAAAAATTGTCTACAAGCCAACAAGCTTGTAGACGTGCCAATATGGCGAAACTTTCCACTAGTACAAATCGATTGATTCCGTATACATAAATACTAAAACCAACTAGTAGAAACTCAACGAAAAACTCCTATCTAGAGTATATCAGATCTGTGTAATTCAACTCATCCAACAATAGACATGTGTGGACTTCGTTAATCACAATACAAAAAAAAACAATGGATGAAAAACCTAACAAACACAACTGCAGGGCTGAATGTGATCTCAGATGTAGTCACATTCGAGATCACATCCAGGGCAGGGAGACTCCTTGTGATTGTATGACTCTTAACTCTCTCAAGACTCTTGTATCTCTGGTATATTTCTTGTGTATTCATTATGGACGTCCTCTTCCCTTTAAATAGCCGTCCAACACCCTTCAAGAGACCTAATACACAAGGAAAGAAGATATATACAAATATATGACAAGTAAATCACTTATGTTAGGAAACAAGATAACTATCAAGAATCCTAATATATCAATACCATATCAATATGATTTCTTCCCTTATCTAAAAAAGTCCTAATTATATCACAAGTCTAGAAAGGCAAAACAAATCAAAACCAATCTTTATCTTTTTCTCAAAAAATATTTTTAGACGATAAAATCGTCCTAACAATCGGTATAACATATTTGGATCACAATAGAATGTTCAGGTTTTATAATTTTTATTTTCTGGAAATTGCTAAGGATCATAAATGATTAAAAAAATAAAATAATAATAATTAAATTCAATTAGATGTGTGTAATTGTGATGGGTTATTTTTACGAGGGTCTAATTATTTTTTTTATAATGAGGCTAAACTCTAAAGTGATGTCTAAAGATTAGGGAGTTAATATAGTAGTTATAATATGCAAATTAGATATGCTAAGATAATTTCAAAATGATAAACTCACATAGTAGATTTGAATAGGTTTAGTGATAAGTTTGAAAGCTCGATGATTGCCTAATATTTAAGCATGGGATTTGGTGGTTTTATGAAATTAGGTGTAGCAGACTTGTCTATTGAATATTAGAAATTAATTAATACTTTGTATCATTACAGAGTACTCATATCTAAGGTTTGGAGTTACAGTTAGCAAACCAATAAGTGCCTCACGTTCGAGGTGAGGTAAGTAAAAATCCATCTGCAACTGTAATACATGAACATAGTATTGTTTGAATTGTTTGTATTATATGTGACTGTGGTATCTTGTGAAATATACGTGGATATTATATGTTGCATAATTGGCTTGTATGATGTTGCAATATGGTGCTTGGTGAGCCATTGAACATGCCATCCATAGTATTTGCATGTGCATGCATATTACAAGAGGATGTTCGCATGCACGAAAATATTTTCTAGAAGAAAATGGTTGTTTGTTGACCACTGCTAGTGCACCGAGGCACGCTGGGCGTGCTTATGATATATGTTTAGGTATAGCAAGTGGGATACTTCCTGGTGAACACAGAGCTAGATAGGAGATGGGCTCTTGGTGGGTCACAGGAGGATGGTCCATTTGTGAGTACCTATGTATGGCATTGCGGGGTGGATACTTCTTGGCGGACACAAGGGACGCAAGTAGGGGACCCTTGGCTGGGCCGCGGGAGGATGGTCCACACGTAGATCCATACTGATATTATTGGCCATTTGATTATTGCTGTGTGCAGAGCTCTTTTTCGGTGCATAGTAGTTGGGTCAGGGGCCCAAATGAAAGAAAATGATTTGAATAAAGTATTTTGATTCATGGATTTTACATGTTAGCATTACATGTTGGAAAAGCATCACTATTCTTTGGACATGCATGATTTTTACTTGCTGAGCTTTAGCTCATGTAGTTCATGCATTGCAGGTGAGTATAAGAATGACTGAGTCTTTGGGCTTATCGCATAGTCTGAAGCTTCTTCAGGTTTTGAGGATCATGGATATGGATGACGACCTGGCGGGCTTGTTTTGGGTTCATTTTGATTTTGCTTTTGTTGTGTTATATGTAGGAACTCGTACCGTATATAACTTTTCAAACTCTAATATAAAAATATGTAAATAGTGTGCTGGTTTGAGTTATGGGTTTGTATATCTAGTAATCGTGTTTACGTACAAACAGGGTTGACTGCGGTTTTGCTTAGAAATGATAAAATCTTTGCTGCAGTATATAGGGTTTATTTTGTTGATCGTCTGTTATTAAATTTACACAGGAAAAGAAAAAAAAATTTACACGTTTTAAATAGAGTTTTTGGTTGAGTTGTGCTGTTTGTATATTTTGTAGTAGTAGTAATAGGGGTGGGCGTCACAAAAATAATATTCTAAAGTTATAAAGGGTGATGGGGGCCTATTTGGACCGACATGTCTAAACAGACCAAATTGATGGACTTTAACTTATAATGGAGGCCAAATTCAGTGAAGGATTTCATGACCGAGCTACGGAGAATGCCTGATGGGCCACTCTTAATAGAATAGGATGGGCCCTACCTGTAAGGCTCATCCCGAACTATTGGGCTTGGAAGAGGTGTAGCCCACAATGAGTAACAAGCCTAAGTATAAAGGTTTAAGCTAGGGTTTTAGTCTGACTTGACGGACACGAAATCTAATTGCCAACCTATAAATAGCTCACAAAAAAGGTGTGCCTTAGGTTAGACTTATCATCCCCACTTTTCATATTGTTCAATTTTTTTATACTTTTCTCTCTAGAGCGATCTTGACTTGAGCTTCGGAGAGGGTAAGCTGGAAAACTCTTCCTACTTTTCTTACAAGAGTTTTGTAAGACGTGGGTCGCATGTATAGGAGTTTGGATTTATTGGTTGGCGGGAAAATTTTGACTGACCTATTGGTGTCGTATGTGGTTTAATTGAGTTTAAGACATGCGGTTTCAAGTGGTGGTTATGGAGAAAGTGCGTTGGAACTTGGAGGATGATCTTGAGAAGACTCCGATCGATACGTCTGAGGTGGTGACCTAAGAGCGTGTGCATGTTCAGCGCACACCAGGTCCTGAAGTTGAGTGCCCTCCTCCCAGGCCTGCTGAGGTGGTCGATCCTTTGATGGGAGGAGGCTTGGGGTCCGGTTTTTTCCAACGAGATGTGTTCCTTAATTAAAACAATGCTATGGAAGAAGCCATGAGTAGTCGAATGATGGAACTTGTCCAGCCTGCAGCGGTGGCACAGACTGGGCTGGTGAATGAGATGAGGCCTCTCCCAACTGGAGGAGATGAACGTGGTCGGGGAGCACCGATGGTGGTGGTGGATGAGAGTGCCTCCGCGACTTTCACTCAAACGACCACATAAACTAATCCTGATTGGAGTGAGAGGATGGATGACTTGCATAGGGAAGTAATGGAGCTGAAAAAGAAAGTGTCTGGAGATGGGCCGAGCCGATCTAGGAAGATCATGGCACCACAGACCCTTGGGATCACCTATGTCCCTTCGAGAATGCGGCAATACTCAATAGATTTTCCGAAGGATGATGTGCCGGGTGTTTCCAACAACCTTGACTAAGTCAGCACAACATTAGTTCAGTCAGCTATTTCCCAATTCGATCAAGAGTTTTGATGAGTCAGCCCAATATTCTTACATCAATTCACTAGATGTAGGAGGTAACAAAAGACTCCACTAACGCTGTTCAACATTAAACAGAAGGATAATGAGGGGCTGAGGAGCTATATTCAGTTGTTCATGGAGGCAAAGCTTGAGGTCCCTTCGGCGACTCAGGATATATTGGCCAATGCCCTAGCCCAGGGCTTGAAGTATGGGGATTTCTTTGAGTCTCTGGTGATCGATTCGGCGTGTATATTAGATGAACTCTTGGCAAGAGCTGAGAAGTACATTAATCTAGAAGAGGACAAGATGATGAAACATGATGAAGGATATGAGAGGAAAGAGCGGAGGGATGATAGAGATGAGAGGGCTCCCAGTAAGAAGCCTAACCTTCCTAAATCCGAGCTGATGGGAGGAATGCTTAGATATGAGAAATACACTCCCTTGGTGGCCTCCTAGGGGGATGTTTTCATGGCGATTGAGCGTCATCCTGATCTGAGGTGGCCGAAAACTTATGTTGAGGCTCTGAGGAAGGAGAAGTGTGAAGAGTTCTGCAGGTTCCATAATGAGTATGAGCACACCACAGATCAGTGTACCTGTTTGAAGGATGAGATTGAGAGAATGATCCAAGCAGGTCATCTGAAGGAGTTTGTGTATGTGGATAGGAGAAAAACTAAGGGTAATTATAGGAAGAGTCAAAATAATTACCAGCAGAGTAAGAGCTGGAGAAGGGGCCGGAGGAAGGAAAGGATCTTCCTCCACCACCGCCACAAAAAGGGGGTGATTCAAATGGTGATAGGAGGTCCGTCTGGCGGAGATTCTTGAAGGGCCAGAAAGGGCTATGTTAGAGCAACAACATCTAATCGAGCCCAGGAGCAGATAAAGATAGAACACGTATCTGTTGGGCCTAATATTCAATTTAGACCAAAGGATAGCTGGCACATCTTGACTCCCCATAACGATGCCCTCGTTATGACGGCAAACATCACGAACTATGGTGTTTAGAGGTATTTATCAACACGGGTAGTTCCTCTGACATAATATTCTATGAGTGTTACAAGCAGATGGATCTACAGGTGGAACTAGAAGTGGTTAATACGTCCTTGTTGGGCTTTGTCAGGGGTATAATTCAGCCGTTGGGGATGGTTACCTTATCCGTCTCTTTGTGAAAAGAACCATATAGGAAGACCAGGATGGCGAGGTTTTTGGTGGTGGATACACCCTCGTCATATATTGTAATGATTGGGAGACCATCCCTTAATACGTTCCATGCTGTTGTCTCGGTGTATCACTTGAAAATTAAATTCCCGGTGGATGATGAGATTGGGAAAGTGGAAGGAGATCAGTATATGGCGCGAAAATTGCATATAGAAAGCCTCCAGTAGCTGAGGACCCAGTTGAGCATGTGTTGCCGAATGATGGGTTTTTGACCATAGAGTTGGTCCCAGGCGACCCTAGTAGAGTCACAAAGATTGGAAGTCGTCTCAGGAAGAACTGAAGGAGGAGTTGATTGAATTTCTAAGGCAGAATATAAATGTATTTTCATGGTCGGCAAAGGAGTTGGTCGACATCGATCCGAGTATAGCTGAGCACAGGTTGAATATAAACCCCTCGTATAGACCTGTGAAGTAGAAGAAAAGGATTTTTGGCCCCAAGAAGGATGCAATTGTGCGAGTTGAAGTGCAAAAGTTGTTGGAGGCAAGGTATATTCGCGAGACACAATTTCTAGAATGGTTTTCTAATGCGGTTTTGGTGCCGAAAACTTTGAATGATTTAAGAATGTGCATTGATTTCTGGGATTTGAATAAGGTGTGCCCAAAGGACTACTATCCACTACCGAGGATAGATCAGCTTGTTGATTTCACTTCGGAATGTGAACTACTTAGTATGATGGATGCTTCCCAGGGATATCATCAGATCATACCAGCAAATGAGGACTAGAAGTTGGTAAGCTTTCTTACTTCCTTTGGTACCTTTTGCTATATTGTTATGGCTTTTGGTTTGAAAAAATGCGGGGGGGGGGGGGTTATATACCAAAGATTGGTAGATAAGATGTTTCAAAATCAGCTGGGGAGGAATATGGAGGTGTATATAGATAATATGCTGATAAAAAATGTGAAGGCCGAGAATCACACGAAAGATTTGGCTGAGACTTTTGACACATTGAGAAGGTATCAAATGAAGCTGAACCCAAAGACGTGTGCCTTTGGGGTCAGGTCGCGAAAAGTTTTGGGGTACATGGTAACTAAGAGAGGGATCAAAGTTAATCCCGAGAAGATGAGAGATATTAGAGAGATGGCTTCACCATGGGATGTGAAAGATGTGCAGAGCTTGATGGGAAGGTTGGCTGCTCTGAACAGGTTCACATCTCGCTCAGCAGAGCGAAGCTTACCTTTTTTCAAAGTGCTGCAGATATCTAAGAAGTTTAATTGAGACGAAGAATACCAGGCGATGTGTGAAGAATTGAAGGATTATTTAGCTATTCTATCTTTGTTGACTAAGCCAAAACCAACAGAGCCTTTGTATGTATACATATCTGTGGGAGAACAAGGATTAGTACGGTGCTATTGACAGAAGATGGGTTGATGCAAAGGCCGGTGTACTATGTTTGCAAGGTCATGAGGAATGCTGAGCTTAGATATGCTGAGATTGAGAAAACTGTGCTGGCACTTGTAACAGTGGCGAGAAGGCTTAGGCCATATTTTCTTTCGCATAAAATCGTGGTAAGAACTAATTTTCCTTTGAAGACAGTATTGAGTAAACCAGAGGTCGTGGGGAGACAGGTGAAATGGGCTATTGAGCTCAGCGAGTATGAGATAGAGTTCCAGAGCAGAATGGCGATTAAGGCTTAGACTTTGGCAGATTTTGTCCAGGAATTGACAAAAGCTCCAAGTGAGAGTGGCATGGATTTTGTTTGTGGATGGCTCAGTGGCTAGTTCAGGGTGTGGCACGGGCATCGTACTAATAAGCCCGAAAGGAGTGGAAAGTGATTTCGCAGTGAGACTGGACTTCAAGCGTTCCAATAATGAAACTAAGTATAAGGCTTTCATTTGGGGAGTTCAAATGATCATGGATATGGGAGTAACAAATGTGTTGGTCCATTTGGATTCTCAATTGGTCTATAAGCAGGTTATGGGTGAGTTCAATGTAAAAGAAAAAAGAATGAAAAAATGTGTGGATAAATACAAGGCATTGGAGAAACCATTGGGAAAAGTATAGATCTGTCAGATACCTAGGGAAGAGAATATTAGAGCAGATTTCTTATAAAAATAGCTAGCTCGGCTAAAAGTTCTCAGGAGAAACACATCACTTTGCTCGTGGTGAAAGATTCAGCATTGAGCCACGAAATTGGTGTGTTAGACGAAGGGGATGATTGGTGGATCCCTATTATGGCATACTTAAGAGAGGGTGCTCCAGAAGGATAGAAAGAAGGCTTCTCGAGTTAAGATTTGGGTTATACGTTTTTGCACTATTGGGGAAAAATTATATAAGAGGGGATTTGAAACACCATTGCTGAGGTGTCTTGATAAAAAAAGAAGGCGAGTATGTGCTGAGAGAGATACATGAAGGATGTTATGAGAACCATATGGGAGCTAAGATTTTGATCAGGAAGGAGTTGAGAGCGGGATACTTTTGGCCATATCTGAAAACCGAGGCCCAAAGGTTGGTGAAGGCTTGTGAAAAATGCCAAGTACATGTGCCACTCATACATCAGCCTGCTGAGGAGTTTATGACTATGTGTTTGGGTTGTCCCTTTGCTAAGTGGGGGATTGATATCATGGGGCTTTTTCCTCCGGACTCGGGACAATGGAAATTTCTTTTGGTAGCAATATATTACTTAAGTAAGTGGGTTGAGGATGAGGCTCTGGCAAAGATAACTGAGGATGCAATGATGAAGTTTATTTGGCAAACTATTGTTTGTAGGTTTTGTGTCAGATAATGGAACGTAGTTCAATGGAGCTAGTATCAAAACTTGGTGTGAAGAGATGAAAAAAAAATCAACATTTCACTTCGGTAGTTCATCCATAAGCTAATGGACAAGTGGAAGTAACCAATAGAATTTTGGTGCAATGTCTTAAAACTCGACTTGAGAGGGCTGGAGGAGTATGGGTTCAAGAGCTGAGCTCAGTCCTATGGACATACAGAACGAATCTGAAAGAGGCTATGGGAGAAACCCCGGTCAGTTTGGTTTATGGGATGGATGCCTTGATACCTGCAGAGATCGGGATGGAGACTCATAAAATCCAAACTGTCGAGGGAAAAGAAAATGAGATGTTAACACGCAAAGCTTTAGACTTGATTAACGAAAAAAGGGAGATGACTTTTCTGCAAATGGAGAGGGCAAGGGAACGAATTAAAGTAGCTTATAACAGTAAAGTGTTGAAGAGAAACTTTCAGGTCAGTGATATGGTTCTGAGGAGGGCGTTTGCAAGTAAAAACAAACGCAAATTAGACCCAAATTGGGAGGGTACACTTCGGGTGATCAAGGTTTTAGCTGGAGGAGTCTATGAGTTAGAAGAGCTGAATGAGAAAAACAGACCCGAGCATGGAATGTTAGCAACTTGAAAAAGTATTACCCCTGAAAATAGAAATAATATATGAGTTGATGCAAATTCCTTCCTTCATTTAATGAAGCTTGCTCACTTATCTGAAAAGTTGTCGAATTCTTTTTGCAAAAATTGATGGAATCTTTCAAGTGTTTGAGGCTCGGCTGTAGCCAAAACTCCAAACACCTTGGGCGCGATGGCCTAGAGGGAAAGTCAAGCTCGAACTCCTAAAATGAAAAATTGATTAAGTATTTGGAGCTCGGCTCAAGCCAAAAATCAAAACACCTCGGGCGTGATGGCCGAGAGGTTAAGTCGAGCACGAGCTTGGAAACTTGCCCTCGAATGAAAAAATTGATCAAGTGTTTGGAGCTCAGCTCGAGCCAAAACTCCAAACACCTCGGGCGTGATGGCCTAGAGGGCAACTCAAGCTCGAGCTTGGAAACTTGCCCTCGAATGAAAAAGTGATCAAATGTTTGGAGCTTGGCTCGAGCCAAAACTCCAAACACCTCGGACGCGATGGCCTAGAGGGTAAGTTGAGCACGAGCTTGGAAATTTGTCCTCAAATGAAAAAAATGATCAAGTGTTTGGAGCTAGGCTCGAGCCAAAACTCCAAACACCTGGGCGTGATGGTCCAGAGGGCAAGTCAAGCTCGAGCATGGAACCTTGCCCTCGAAGAAAAAATTGATCAAGTATTTGGAGCTCGGCTCAAGCCAAAACTCTAAACACCTTGGACACAATGGCCCTGAGGGTGAGTCGAGCACGAGATTGGAAACTTGCCCTCAAATGAGAAAATTGATAAAGTGTTTGGAGCTCGGCTTGAGCCAAAACTCCAATCACCTCGGGTGCAATGGCCCAGAGGGCAAGTCAAGCTCGAGATTGGAAACTTGCTCTCGAATGAAAAAATGATCAAGTGTTTGGATCTTGGCTCGAGCCAAAACTCCGAACACCTCGGGCGCGATGACTCAGAGGGCTAGTCAAGCACGAGCTTGGAAACTTGTCCTCGAATAAAGAAATTGATCAAGTGTTTGGAGCTCGGCTCGAGCTAAAACTCTAAACACCTTGGGAATAAGTACGAAATATGAAAAGTAGAAATATATAAAATGTTTAAATGGAGAAACTTCCAAAAACAAAACTAGACTTGCATTGATTCAAGAAAACACATATCCAGTTCGGGACAATTATAGAAAGAAGAAGAATGAAAAGCTAAGAAATTATAAGAAAGCAACGTTATTACAAAATAAGGTTCTCGGACTCATAGTCCTGAACCGATAGATCAATCTCATAAGCAGCTGGGAGATCGGTCTCTGGGATAGGGGGAAGAGCTTCTTCTTGGGCTCCTGAGAAGGTGGCCTGATCGGTTGCATCTTGAAGATCGGCCATCCAAGCTTGATCATCCAAGGCATCAACAAAGGCCTCATCAGAAGAGAGATTGATCTCGTTAGCCATTTTAGAAAAAAAAATAAACCCTCTGGATCCTTGAGTAACCCACGAGGGCCATCTTGGTCAAGGGTCTCCTGGATGCCCTTGTCCCGAAATTGAAGCTCGGCCTGGTCGAAAGTACTAGGCGACCCCCACTGACATAATATCAATAAATTCCTCAGAACTAATACTTTATTCCGGATGAGACCGACCAAAGACCGATCCTTGTCAGACTTCAAGAAAATGCGATGATCGATCTTAATTCCCTCTTTCCGAGCTTGAACATGGGCATCCTTGAGCTCGGCTTTCAACTCAGCATTTTCCTAGTCTATTTCTTTGACTTTAGTCTCCAAATTGGACACAAACCTTTTTAGGCAAAGGAGCTCATCTTCCTGCTCCCGAACAGTATCCAGCAGCTTGGCTTCCCGAGTTTTCAGCTTTGAGTTTTCCTTCTTTAGAGAATTTAACTCATTTACTAGGGAAGGTTCGGCAAAACCAGTTCAAGCTCGGGATATGATTGCAGCCAACTTCATATGAGCTCGATCTTGATCTAAACAGAAGAAGTGCACGAGATCAACACCAGATAGTTTGTCTAAAGCAACTCGATCAAGGATTGGACAATGTCCTTACTGAGCTGCCAATAAGCTATCCCTGTTCTTTAAGACCAAATTTTCCATGAAAAAGGTCTGGTTCGGAGTGTGAATAGGGCTTTGAATCCTGACATCAGGATCGGAAGAGCTCGGTCTCACTCTAGACCTCTTGGAAAAGGGAAGGTCGGTATCTGAGCTACCTCGCCTAGGAGCAGTGGGAGCAGGTCGACTGCTTGGATCCATGAATTCGACAAGCACCTTTATCGCTGAAGATGGCCGAGTACTCCGGGGGGACTGTGAACCCGAAGTTGGTAGCCAATTATAGCCTCGCCTGACTATTGGGAAGAAAAAGCTCGGGCTACCAAAGTCATCTCCTTGCGGGCCTCAATTCTTTTTGCCACTGCGTTGGCAAACATGGTACCTACATAAGAAAAGTGTTAGACAAATAAAGAAGATAAAACCATGATAATAGAAGTAAAAAACCTTAACAATGTCCCTTTCTAAAAAAAGGATCTCAGAGCTCACTCCCTAGTACTGAAGTAGAGAGGGAGTGATGATCTTAGAAAGATCATATTTGACAGCAGTAAGCTTGTGAATAAGAACTTGCAGCTCGGGAGAGCCTTTTTTGGGGTCATGTTTTTGTTGGGATGTCAAGGACCACACCCATTCATGAGGAAAGGACCAAGGCTCAGAGGGGACAACAAAGAAGTACCGATCTTTCCAAAATTTGTTGGACATGGTACTTCCCAAGAAAATTGGTTTCACTTCGGGCAGTGATGTAGAATAAGCCCTTGGGAGTGGAAGATTTAACTTGAAAAAGCAAGAAGAAGAGCTCGGGAGAGGGAGTAATACTCAAATACTTGGAGATTATTAGAAATCCTACCATAATCCTAAAGGAGTTAGGGGCAAGTTGATTAAGAGGGACGTTATACATAGCTGATACATTGGTAAAGAATAAGTGAATTGGAAGTCTAAGTCCTCCATCGAACTGACCTACGAAAAAAGTAGGACTGCCAAAGGGAGGTCGATAAGGTTTGTCTATATAGCTCGGGAGTACTAATTTGAAGCCAGAAGGTATGTTAGCATTTCTACGAATATTATAAAGAGATTCAGTTGTCACTACCGTATGAGAGAAACCATGATCCTCGTGGGGAGAGGTGTGAAAGATTGGTTTTCTAATCTCTATAGGGGACGGCTCCCTTCTGAAGGAGAACCCGAGTCTGTGGCTTCGAGATCGGATAGCAAGGGATTGTTATCCCTAATGTGAGATAGGTTTATATCATCGGACCACCTAACTAGGTCGGTCAGTCACATAGGGGTCTGAGTGGGTTGAGGAAGATATAATTATTTTAAGAAAAGTAAATAAGAAGAAGGGAAAAGAAGGTACCTAGAGAAAAAGAGAAGTTAACAGAAAAAGGAGGAAGGAAGAGGAGTGCCACCGGAAAGTTTGCCGGAAATTGCCTTCAAGCATCGGAAATCACCTTATGGAGGAGGAGAAGAGCTTTTACTAAAAGTGAAGTCCCTCTGGGAACCCTTTTATAATGAAGAGTGTCAATAGGTGTGTGATCAAGATTGTTAATCTAAGCTTTTCGCCAAAAATATTTTGGTTCATGCAACTGTAAGTGTACAATGTAGTTTATAGGATAATGGCAAGCAAGGTCGTATTCCTCAGGGATTGAACATCGAAACACTTAGGCTATAATAACATCGTATCCCAATTTTATTGAAGCGATTGAAAATTGAGTATTTTACTATAACTAAAATAAAAAATAAGAAAAATAAAAAGAAATAATTTTGTGGACCGCACAAGTATTTTCAACATCTTTAGTAGCAACCTTAGGCACATAATCTCAACATGTTTCTTCAATATTAAATGCGAATAAATTTGTAAAAACCAATTCATGCAATTTTATGGGTTTAAATTCGTAAATTCATTTACTCACTAAGTCAGGTGGTGTGTAAACAGTTGATAAATAACAATTGTAGTGTGGTCAGATCGTTACAATTCTTATTAACTCCAAAATGATTTGTGAATTGAATGGCTCCCCACAAACACGTCTGTCACACATGTTTTATGTCTGAATTTGATTTTCGTCTTACTAGAACTCTGCTGGACTAGAAGTATGACATGCAAATTATTGATGATGAAAATTCGTTCAAGCCTTAGTCCCCTTTATATAGGTGCTTGGAGAGGTCACTTGTAGAGTTTGAACGAGAAAAGAACTCCAAAAAACGCATCTGGCAGTGTCCCACACGGCCATGTGGATTACAGACCTTTTCCACATGCCCATGTGGGCTTCACACGGTCTGGCCGTGCGGGCCTAGTTCCGTCCCCTATTTTCTTCCCTTCTTCACACGTTTATGTCACATTCACACTGGCATTTTCATACGGCCGTGTGATACCACACGGTCCAGCCGTGTGACGTATGTTTGTCCATGTTATCGTCCGAATTTGCTCCTGGGTCTTCATGAAAGTTGTAGAGCTTTATCTTAACTTTCTATAGCCACTTGAATCACCTCAATAGCACTTTTGTAGAAAACGTTATGGCCACAATACTAAACCCTACCAGTGTTAGAAACTATTAGCGCATTTCGACGTTTTTGACGGAAATTCCCTTTTGTTCGACCGTCCATGCTTCTCTCTTTCACATATTTGCTCGTATATTAGCTCTTGACCTATACTTTGGAACGTGATATCTCCTTTTACCCAATTTAGCTCCATTTCCTGTAAGAAGTTACAAGAATACGCAGTATCACGCCCAACAAGGGAAACCAAGCAAAACACACTAAATATGCGTGCAAATGCATCAAATACATATCATTTTAGGCCCTCAAATGCACGTATATTTTACACTCATCAAAATCCCCCAAACTTAAAGCATTGATCGTCCTCGAGCAATTAAGAAAAATAATATCAAGGGGGAAAAAGTTCACACAAGAACATTATGAACATTAAATAGCATTCAACTCCAAAGAACACACAAGAACATTATGAACATTAAATAGCATTCAACTCCATACTCAAGGAAACCATGTAGTTCATCATCAAGAAGTCGTTATTCATAAATTTGGCATAATTAATACTCTTTTGGGTACTTGACATCGCTACTCACAAGTAAATAGTGTATCATTCGACTCTCACAAGTGTATGGATAGTGTTTACACTCAAATTCAATTCAGTGAATGTAGAACTACCATAGGCTTGCAAATCGTCTAGCATCTCGACCACTTTTGTGTGCACAACTTAAGAATCAAAAAAGGACTTTTATTAGGTTGTAATATAGGCTCTTTGGTAAGGGTAGGGAAGATTTGGGATTAAGTGACTTGACTTGAGCAAATAGAATTTAAGCACACAGACTTGCAATTCACCAACTGTTCACTTGGTTTTATACCATTGATTTGGGCTTCCTAGACTTGAGTTTTGTGTTGTTTTTGATTATTTTGAGTCATTTGAGTATCCAAGCCATGTTGAGAGCCAATTATATTGGGTTTATAGTCATAGTAATGAATCGTGTATCAAAAGAAGTACAAACGAGCAAACAACGAGAGATTGATTTGAAGAAACGTCCAAACGCGTCTGAAATTTCCATCACTGACAGCGTTTCGTATTTTGGCCATAACTCTCTCTACAAAATTGATATCGATATGATTCAAGTGGCTATGAATTTCAAGTGGGGCGTTGCAGCGCCCAACGCCCGGGCGGGTCATTTGTGGGAAATTTTTGGGCGCCGCAGCGCCCCGGGGCGGAAATTCCAATGTTCCTCCACTTTTTTATTGAACTTTTGAGGGCCTATAAATACATACATGGGAGGCTTGATCTAGGTGATGAAGGAAAGGCTGGGAATACACCCAAGAACACAAGAAATACATCAACTTCATCAAGGAGGAACCAAGGGAAGAATCGGGTCGAATCGAAGCTTGAGGATTGAAGACCAATCGAGAGATTATCCATTTCCCTAAGTTTTCTCATTCTTTGTGCTTTAATCTTTCATTTTAGCTTGTCATGAATATGAACAATTTGTCTATGGGTTGTTTATTTGTAATGAGTAGCTAAACTTCTTGTGATTTTCGGGTTTTGGAAGTAGATTAATTGAACTCTTGTTGAATGTATTAATCTTAATTGAAGTTATTTTCTTGAAGCCTATTTGAGTACTTTGTTCTTATTCTTGTTTTATCATTTGGCCAATGATTTAGCATGTTTGATATATTGATTCATAATTCGAGAGATGAGTTTCAATATTAGATCTTGAGTACTTGACATGAATATTTGCATAATCGAGAGGTTTGTGAATATTTGTGAGGATATATGATCTTTTGTGCATTTGGGAGTTGTGTATCTTATGTTGAGTAGAGATGTTAGCATAGATATTTCAATCTACACTTTATATACATCTCGAGAGGAAGGATAAAATACTGTTGTGATCGTCTTATAGGTGTAGTGATAATAACTTTGACTTTGATTAAATCGGACAACAAGAGGAATATTAATTGAAACCATAACCCGGGAATCCATTTCATTCCCTTGATAATTCCACTATTCTTAGTATCTTGTGTTTTTGTGGTTAATCTTGTCTTTACTTCTACAACAATTATCAAATTTTGATCGTCTAGATAAAAATAAGACTATCTTAGTTCAATACTTAGCGCATAAATTTATTAGTCTCCGTGGATACGATCTTGCTTACACTATTCTATAAACTACACCGTACACTTGCGGTGAAGCTAAAAATAAGGCGAACAAGTTTTTGGCGCCGTTGCCGGGGACTAATACAATTTTTGGTGCTAATATTGCGATAGATAGAATTATTCTTAATTTAGACATTTTTTTATTTTTATTTCATTTTTCTTTTGTAAATTCTACTTCTACAATGCTTGATTTGTTTCTTTGAATTGGTATAGGTGCACCCGTTCGGATGGAAGAAGTCAATTATTTCAATAACTGGAATTTCTACAGTTATTGGAATAATCCTACTCCTACACACTATTGTTCAGATTGGAGGAATTACGAAGATTTTTCATATGCTAATACGGAGAATGTGATTCCACCACCATCAAGCTTCAATGTAATAAATGGGTTTACCGATGCAGAGGCAAAACCATCTTTGGATGACGCCCTCATTTCATTCATGAATCAAACGACTTCATTCATGAGTCAAATAAATTTATTCATGAGGGAAATGAGAAATAGCTTTACCAAGAATGAAGCAAAGATGGACAAGATAAAGTTGCAATTGACACAATTGGCCAATACTATGGATTCACAATTGAAAAATCTCGAGACTCAAATGGGCCAATTAGTTACAATTGTTGGTGGGCAATAACAAATGAGCCAATTTTTGAGCACCACCGAAGCCAACTCAAAGGAACAATCTAGTGCCATTCATCAAAGGAGTGGTACTGAATACAAGGAGCTGAAGATCTTGGAAAAGCAAGAAAGTTCGGAACTAAACACAGATTGTGTGTCTATGCACTTTCAGCTCGTGTGTGGTACCGAAAAGGAGCAAAACCAGGACAAGGAACACACGAACCATGTGTGTACACCCATGCAGCGTGTGCAAGATATCATAAGAAAACTATTCCAGAATGAGACGAGCACGAACTATGCGTATGCACACGAACAATATGCGCGTAAATCAAATCAAAGTGTTCCATCACCAGGACTTCACTACTTTCTTGAAATCCTAATTATGCATTACTAGATGCAAACAATGCAAAAACGGTTCTCGACCACAACCCAAAGCAGCTAATATATGCATTCAAAGGTGGTACGAATTGAAATTAACAGGCGTCGAGCTAAAGACGTTAAATATAGCGCTTGTTGGGAGGCAACCCAATAGTTTGTGGTGTGATTTTTTTTTCTTCGTTTTCTTTATAAAAAAAAGAAAATTACCTGATTTTACTTCGACCACACACAGGCGGGGCATGCGTGAACGCACGATCCGTGCATGATTGAGGAATTGAGATATTGCTACGGCCCCACACACGGGCAGCCCATGCGGAGGAGACACCCAAGAGGGCCACAAACCCTGCCACCCCCACAATAAATCGGTCCAATCCACACAGTTTATATTGAACTTCTATCTTCTCTTACGTACGATATAATTTCATTTAAGTTTGGGGGGAGAGATAGTTATTTTGATATGAAATGTGTGTGTGGATAGAAAAAAAAAGTGCATTTTGTATGTTTCCATATAGTTGCATGTAAAGCATTTTAGGTTGCATTTGCATTAGAAGCACGTTCGCTTTTAGCACGTTTATTGTCTTCATAGATTTTAAAGAGTGAGTTGACCGTGTGCGACGAGACTTGATGCTTATATTTTTTAAAAAAAATTGTATTGTTTTGATTGGGTGTTGAGTATGAGTTGATTGAGCCATGAATAGATGACATTGAGCATGTGGATATTGAGAACATGGTTTGATGCTTTGAATTACGTATTTGCAAGCCTCGTGAGCTTTTGAGCCTTTTTGCTTTCATCATATGCGATCTTGTTGTTAATTTGAGTGTATCATTCATGTTTTTAGAATTCTAGAACTTGCTCCTGCAGTATCTCTGTCAAGGTCACATGTTGTATGCGAAATGTGAAAATGATCAAAGGCCATTTTTGTTAGCCCTTCAAGCATTTTGCTTACCTAATGATAATATTGAAATCCCTAGTTAGCCAACTTGAGCCTATTGCCTAATTTTTGATAGCCACAATTCAAGCCTTAACTTGATAAATCTTTTACCCAAAACTTGAGCGTATAGCATTGAGTAAAGGGATTGAATAAGGGTGAATGGGTAAAATCAAAATTTTAGAAGATGGTGTTAGAGTTGGTTGATGGGAAGAAAAGGAGGAGAAATGAAGTGTTGAAAACTCGTATAAATGTCGGAAAAAAAAATCAACTTTGTAAATAAGTTTCATTTAAATGAACTTGGGGGCTAAGGATTGTAATTTGAAGTGATTCTCAAAAGAAAGAAAGGAGATGGAGATAAGAGGAGTTGATGAAAATGAGAGATGATTTGAGTAGCATATTGAGCTTTAATGTAGATGATTTATATGCTCACCGGTCTATACGCTCGAGTTTGAGTCACTCTATCCATATTTTCCTACCCTAACCAAAGAACCTTCATTACAACCAAAGAAAAAAGTCCTTTTTGATTCACAAATTGCATACATTCTAGTGGCGGAGATATGAGACGAATTGCAAGCCTATGGTAATTTTGCGACATTGAATTGATTTGAGCGTAAACACGTCCTATATTCATTCGAGATGAGAGTATACACTTGATCTTTGAGAGACGTGATTCTTAGCACTTACCATGGTTTCTTTGATGTATGCTCTATGTTAGATGTTTGAGGCTTGGTTGATTCGCTGTTTGACACCTATGATGAACAATACGAATTTTATGGAGTTGTTGTGCGTTTTACTTTTCATTACTCCTAGTCATGTTTTATCTTGTTTCTAAAAGCGTTGACCGGGACGGCCAACAGTTTAAGTTTGGGGGTATTTGTTCACTTGGTTTTATACCATTGATTTGGGCTTCCTAGACTTGAGTTTTGTGTTGTTTTTGATACCATATCTCCTTTTACCCAATTTAGCTCCATTTCCTGTAAGAAGTTACAAGAATACGCAGTATCACGCCCAATAAGGGAAACCAAGCAAAACACACTAAATATGCGTGCAAATGCATCAAATACGTATCATTTTAGGCCCTCAAATGCACGTATATTTTACACTCATCAAAATCCCCCAAACTTAAAGCATTGATCGCCCTCGAGCAATTAAGAAAAATAATATCAAGGGGGAAAAAGTTCACACAAGAATATTATGAACATTAAATAGCATTCAACTCCAAAGAACACACAAGAACATTATGAACATTAAATAGCATTCAACTCCATACTCAAGGAAACCATGTAGTTCATCATCAAGAAGTCGTTATTCATAAATTTGGCATAATTAATACTCTTTTGGGTACTTGACATCGCTACTCACAAGTAAATAGTGTATCATTCGACTCTCACAAGTGTATGGATAGTGTTTACACTCAAATTCAATTCAGTGAATGTAGAACTACCATAGGCTTGCAAATCGTCTAGCATCTCGACCACTTTTGTGTGCACAACTTAAGAATCGAAAAAGGACTTTTATTAGGTTGTAATATAGGCTCTTTGGTAAGGGTATGGAAGATTTGGGATTAAGTGACTTGACTTGAGCAAATAGAATTTAAGCACACAGACTTGCAATTCACCAACCCAATTTCAACATAATAACAATTTTCTCTTTTTCAACTCAATTCCACCTTTATGTCTCATTTTTCATACTTAGGTCTTTTTGCATTTTTTTTCTTTTTCTTTAACCTCAAGCTCTCATTTTTTTCCATAATTTTTAGAATTTTTCTTTTGCTTTGCTCGATTTTCTCTATATAATTTTTTCAGAGATATATTCTTTTTCGAGCTTCATGTATTTTTTATTTACCTAGATACTGCTTATTCCTCTTTCTTAATTTTGCCAACTTTCTCTTTTTTTCATAAATTTTCACCACATCTCCCCCAAACTTATTCATTTTCTATAAGCTCAAGAATTTACAGGGATGAAAACATGTAAATTTTAAAGATCAATGTGGCTTAGAATAAAAGTTTAGGCTCAAAATTGGCTAACTAGGGAATCATGAGTTCATAGCTAGGCTTTTTAGGCTAAGTAGGCTAAACAAAGATGGCCTTAAATCATTTTCAAAAATTGCACACACACATGGCTTCAATGAAGATACCAGAGCAAGTTCTAGAGTTCTATCAATCATGAATGACACACTCAAGAAAAAAAACAAGTCTGCATAATATAAAGCAGTTTAAGGCACAAAAACTTACAGGCTTATTTTTGGCAACATGCTCAAATACCCAATTTTCATAATAAATGCCAAGCAAATAAATAACTTTCCTCTTAAGAATTTATTACATTATTCCCACAAGTATGTTATCCCATGCCATAAAATATTCATAGTAAAATCATAGGGAGTTGGGCATACGAACTGAATTAAACCATACACCAAAGTAATTAAATGTGCTAAAGCGGTAGACGTGCTAAAATAATAAAAAAATAGAAATCGAAAAAATAAAAAATCAATTTTTTTATGCAAATATGTTCTACATGTAACCCTAAATGCAATGTATAATGCAACAGTACTAAATTATGCATTCTTGACAACCCCCTCCCCCCCAAAAACTTAAAATATGCTTCGTCCCGAACATATGGGGAAATTATCAAAAGAAAGAGGAATGCGTGAAGAGTACTTACCTGGATCGTCTCCGGTGAATCCGGGAGCTTGTCCGTCAAATTTGAAATTGAATGAGCAGATTGCACGGTCGGGTCGTGTGTGTCCACACGCCCGTGCGCGTCTGTTTTTTTTTTTCATTTTTTTAGTTGCCTCCCACAAAGCGCTAAGTTTTTCGTCTTTAGCCAGACTCGGATTTCTAGCATCACTTTCGTTGAACCGTGTCGGTTGAAATCCTTGAGCCCTCATATTCTGTACCATCCATCAGACGAATGGCATTGCACTGTTTTCTCGGATTAAGTATCGCCTGAGAATTTGCCCTTTTGATGTTGGCCTCCCATTGCAGTAGCGATTTTGGGCTACTTGTGTCTCCAGAGATTTCAATCTCGTACTCAACAAAAACGATGTTAGAAATGACGAAGAAGAATAAAAAAAATCAATAAAAAAGAAAAAAATATGCTTCAATTAAGATTTGACTACTTATTACTATATCTAAGTAGATAATATGACCGTTCGAATTGGTACGAAAAAGATGGATGGGATTAATTTATTGGGAGTTTTTTACTGCATGTAGAACTGAAAATAAGTAAAAAATATTACATGTTGAACTGAAAAGTATTATAGTTTTGAGTGAAAACATATTAAACTGAAAAATATTACATGTTGAGCTAAAAATTATTACTTATTTGTAGAAAAATGTAGATAAAAAATATTATTTATTCTTCAAAATCATGTCAATTTTGTTACATTGAAAATATATACTTTTAAGATAAAAAGTGATACTTTTGGAGAAAAAACTAATATTTTTTAATTATCATCACAACCACATATTAGTCTAATATTTACGAAAATGCCAGCACCCTTTTGGGTTGTGTCACGGGTCGTTGGGGATCCGTCTCACAACATGCGACCCGTGAGATGGTTGTATATGAGTTTTTGCCCAAAAAAATTAATTGTACTAAGAACTTTTTAAAAAAATATTTTAGTTAGAATTTATATGATACCTTTTTTAGTTTTTTATCCGGCACACCCTACTTTCGTGTATTGGCCCACTCCAAAATCTTTTTGGTTCCACCATTTATCCAAGTTATTCGGTTTTTTAGACTGTCACCTAATGTACCTCCTAACGTTCACGTGTTTTGTACATATCCTCTTGGGACACATGCCGGTGGAATATTCCGCCGGAATTATTTCATGTGTAAAATAAGCTGATAGACACCGGTTTTAAACTGGTGTCTATTAGTAAACCAACCGGTGTTAGAGCCACTAGTGTTAAAAGTCTGAACTTTTTGACACCGATTTAAAACCGGTGTCTTTTCCTTGAAAGACACCGGTTTAACCGGTGTCTGTTAGTAAACCAACCGGTGTTAGAGCCACTGGTGTTAAAAGTCTGAACTTTTTGACGCCGATTTAAAACCGGTGTCTTTTCCTTGAAAGACACCGGTTTTAAACCGGTGTCTTAGAGAAAACATTTCCGCTTTCTATGGCCTTGATGTTAAAAGTTTATGTATTTGACACCGGTTTTAAAACGGTGTCTTTTGATAAATAGACACCGCATCAAAACCGGTGTCTTAATATTTTTAGAAGCGGTTTTAGAAGGGTTGTTTATTTACGCAAAGACACCGATCCAAAGCTGCAAAAAAACCATATAAATAAACAATTCATTATGAACTCCAATTCTAGCAACCATCATAAGTTCACTACCAATTAAACATGAAATCCATTAATACTAAAGTCACGTCCAATAGCCAAAATCAAACAAAAAGTACAAGTAGCGAAGTTTCCTTTCGATAAAACAACTATAAATTCATAGTCCAATTCCATCAACCAACAAAAAGACTACATAATTACTAAAGGCAACAAAATCCAGATGATCAATATAGCTCGTGTCATTCAAGCTTTCAAAAATGCTCAAGCTTCTCCTACTCAGCCTTTAACCTTTGTTTCTCGTCACGAAGCTCATTCTTCTCAGCCTACAAACATACAGACAGAGTTGAATGATTTAGCCATTAATGAACCAAACCTTCTCAGCAACTAATCATAGTGAATTATGCACACAACAAAAATATTAGGATTAAAGGGGTATTTGTAATTTTCAACAAGAGTTTTCTGTGTTTTCGTAATTTAACCAAAATATTAACTTCTTTAAAAATGACAAGTTACTGGAACAAGATCATTTTTCCACAAAACATACAGACAATGACAAGTTACAATGAAACAAACAAATCTTACTTTCGGCTATTATTATTTAAAAAACAAGGAACATATTATTATTAACATTTGTTTGTTTGATAATTTTTCCTGTATTGAAGTAGTGCAAAATTGTCTGAAAGTGTTTGGAAAAGGGGATTATTGATTTACTTCTTTAGTTTATTTTAATCAGAATGCTGATGGAACATTCTAAGATGATTGAATCAACAAAAGATCTCTTGCAAAGCAGAAATTTGACTGGTTAATCATCAAACAAGATACATAAAACTCTCAACCTATATCATCTTCAAATGCTATAGTTAAGGCACTTGATCAGGTGGTATTTTCTGTATAAGAAGGAATACCAACATAAATTGGGAAACAACAAGCTTAATTGGAACAAAAGAATGGAAGTCTTGAGTAGAAATTTCTTAAAAATAACATCAAAACAGCAAGGAAGAAAGACAAAGGTGCTCAAAATTTTCATTTATAAACAAAAATTAGAAATATAATCAATTAGAAAATAAATACTAACTTGCAATTCAGGAGGCAAAGATCCATGAAGTGGAAAAATTATAGCATCCATACAAGACCCTTCCTCCAGGTTTTGGATTCTCTCTTCCAATTTCGTGACCACCTTTTCTATATCATCCTACAGTTATCTGTTAATAATAAAATATATATGCATAGAAACTGTAAAGCATCATGGGTGCAACAACACATGGTAGAAGCAAGAAAAAGATACAGACAATGACAAGTTACAACGAAACAAACAAATCTTACTTTCGGCTATTATTATTTGAAACGTGGAGGCAAGCCTGAAAATTTGGGGGGCAAGATATTATTGACAAGTGTGAAACAAAAGAAATTACCTCAGGGATGTTCAGTTCGAGACGGAACTTGGGGCCGTCGTAGTGGTGAAGAATTGGCCTGAAAGAGTCCTCCAAAGGCTCACAGATCTTCCTTGTTACTACACGAACCTGCACTTAATTTAACATATTGGTTAGCTCTCAAAAGCAACCTATGAAACTAACTTGAAATTTTCATAAAAATCAAGATTATTCAACGCACCTGAGCAGGAAAACGTGTTTCACCATGGTTTTTCTTGTCCCCCCAAGCTGAGGGATCGATATTAGTACCACCAAAACTTGCAGCCTGAGACAACAAGTAATATATCAGATTTTATTGTAATACTAAGAACAATTCGTATCCAATCTATATAATTCAATATCTGGTTAACAATGGTACAGACATATAGAACTATAGCAGTAATAATTTCAAGAAGTAAATGAAATTCATCTATACCAATCTGAAGGCCTTCGTAGTAATTAACCAAAAATACCTTGTTCCTTCGAAATTTTGATTTCTCAACTGACCAAGTCTTCGCTTATCTCGACACACAAGAAAAAAAGAGATCAAATTTGAACAAAAACTAAGGCAGAAATCAATCTGAAGGAAATTGATTTAACTGACCACGAACAAAAACTAATTAACGGATTTAACGGAATCGCCGACGTTTCCAATAGGTGAACCGGTTGGGCAATGGGCTTTCTCAGATTACCTGAGCGGATTTGTAAGTACGTGATTCATGGTTTCCGATCTTTGTAGTTGTTTTAATAATCTTAATCTACTGTTGATGGAAAAATTATGGGTTAGATAATCTGGTTGTGTTTTGTAGTATTTCTTTTTTCCTTTTTTAGCTTTTTTGTTGTTGGGAAGTATGGATCAGGGGGTGACGATGTTGGTTGCAATCACAATTTTGCTGAGTCCCTAATTAATATAAGATTTTTAATCATTGAGTTTTAAGCTTTGCAGAACATTTAATTCTTTATTGGATAGACTATTCATAGAAAACCTTCCACTCATCATTCACATAATTAGTCATAATGTTTTAAGATAATTATATGTTTAAATTTGAGTATAGAGTTGTTTTTCTAAGAATTAAAGATTTTACAAATATGGAAAAAGAATTAAAGAAACAATCTAAATTAATCACAATCACATTTACCCATTGAAAATCAACTTAAAATCTGATACAATATATTTTTTTTATATTTTAAATATGTATTTCCTTATGAGCATGTACTTTACGTGCAAGTACGTAGTGCAATTCTTGGATGGTTTGTGTTCTTGATGGCTCTGCGCGTGAAGAAAAAGATACATTGTAACGATATGGAACAACAAAATGAATTTATTTATATATTGATTTTAAGCTTGAGTGTTGAATATAAATTTATTTAAACTATGGCGAACTTATAGGATTCTTGGTAGTCAATGGAAGCTTATCTCTGTAATCCTTGGATCAAAGCATCAGAAACCATCCGAGTGTAAATTGCATTGGCCACAGCCCACATATGAAGTTTGGCGCCCCCATGAGGTGTACTGCAGTCTGCATATACTGTATATATGTTGTGGACTCTCCTTTCCTGTTTATTGTATTTTTTTAGTGTGTTTTTTTATTATCTCATACAGTGAAAAGAATCATTAGCACATTGTTGATTTTGAAAGGATTGGGGAAATTATTGATTCAGAGGTGTACTTTCATTGTTCCTTGAAAGGAAAAATATTGTTGTGTCTCAATTTTTGGTCTTAAATTTTTGATTTGAAAAAGAAACAGAGGCAGTTTTTGGTGAGAGAATAGGGAGGAAAGGAAGATCTTTAATGAAGACCGCTTATTATCAATTTCATTATAAAGCCAGGCCACCAGGTGAGAAAAGAATTGTTCTTTTTCGTTTCTGCTTATTGGAGAATTATCACTTTATTTATATGGAATAGATATGGCTTTACCATAAGATTATTTTGACTTCATGCCAAACTTTATTTTATTCTTGTAAGATTTTTTTTTTAGTATTATAATTTTACTTATTTATTTATTTGCATTTGAACTTGAACTATAGCACTATAAACTATCTATAAACCTTTGTTGTGATACAAGTCATTATATGATGTGGGAAAGTAATATTTAGGAGTAGGATTTACTCAAAATACAAATTCTAGACTTCTTTAGAATATGCAAATGTGTGGATGATCGTCCATATCAAATTTTTCATTACGTAAAATTTATGCTTGTGCTTATTGTGTAATAATAAATGTGAAAAATGGCAGTTTGAGATACATGAAAAGGAGAAACATGGACTGAAAACATATACCAGACCAGGTGGTTGAACCACCCATCGCCGCCAAGGCTTCTTCTTCTCGGTTCATCTGAAGATATGTAATGTGTTTCGAAAACTTAAATGCGTCTGCATTTCTTTGTTTTGCTCAGTTATGAAACAGGAATGTGAAGAAGAGAACAGAGATAATGCAATAACAGAGTAAGAGAAAAAGAGATTAATTTTAAAGATGAGAATAAATGAGAAAATCAGAAAATTAAAAACTTGAAGAAGATAAAAGAGTGTCAACAGTGAAGTCATAAAAATGTCGGGTTTACTTCGCTCTATAAATGGAAAGATGGGTCACTGAACGATTAGCAGTCTCAAAGCAAAAACTCTGCACGTAGTAATCAAATCTTCTGATCAGTTATTCTCATTATGCTCATTCTTTAATTTTCTTATGGTTTGTTGAGGACATGATTTTGTGTTGGGTGAAAGAGGTATTCTGAATGGTCTATCAAGGAAATACCAATGGGATAACAGAAGAAATCGATTCAAAGATAAAATCTAATCTCTTCTGGTTGTTATTTTTTTGTAATCTTCATGTTCCATCTTCTTTTATTTATTTTTTTGTGGATTTTCTCCTATTACATCTTTGTGTCTCTATTCCTCCCTACTGATTTTCTTCTGGTTTATCTTGGGACTGAGTAGGTCAATTGAAGCCAAAAATGATTTGATTTGATGCTTAAATTTGCAGTCCGGATGGGGTCTAATCTAATGCAGTCTTACAGTCTTCCTTGGAAGACTCGCAGACAAGGAATCTCAGTCTTCAAAGACAAGGTTTGGTGTGGGCATGCTCGAAGCTCTTGTGATTGTCACTCCATTTGAGGTGGTGAAAACCAGACTACAACAGCAAAGAGGATTGAGTACTGAACTCCTCAAGTACAAGGGACATTGTGCTCATGTAGATGATGTATACATCTGCAGGGATTACTTAACTTGATGTCCCCATGTAGATGATGTATACATCTGCAGGGATTACTTAACTTTTTCTTCTCTGGGAGGAATATTGATGCTGATGATCTTGAAATTGATTTCAGTCTGGAACTTTATCTGATGTATTATGTTTTCATCTTCAATTGCAGGAAGATTAGTCCATGTGATGACAATTGAAGTGGGAGCACTTGAGATGCAAAGTGGCAGGTCCCTGTATATATGGTTTTGAGAATAGAGTTGCTCAAACGATATCAGATCTGACTACAAAGCAAATGTTGGTTACTTGGAACCTCAACTACATGGCACTCTAAGAGGATCAATGCAGCTCTAGATGTAAAGATACTTCAGGAATTTATAAGATTTTACTGCTTTTCAATTTTTCTGAATATTCCTACTGTTCTAAATACACCTACTGTAAGATCTTGTGTGCTAGCTCATTTGATGCTTTCTCTAGACTGTCGAGTTCACTCTAAATGAGGAAAAATATAAGAATTCATGGACGAGAACATTGTTTCAATAAAAGAACTGCAAGTACAGTGAACCAGTAGGAATAACAAACTTTTTCTTTCTTTTCTTCTTTTTGTTTTGTGTGTGTATGAGGAAGGAGGCTCTCATCACTTGTGGTTGCATTAATATTATAATGCTTGAATATTTCTAAAATCTATTCTAACTTGTATGTTGTTGTTTAATAGTGTGTTCATATCTATACTGTTGCAGGGATTTGTTTTGATTTAATGAAGCTATAGTTTGAGCCTTCTTAATAGCGGAGCAAATTTTAATGTCATTTTTATTTCACAACATCCTCATGACAGACTCCTCTGATTTTCTTATACATTGTGCTCGTACGATCGTCCGCGAAGAAGGCCTACTTGGTCTATAGATTTGAACTGCCCCAGCTGTGATGCGTAATGGAAGAAACAAGGCTGCTATTTTACGTCCAAAAATACATTCTTGCAGGTAATGCTGGTCCAGTATGTATCGGTCCATTCAATGTCGTGACAACGAGGCTTATGGCTCAGAACCAATTTGGTGGCGAGTTGAAATACTGAGGTATGTTTCATGCTACCAAAACAATATATGCAGCAGGACTTTGTGCACTGTGGAAAGGGCTTTTGCCGCAGCTAATGGCGATTGAGGATCCCGCCTGGCCAGGCCATCATGTGGGTTGTGGTTGATCAAGTCATTGGATTTTATGAGAGGAGATATTATCTTTTTTTATGGTTTCGATGGTTTTGTTTGTAGACATTATCCTGGTAATATGGCGAAAAACCCATAAATTATATGGCAAGGTGTTTTTGTCATTAATTAAAAGGAAGGACATAATGTTATCTTATACAATTTCTTCAAGTTTTTATAATGCCTATGATTAATGTATTGCTCTAAAAAAATGATTAATAAGTATACATCACAAGTTTGTAGTTCATGTGGTATCCCTCACCTAAGAGTGTTAATCTAAATTCGAACTCAGAATCTTTTAGTGTTTTTGAGATTTGTCCCCTCTTATCCAACCACCCCTCCCAACTTATTAAAAATAATAATAATAAGTAGTGTCTTTGTCAAAACTATTGAATAAATTGTACTCCATTTATTTTTACCAATGTAGTCTAAATATGATACCAAGTGTCATTTTGTATTTCAAATTCTTCTTAGAAAATATTTGACTGACTTCTTTCTATTTTAACTCTTTAAATACTTTGGATTTTCAAATTAAAGTAATTCCATATAAAGTTAAATTTTTTATGTAAATATAAGAGCTTAATTATTTATTAAAAAAATAGATGATTAAAATATTATTTACTAAATTATTAGCACAATCAATTCATTGCTTAGTTATCTTTAGTTGTGTAGTATTTAACTAACTTATATTTACATGATACGTATTATTATCTCAAAGAAAGTGTTGATAAAGTGGAAACAAGTCGTCTTTGTGGTATGACTTGCAAAAGTTTGCTTCATCAATTTTCAAAATAAAGAAGAATTCCTTTAAATATATTCAGAAAGATGTCGAAATAAGACCAAAAGAATAATCATATTTAAAGTACCTAAATACTTTATTCATCCATCAAATAATAATAATTATTTCATAAATTGTAGATATATTAATGTTGATGTCTTACAAGACGATACGATTATAGTGCTTGTGTTACTACGTTTGAGAATGCAATGACAATGAATATCTTATGCTCAAAAAGTGTATATTTAATATTTATTGATCAAGTTATAATATTATATTACTGATAATTAATTTTTCTTTATATTTTATTTTCCCCCATTTTTCATAGATATATATAATTTGCATAATTGATGAATATGGTTTGTGATTTAACCATTTATATCATACAACAATGAGATTTTTCTTTCAATTTTGAATTTAAATTATTGATTGAATATGCAATTATAATTGATTAGCATATTTTTGTCTTCACTTCTAAAATATAAATATTTAATTCAATCACGAAGTCAAATTAATACTAGGGGCTAAGTTTGCAAGGATCAAAGACCATTTTCTCATCGCTCTAAATAAAAAGGCACAAGTAGTGAGGCTTAATGTTGTAGCGGAGTTGATCCAAAACATAAAACTATTTTGGAGAGGGACAAAAAGAGAAGATATTAACCGATCTTAGGCGGGCTAAGAATGCATTCGAAATGGGTAAAAAAGCTGATGGAAACAAACAAACATTACTAGAAAATAAGGAAGATGACATTCTAATTTCAAGTGATGACAAAACACTCTTCAAAATTTTAAAAATAATTATGCAAAAAAAAATCTCAAATCCGAGTACGAAGAAGAGGTGACCTGTTAAAAAATTAATCAATAGAAGGATTGATACAAAATGAATTCATGAAATAACTTAATTTCAGTACATTACTTTTTATTTTGTTTAATGTCCATTATATTTAATTTGTTCAATGATAATATCATTTAAGTTACGCGTGTTTGTTCAAAATGTCTTAATCATGTTTCACCTACGTACTTATTCACACAATATATAAGTTTAACTTTAATACTGCAAATTTTATTTTACGATCAAAATACATGAACGACTCTCACAATAAATACAAATAATTTTATCAATAATAATTCCAACTAATTATAACTTAATTATAATTAAATTAGTAAAAATTATTTGGATCACGTGCAACGCACGTGCATCTTACTAGTATATAAAATATGCAAAACAAACCTCAAAGATTCCATGGAGTTGATGGGTTGAGTAGTTGTAAAGGAACAGAGGTAATCCTGGTGTTATTGCCTAACAGAGTCTCGGTAACAGGGAGGCAAGCCTGAAAATTCAGATTGTTTAATGTTAGAAATGCGATATCCAAACCGAAACAGACAGAATTCAACAAAGCTTTATGATCACAAAACCCATATAAATTGGTTCCAATATACACACACAAATGAGCTTCACACAAAAATCAGTTGTGATGGTTTTGTTCATTCATGTTTTTCATAAAACTGTTCGTCATCAGCTAATAACAGAGGACTACAAAAAACAAAGTTCACAAGATAATAGAAAATTCAATTGACAATCAGATCCAATATTTTTCTGAAACTCAATTATTCCCGTATTGACTGAAAAACCAATAATCCCTACAGTATTAATTAATTAGGAAAAACTCAATCTTCAAGCACTGACTGGAATTGCAGAATGTTAATCACAATCATAATCTAGAGAAAGAAAAAAAAAACACCATCTGAAAAGTTGACTAAAAAATATCTAGCACAAAATAAGCATAAAAATAATGGCCAGAAAACAACATAGTAGTAGCATCAAGGTGAAAATGGAAGACACTAATTTTTGCAGCAAGGTTAAAAATCCATAGCTTTCAAGCTTTAGATTTGGGCATATTACAGAAAAGATTGCCCAATGCATTGAGAACTCGAATCAACGTCCCCTTATCTACACATTCAACACAAATATTAGAAAAAACATGTGGACTAGGTGTGGTTGGACAATGATTACCAACAGTAACTTTGATTCACAACCATACCTTCGCAGTCGACTTGGCGTGGTCGGACAACGACTCTCCGAGCATGTGAACACATCGTGTCGAGTTCTCTCGTTTCTAGGTGGAGGAAACGCCAGCGGTGCGAGGACATCGGAGGAGAGACAAAGATAAGAGAGATGAGACAGAGAGGAGACGATCCAGATGAATTTGAGAGAGGAGACAAAACCCTAAACTTTAAGTTTAATCAGACGAACCATCCGACATGAATAAAGATAGTTGAATCAAGGTTAGAAAAGAAAAAAAAAACAGAGAGAAACTGTAAGAAAGCTGCAAATTAACCATGAAAAAGTACCACAAGTGACAATAAAAGGTTGGAGCCAAAAACTTATATTGCTACAAGCCAAAAGCTACAGCCTTTAGGTCGCGGAATCTTATGAACTAGATAGGGCGCAACAGCCTTTGCAAGAAGCCTGTAACAGAAAAACAATGTTTTCAAGTATGCCAAAAAGCTTCAAGTATGTATCACTGGCGATGATCGTATAATACAACATGTGATTCTAATAACTGGAGTCTACATTCTTAATAAAAATAGAGTTATTAGAAATGGAACACCTAATCTCACTGGCATTGTAATTATTTCCACAATTTATGACAATGCAATACACTTTGCAAGAACTCAAAAAGACTCAACTTCTAGCATTTAATTCCCTTTCAATGCACTCCTAAGAAAAAATGTCCCATCTATTTGATGTAATTCTCTCTCTTATTTACATTCGTAAAAATTTCCACTCTAACTTTGGAACTAACCATTTTCAATTGCAAAAGCTTTATTTACCTTAATTAACAACTGGTAACAATATATCATTTCAATATCCCAAAAAGTAGCTGAATTATTAACAGTCCCTAGAGCATTAACAGTCCTCGATAGCAATCACCGGTAAATAATAAATCAGCACAGAATCCTCAGAACTACACATAAAATAAATCAAAACTTCCATTTCCACGACATATAAAGCAATAAAATTATTCACCGATGGGGGTGGTGGAGGAGCGGAGAATAGCTTGCAGATGGCGGTCGTGGGGTGGTGGAGGAGCGGAGAATCGGCAGCGCGGAGGAGGTTAAAGCTTGGCAGACGAATGGGGTGTGAGAAGTAGACAGAGCAATGGATTGGCATTCTGGAGTGCAAAAAAGTGAAGCATAAGTGCAATTAGGGCAAGAAATTGTCGTTTGAGATTGTGGTGAAATTGTTCTGAAGCAGTAATTGGCGATGGCGGCGGCGGCGTGAGGGACGGCGGAGTAGAGGAGAATCGGAGAGTTTTTTAGGATTCTTCACTCCGCCGGTGGGGCTTCTTCACTCCGCCGGTGGGGCTTCTTCACTCCGCTGGTTGCTGGGGCGGATTTCCTGGCAGCTTTGGTGGCCAGCTGCTTGCGCGGTGCCTTACCGCCGGTGGACTTGCGAGCAGTTTGCTTTGTGCGAGCCATTTCTAGGGTTTTGATTAGTAATGTAGAAGGAAAAAAAGTAAAGTAGAAGAAGGGGGAAATTTGGGAATGAAAGAATTTTGGGGTTCAGACACAAACACCACACATACATATTAAATGCAACATTTCAAAAAATACGAGACTAACTAATTAGAAGAAGTACGACTTTGGAGCTTTTGTCAAAAAAAAAAAGACCTAATTAAAGCTAATTTAAAAAATATGTAAATAGACACCGTTTATTAAACCGGTGTAATAACCGGTGTCGATTTGAGGATTTGTTTCACAATACACATCAGCTTTAGAAAACCGCTGTTTATTTTCAAAAGACATCAATAATTAAACATCGGTTTCTTATAAAACCGCTGTTATAGGGGAAAAGACACCAAAAATGTCCGTAAACCGCTGTCGTTTTGGTGGTGTCTATCAGTAGTTTTCTTGTAGTGTTAATGTTATTATACTTTGTCATTTATACTTTACATAATTGTTACTTGCCGTATGAACTTTAAGCGATTGACACTTTGCCACCTCAGTTTAAGAAATAAAAAATATATATGTATATATATTTATTTTGTATCTTTATTGATTTCTTGTTGTCATTGAAGCGAATACTTAAATTTATTGAAGTGATTATTACTTTAATTTACTTTTTTAAGATAAAAATTGACATTTTATAGGAGGTGACTGTACCAAATCTCTGCATTTTTTTAATTTACAGAACTGATTTCAGAAAATCCTAAAGGTGCGGACCAAATATATGAGTTCGTCCACTTAGAGGACCGGAAAAATATTCTTGTCCAATTTATTAGTACGTCTAAAATAAGTTTGCTGGTAATAAATAGAAACTTTATCTATACTTGATACTCTTAAGCTAATTATCGTACTCTTCTTCTAATCTGGCTCAAGGTGCCTACAGCCCAAATAGCATGCACTAATCATCCATTACAACTCAGTAAAAATAACAGTCATCAACAGGAGTGCATTTCTTTGGACGACAAGCTTTCTATCTTCATCTCTGTTAGATGAAAAGACAGCCGTTCTTTAGCTGTATAATCCTCCACCTCATTTAGCAACAATGCACACTTCTCCCGGAGGTAAGTGAAATTGTCTAATTCAGAAAGAACTGCAATAGAATGATTCAGAATTTAATCCTAATAAAGATTAATAAACTTGAGAAACAAAAAGGGATAATTACAAAAACTACCCTAAGGTTTGGGGTAATTAACAAAAAACCCAAACAAGTTTCAAAATTACAAAAATACCTTATTAAGGTTTATTTTGTCTTAGATGTAAGTGGGTAACTGTGATATTTTTACAAATGTAAAGGGGTATTTGAAATGTTTTTGTTTATAAAAGGGTAAAGTGTAATACAAATTCAAACCTCAAGGATATTTTTGGAAATTTCAAAAACCTCAGGGTTTTTTTTGTTATTAGCTCAAACCTCGGGGGTATTTATTGATAGTTATCCCAATCAGAAAAGCTTACCAGCATAGTTATCAGCAGCATACTTAAAGCATAGATGTTTTAACACTGATGTATTACATCTCTCTGCTACTAAGAGAGTCTCCGAAAAACGTCCAAGAGAGATGCTTCTCCATAGATGAGCTTCACAAATACACTTAAGACGCTTAAGATCATATTCATCTGCAGCTGCAAGCAATTTGGCTCCGAATGTGCTCGATACAGATGGCCCAAAAGCATATCCACCCACCACCAAGGACCTCTCATCTTCAGGGAGAGTATCGGAATATATGAAGTGCAATAAAGCCTGTAAACAGATGGATATTAAAGATCAAATATATGTAAATAAAATATTTTTGCTTCGTTGATTTATTTTCGGCATAAATCCCAGGATAACTTGCATAAAAAAAAAAAAAAAAACCTCTGATTTGATTGTCTTAAATTTAAAGGGTAACTGTAATTTGAAATGCTTTTTTCTTATTAGGGGGAATTTAATACGAAATCAAATCTCAAAAGTTTTTTTTTTTTTTAAATATTTCTCATCTCGTTCTGTTACCTTAAAAACCCGAGGTTCCATGCTTGTGATGACCATTTCCTGCTTATTAGAAACCATGTGGCCAGCAGCAAACATGGATTCAAAGACAGATGAGCGTGCGGAGAGTATTACTTTGGATCTTTTGTAATTAGCCAAAATCTTAAGGGTGTTTTTGTAATTATCCCTCAAAAATATTGCTTTTTTTTCATTCATATTAATCCGACCAATTACCGACAAATCACTAACATAAACGAATATTGAGGTAATTAGTAAAATTGTAACAAGATAAGTCCACGTGGAATGGAACGGGCTCTTTTGTGAGAGGTAGAAGATTGCCGGAAAATAGATAAGGGTACGTAGGTAACAACAACTGTGTTTTGTTGCTTTGGTATATGTTTGACAGGTCCACAAAATCCAATTAATCCACGCAAAAATCTGCTCTATACATCGATGTAAAGAAGGTTTTAAGGATGGGTTATCGGTTAAAATATTCAAATTAATTTCTTTTCCATAAGCCAATATATGAATCTTAATTTTACAATCATAACCTAATTTAAGCAGGTTATGGTACCAATAAATGTTTACACCAAATTTCTCCATGGGGTAAAATAAGCGTGCAAGTATCTTACCTATTGCCATATTTCCTTTAAATAAAGATACATTATAAGAAAGTTAACGGAGCAGGTAAATTGCAACAGAAAATATGTTAACCTTGTAAAGCAGCTAGTCTTGTCACTATCTGTTTTCCCGTTTGCGGATTTCCAGTTTCCTGCTTTTGGTCGAGAGGCGAGTTTTTGTTGTTGGCTCTGGTTTTCGTTTCTTCTCCAGACCTCCCTCCATCCTCCACTTCTATTATATATATATAAATCGTGATTCGGTTTAGAAAAGGGCCTACTTCTTCTAATATTTGGACGTTGTTGTATATCTAATATTGATTAAAGACTTAATATAAAGAAGGCAGGAAGGACTGAAACACCTTTCAGTTTGAGTCCTAAACTAACTCTAATTTTGCATAAAAAAATCTTACCAAATCTGGATTTCTTGAAATACAGGTATTTGCCTGATCTATTCGAACTTATTTATAAAGCAAGTAGAATCCTTCTCGATATGTATTACCTTATTACCTTATGTGATTCTACTATATGAAGGTTTAAATTTGAGAGTATAATTTTATCATTATATGCCGTATTATTGAAGTTGAAAGTGCTTATTATTGGTAAAAACTCATACACAAATACTTACGTAAGACCGTCTCATGTGAGGCGGTTAACATGAGACGGTCAACTTTCGTAAGTAGATTAATAAACACATGGCGGACAATTATTTAAACATAAGAGTCACTGCGGTTTAGTGGCTTGAATTGTTGGGCCAGGAGGCCCAAGACCTAACAACTTGGTTTTCATCCTTTTCATGTTTTTTTGTCAGTTTTAAATTCAACATTTCTTGCAATTTTTTGTCTATTTTTCTTCTTGAGGTAATTATTAATTCTTTGTGCAACAGCAATCAACGCAAAACCAAACAATCTGATCAACGCATATATGGGATAGTTTTCTTGGTCATCAGTTGGCTGGTCTGGATAATCTTCGTGGTCATCAGTTGGATAATTGGATCCATGGTGAAATTTCTATTCGACTAAAATAACCTTTAGGTGAATTGCAAATTGTAATTTATTCAACAATCTGATCAATGCATAAACCAATGAAAAACCAAAAGCATATGAACTTTGTTAGCATGGATAATTTGTATTATATCACGTGTTGTACATCTGCAAAATAATTCGTCCTTGGTTGAAGTTAGTGATCTCAATATACACCCCAAAATGCAGAAACTTATTGCCTATTCAGCAAAATCTAGTTTGTGTATCAATCTATGATTTTTCCTCTTATTATTGAAATTATGTAGAGTTCTTTAATATGGGAGTTTCAGTGGTTCTCCACAAAATAAGGTTGTCGTATTTCCAGCCTCCAATTGTCTCACATCACTGGTATGGTTATAAAGAAAAGGATCTTTCACGGATTTATTGGAGATGAGGAGCAAGGTCTACGATGAGCAGCAGCTTATTTACAAGTTGTTGCATAAGTTTGATATGTTTCGGTTGCGCACCAGCAAAACAAACCTGTCAAACAATTTGAAAACCAAACATGTTAAATTAACCTTTCCAATTTCATGACCACATCTTACGAGGTCTTTTAAACAAGTCCAAAACAATAATAAGCACTAACAACAGAGAAGAATAAGGCTAACACACAACAATCTTCATGCATCATCAACATACAAGTTTGAGTGGTATTGGAGGAGTTGAGTAATAATGAATGACACCACTAACTAAATCACATTGAAAAGAATATTGAATCAAACATCAGTAATTTTAAACAGAAAAAGAGATGCTACAGTTTAATTATAAAAAAACACCATAGACCAATTTTCAAAAGATTCAAGAGAAACCCTTGAACACCCATATTCGCATAATGTTTGTTACCTGAGAAAATATCCTACAAGGTTCATAAACAAGTTAAAAAGAAAAATAAAATAAATAACAAGTTATACAATCAGCCTAACAGCAGAGCATATAAGGGAATGCATAAACGAAAAAGTATGTGTAATCAGTAAAAATAAACCAACTATAACAAATTTGTCGTGTTGTTTTGAAGATAGAGAGAAACCAATTTGATCCTGGTTAAAATCCAGAGATTAAATTGAAGCTCTTTAAGCTGCCTAAACCTTTAAATCAATCTCATTATTGGATATATAACACACAAATTTCTTAAGCTTCTCTATTCTCATCTCTAAACAATCTCCGCAAGTAACAGGATACAATTTGAATAATATAGAAGCCAACAAAATGACATAAAAGCGAATTAAAGAATAAGCAAAGCCATAAAAAACAATTGACTTGAAAATTAAGTTATACAATATTAGAATCACAGACAGGTCATACACAAAATGTATTTATTCAGTTGGTTCTTTACGGCATCCATGTCATAAAAACATTACTTTGGATTTAAAGGATCCTATATAATTTCACGCATCATCTCACTGTCCTCTGCATATCTTATGATCTTTAGTTTCAATTTGTAAAGGAATTCCAACCTTTAAAGTTGCGATACAGGATAAACTAGCATTATTGATTAAAAGGATTCCTTTAAGCGACACTATGCCTAGTTTAACAAAGTTGGAATATCTAAACTGAGTCCTATTCTATTAGTACCTTATAAACACATTAAACGGTCAAATTTATAGTGCTAAAACAAAAATTCAGTGCAAAAATCATCTTAAATCAATAAATCCTACTTTTGAAGAACAAACCTTGAAGGCCCTAAGACTCCTTTATTTTGTGCTTCATATCACTTGCACCCTGAGAGAAGAACAGACCGGCAAAAGACTCCTTTACAGCAGATACAATTTTGCTGCAAGAGTTAAGTTCCTACAGAGAATATGTGAACCATATTAACTAAGAAGCACTAGCTTGAGAAACATAATACCATTAAAAAAGCACTTAAAAATCTGTTTGAACAGATTAACAAATATAAATTTATTGTACAAAAGATCAAGTTGAAGCCTTACCTCTCCTCCGCTGCTAGAGGGATTTTCTTTGTATGCCAGCTCTAGAAACTGTTACAACTAATGTGCTACAACTATGTTTTGTCTAGTTAATTGGAAATTAAGTTTGTTTAGCTGTCATTATTACTTTTGTGGCATGGTTTAGAGTTCCGAAAACTTGTGTTTTGTGTAAGCATGCTAGTATAGTTATGGAGCCTTGAGCCATGAGAAATATAAATGTACAAGATAAAACCAATTGTGGCACGTACCAAGAAATTAAGCTCTCCAACTTCAGCTTTACTCTTCATTTTTATTCTGTCTTTGCTCAACATAAGAGAAAATTGCATACACTAAAACACTTTAAAAAAAACCAGCCATTTTCTTCCCTTAACCTGACCTCAATTGTTCCAACAAATTGGTACCAGAGCCTGGTTATATAGGCCAGGTCTTTTTAAAAAAAGAAGAAGAGCAAAGCAGATAAAAAAACTGCTGTTAGAAGTAAATCGCAGCAGAGATTTTCAATGGCAAACACAAGCAATTCACAACAAATTACTCTTCCAATTTTTGGGGGAGAGAACTATGAGTTTTGGTGCAAGAAAATGAAGACATTATTGGCCTCTTTAGACTTATGGGAACTTGTAGACGATGGATTCGAAGATGAGGAAAACGAAAATCTTAGCATGAATCAACTAAGGGAGTTGAAGAAGACGAGACAAAGAGATGCAGCGGCTTTATCGAAAATTCAACAAGCTGTGACAGATTCAATCTTTCCAAGAATTATGGGAGCTGAAACTTCCAAAGATGCTTGGGACATTCTACAAAGAGAATTTGGAGGAGATGAAAAGGTAAGAGCTATTAAACTTCAAACTCTAAGAAGAGAGTTAGAAAATATGAAAATGAAGGAGAAAGAGAGCTTGAATGAGTTCCATTCTAGATTCATTGAGCTTATAAATCAAATGAAAACATATGGTGAAGAACTTACAAACCAAAGAATGGTAGAAAAATCTTGATTTGTCTTCCGGAAAGATTTAATCCTATTGTGGCTGTTATTGAACAAACAAAAGATATTTCTCAATTGAGCATTCATGAGTTGATGGGAGCATTAAAATCTTATGAAGAGAGGCTGATTAGACAATCAGAGAAATCGATCGAGAGTGCATTTCAATCAAAAGTTCATGTATACGCTAAAAATCAAGGAGATTCGTCAAATGGAGAGCAAAATCGAGGACCACCATCTAGAGGTGGGAGATTCAGTCGTGGAAGAGGAAGAGCAAGTAATTTTCGTGGAAGAGGAAGAGGCTTCCATGAAAGAAACCAAAACAAGAATGATGATGGAAAGAAGTGCACACATTGTGGAAGAAGTAGCCATGAATATAAAGATTGTTGGTTTAAGGAGAAGCCTAAATGCCACAAATGCAATCGAATTGGTCATCTTCAAAAGGACTGTTATGGGAATAATCCACCACAAAATCAGCATCAAGTCAACTATTTGGAGGAGAAACAAGCTGGAGAAAGTATGTTTTATGCATGCCAAGGGACTGTTGAGAAGAAGAATGATGTGTGGTATATTGATAGTGGGTGTAGCAACCACATGACCAGCAACAAATCAATTTTTTTGAACATTGATACTTCCATAAACTCTCAAGTAAAGATGGGAAATGGCGATCTTATTAAAGCCCAAGGAAGAGGAACCATTAGTGTTGAGACAAAGAAAGGAACTAAATATATTCATGACGTGCTACTTGTACCAGATTTAGAGCAAAATTTATTGAGTGTTGGGCAACTCGTGGAGCACGGATATGCTGTCCATTTTGAAGAAAATGCGTGTATTATTCTTGACAAAAATGAGCAAATGCAGATTTTGGCAAGAATAGAAATGGAAAACAATAGAAGCTTCCCACTTACTTTGAAGTATGCTAAAAATGTGGCAATGAAAGCTCAAGTGGTGGAAGATTCATGGTTGTGGCATTGGAGACTTGGTCATCTGAATTTCCAAAGTCTCAAATTACTCCAGAACAAGAAATTGGTTTATGGACTCCCAAAAATTGAAACAATGCAGCATGTTTGTGAAGGATGTGCACTTGGAAAGCATCATAGAAAGTCTTTTCCCAAAGGAGATGCTTGGAGAGCTAGACAACCTCTTGAGCTTGTGCATACGGATGTGTGTGGACCTATGTCTACTTCTTCTCATGGAAATAACAGGTACTTTATTCTCTTCATTGATGATTTCACTCGCATGACATGGGTTTATTTTATGAAGCAAAAATCAGAGGTGTTTGGCATTTTTAGAAAATTCAAGAGTCTTGTAGAGAATCAAGTTGGGCATTTTATAAAAGTTCTTCGGAGTGACAATGGAAAAGAGTACAATTCCAATGAGTTCAACAAATTTTGTGAAGAAGAAGGCATCGGGAGGCAACTCACGGTTGTATATACTCCACAACAAAATGGAGTATCGGAGAGGAAAAATCAAACGGTGATGGAGATGGCAAAATCGATGTTGCATGCCAAAGGTTTGCCCAAAACATTTTGGGCCGAAGCAGTTTATACGGCTGTCTATTTGCTGAATAGATGTCCAACAAAAGCCGTGATGGATAAAACACCTCTTGAAGCATGGAGTGGTAGAAAACCATCGGTAAAGCATTTGAGGATTTTTGGATCAGTTTGCTATGCTCAAATTCCGAAAGAAAAAAGGCAAAAACTTGATGAAACAAGTGCGAAATGTATTTTTGTTGGTTATAGCAGCTTGTCCAAAGGTTATAGACTCTATAATTTGAAGACTAGAAGCATCATGAGTAGTCGGGATGTCATATTTGATGAGAATGCAAGTTGGAATTGGGAGACAAGTGAAATTGAGAAGGGTGCATCATTCTTTGATGAAAAGAAGCAACATTCAGCATTTGAGCATCAAGAAGATATGGAAATGAATCAAGAAACAGATTTCTCTAGTGATACTTCTTCTAGTTCAAGTTCAAGTTCATCATCATCATCAAGTTCTACTCCTCCAAAATTGAGAAGCTTGAGTGATGTCTATGCTAGGTGCAATTTTTGTATGATTGAACCAGAAAATTTTGATGAAGCAATCAAGGAAGAAGCTTGGAGAGAAGCAATGCAAGAAGAAATTGATGTTATTGAGAAAAACAAGACTTGGGAACTAGTTGAGAGGCCAATCAACAAAGAAGTTGTTGGAGTTAAGTGGATCTATAAAGTTAAAGTAAATGAAGATGGTTCTTTCCAAAGAAACAAAGCAAGACTTGTGGCAAAAGGGTATACACAGCAGCCCGGTATTGATTTTCAAGAAACATTTGCACCGGTTTCACGTTTGGACACAATTCGGATGCTCATTGCTTTTGCAGCCCAACAAGGATGGTTCTTGTATCAACTTGATGTAAAATCAGCCTTCTTGAATGGAGAATTGAATGAGGAAATATATGTGGAGCAACCCCAAGGTTTTGTAATCAAAGGAGAAGAAGATAAAGTCTATCGTTTGAAGAAAGCCCTGTACGGACTTAGACAAGCTTCAAGAGCTTGGTATAGTCAAATTGATTCATACTTCACTTTTCATGACTTTAAAAGGAGCAAAAGTGAGTCAACCTTGTATGTGAAAACTCAAGGTAAGTCTAGTCTCATTGTTGCTTTATATGTTGATGATTTGTTATTTTGTGGTAACGATGAAAACATGATAAATGAGTTCAAGAATGAGATGATGAAAAGATATGAAATGAGTGACATGGGACTGATTCATCATTTTTTGGGCATGGAAATTTATCAAGAAAGTGATGGTGTGTTTATTTGTCAAAAAAGGTATGCTGAAAATATTTTGAAAAGATTTGGAATGAGTGATTGCAATCCAACTTCTGTTCCATTGGTGGTAAATGAAAAGTTGAAGAAAGATGATGGGGAGAAAAGGGTTGATGCAACTTTGTATAGAAGCTTGATTGGTAACTTGTTGTATCTTACTTCTACAAGACCAGATATTATGTTTGCTTCAAGTTTGTTATCAAGATTTATGAATAGTCCAAGTCAAGCTCATTTTGGTGCTGCAAAAAGAGTGTTGAGGTACATCAAAGGCACAACAAATTTTGGAATCAAATATTGGAGAGGTGCTCAAGTGAGATTAGAAGGCTATTGTGATAGTGATTGGGCTGGTTCTTTGGACGACATGAAGAGTACTTCTGGATATACTTTTTCCCTTGGTTCGAGTGTATTTTCTTGGGCATCAAAGAAGCAAGACAGTGTGGCACAATCTTCTGCAGAAGCTGAATATGTTTCAGCTGCATTGGCCACTTCTCAAGTAATTTGGATCAGAAAAATTCTTGAAGATATTGGAATGAAGCAAGGTGCTGCCACAGAGCTGTTTTGTGACAATAAATCAGCGATTGCAATGAGTAAAAATCCAGTTTTTCATAGTCGAACAAGGCACATATCTATCAAGTATCATTTCATCCGTGAGGCAATTGAAAGTGGTGAAGTTCAACTCACATTTTGCAAGTCCGAAGATCAAGTAGCGGATATCTTTACCAAGGCACTTCCAAAGAACAAATTTTTGAAGATGAGAGAGCTTCTTGGAGTTGTGCAGCAGCACATTAAGGGGGAGAAATGTTACAACTAATGTGCTACAACTATGTTTTGTCTAGTTAATTGGAAATTAAGTTTGTTTAGCTGTCATTATTACTTTTGTGGCATGGTTTAGAGTTCCGAAAACTTGTGTTTTGTGTAAGCATGCTAGTATAGTTATGGAGCCTTGAGCCATGAGAAATATAAATGTACAAGATAAAACCAATTGTGGCACGTACCAAGAAATTAAGCTCTCCAATTTCAGCTTTACTCTTCATTTTTATTCTGTCTTTGCTCAACATAAGAGAAAATTGCATACACTAAAACACTTTAAAAAAAAACCAGCCATTTTCTTCCCTTAACCTGACCTCAATTGTTCCAACAGAAACAATGATGGGCAATTTTGTTTAAGGTATTCATATCCATCAGATTCCAAGACAGCTGAAAAATTGACAGCAAAATAATGTTGTTATCCAAAAGTAAGGAAGCATATGAAAGGTGATACCCTAGGTTCATTATAATAAATTTAGGTAAAATTATTATTGTACGAATCGAGATGAATACCAGAATGCAACCTAATTCCAAATAAAGCAGGGTATTAATCCTTCATTGGATACACTAGTGCATTCCACGGGAATGACCAATTTGAATCAGATTGAAAATTTACAAATGAAAATTTACAAAGAAATTAATTAGGTAATTGAATCCTGGATTAACATCCTAATACAATATGTTCTACGCAAAAAACTTTCTCAATTATCTGAAAGAACAACCACATTATGCACATAAGTGTCACTATATAAACCTTCATAGCTATAATGCTCAAAGACCTCATACAAAGAAAGAGAGAAAGATAACAAATCCCTCTTAGCATCTTAATCAAATTATATGTCGAGGGTTGTCTAGCATGTCTAGCATACATACCATCTTGATTTTCAGCTGCAAATCTAAGACATGCAACTTTCAGTTCTGTAGCATGATTAAGGTCTGCGATATGCAACAAGTATGCAACTGATTCTCCTGAAAGTTTCTCCGAAATGCGTGATTCACATAACTTCTTAAGTTTTTTCAGTTCAAATTGATCAGCTGCTGCAAGCATTTTCGCCATAAATGAATTCGGCATGAACGAACCAAAATAACTGGCAGCTTTTTGCTCTTCTTCCTTGAGAAGTCCTGTGTATATAAACCAGAGCATTGCCTACAAAATGAAAATAGAAGAATAAATTAGCTTTGTTACTCAGCCCTGTGTAATGGAACCACAATGGGGGCAGGGAAATTAGACAATAACAGCAAACAACATGAATAGATTACAACACTTTTCAAAAGACTCTAGGTAGTTTACAAGGCTCCAAATTTAAATAAGTTGATAGACCCAACTAAAATAAAACATGCCAAGACTGAACTATACAAGAGGTTAAGATAATTTTCAAGGCAATAAAATACATTAACAAAATAGAACACGTAATGTAATATGCAAGACGAACTAACAAAAGAAGTACACAAATGATTAGGCTATTTTATAACCAAGTAGAATTCTTCACGCAAAACTGAAGTTTACCACTACATTGATTTCTACAATGGTCACGTAATGGCAAGCATTAAGAAAAGTAGCTTGTGTTGGAAATATCGATATGGGAAATCACTTTTTGTGTTGAAACAAGAGAATGAACATATTGGTATTAGCAAATACAAGATGTTTTGGAGTTTAAAAGGAAATAACTGATGCTAAAGTGATTCTCAGCAAGGAATAGCCAAGTTCTAAAACGTGAGCATGATTTTCCAATTGGACCAGATGCCAATTGGCAGATAAGTTCTAAAAACAAGCATTTCCATGTTCAACCAAACGCCGATAGACTACGCATGAACTTGGGCACTGAGTGCACAAGTTCAACAAGCATGATACAAATTAGACAATCAAATACACATGAAAAAACAATAAGTTTCAAATAAAGCACAAAAAAAAAAAAAAGGCGAAAAAATAATTAATGAAATGGAAAATCATTAATCTTCTCCAAGGAGTACGAAAATTAGAGAGTATTAAAAAAATATGGACTAGAAAACTTTTTTAAAGACTAACCCACAATTAAGGTTCAGACAAAAATAGATTGATACGCTAGTTCTCAACTATTGTATGCTGCATACATGCAACTAAATATAAGATATAAGCTGGCGGAGTAACATACAAGAGGAAAGGAGATTTTCTTGCCAAGAAACTACATTAGACGAGACTTAGAACAATATTGCGAAGTAACAAAAGACATATACAAGAGAATTGACTATTTTCTAGCCAAGTAAAAGGAACTAAATTGAGTTTGACCACTGTGAGGTTATAGTAAACATTAAAAGAAAAGTAGACCAGAGATTACTAGTGGTGAAAAATGAAAAAGAATTCAATTAATGGCATCTAAATAGAATATGTAGAATCATAATAATTAAAGATCATTGGAGTCTTACAAGGGAAATAATGAATTTCAGAATGACTTTCAGCAACATAAAGTTAAGTGTCAAGTGGAGTCACCTAACTAGTTATCAAAAACAAGCATGCATTTAATTCAAAACAAATGTCAACCAATTACGCGCGAACTTGGGCAACTGAGAGCACAAATTCAAGAAACACACCACAAATTAGACAATGAAATATCAATAGATTTCAACTCAAGCACAAAATCTTCAAAACCGACGAAACAACAAAAACAAACATGCCAACACATTTTTAATTCGAGCTCATGTTATCTGAATATTGTCAAAATTAATTATATGTAATGTAAAAGGAATTAAACCTTGAATATGCTAGGCTCCATATCTGAAATAATAATCTCCTGGGATTGATGGCAATCTGAAAGACGGGACAGAAACACAGGAGAAGAGGCAATTAATATCCACTTATGGCCCCAAAATCTTTCATCGCCTACTTTAAAGAACACATCAGCACTTTCCTTGCTTTCCAACAACTTCCCAAAGTCTGCCCCGATAATAGACGGTGGAACCTTGATAACAGGCAGGTTTTGAATTTGAGAAGTTAAGACTCCAATAGTGTATTGGAATTTCAAACAATCATTTTTCAGATAGGAGATTCAAGAATTTTTCGCCTAATGAAATTATTTTTTCCAATCATAAAACCAGGTTTGAGATGTGTAATTTTCTTCCAATCTTCAAAAATCGAGTAACCTCGATGATTGCCTTTACCAGACTGATCCAAGAGGTACAGCTCATATAAAATTTGAACAGGAACACTGCTCTTGTAAGTTACAAATAATGATGCATCTCCATTATTGTAGTCATCAACCGTCATTCCACCGGATACAAGTAAATCAACCATCGGTGACCACCAATGTTGGAATATACATTTTGCTGGTGTTTTCTTCATTTCACTGTTACATTGGTTCTGTTAGTTAGCTGTCAGTTTTTCTGTTAGTTTGTTATCTTTCCTTCTAGATGCTTCCAGCTGTATTGTAGCTGTTTTCTTTGTTGCTTTCTTTCCTCTATAAATAGGAGCTTGTACCCGCCAGTTTGAAGAATGAGAAAATAGTTCTTCAGTTTCAATTACTTAGCAATGGTGTTGGGTGAGTTTTATTGGGAAAGTTGCAGATTTCTTCATGGTATCTAGAGCTAGCCAATTCCTGGAATACACTTACAGAAATAGCAGAGTTTCAAAGTCATCTTAATGGAACTTGTTCAGCAAGTTGCAGTAAAGGAAGAGGATCCGCTTCAACTTCACGGATCTGATCACCCAGGGCTGATCCTTGTTACGAATCAGCTCAATGGAAATAATTACCTACATTGGAAGCGTTCTATGATAATCGCACTTGGATCGAAAACAAAGCTTGGTTTCATCAATGGAAAAATTGCTATTCCTAAACAGGATACGCCTCAGTTCGAACAATGGAAACGAGCAGATTTCATGGTAACTAGTTGGATCTTAAACTCAATTTCAAAGGACATCGTGGATGGATTCATATACGCTGATACAGCCAAAGATCTATGGGAAGAATTGGCTCAGCGATTTGGTCAATGTAATGGACCACAATTGTATCAGTTGCAGAGAGAGATTAGCAGCATCAGCCAAAACAATTCATCAGTGATGGTGTATTTTACTAAACTCAAGAGGTTGTGGGATGAGTATGGAAGTCTAGCACCTACTCCACCGTGTGTCTGTGCAGCACACAAGCAGATCATTGAAAATGATGCCAATACTAAGTTGTTGCAGTTCCTCATGGGGCTAAATGAGAGTTTTGATCAAGCTAGAAGTCAGCTGTTGATGATGGATCCGTTACCAGATGTAAACAAAGCTTATTCTATGATACTTCGAATTGAGAAACAAAGATCTGTGCAACAAACATTTCCTGAAGGCCTAGAAGGTGCAGCAATGTTGATTAATACCACAGTGAAAGGCACAGGAACTAGATCTGGGAATACTGGAGGTTGGACACAAGGAAGAGGTAGTGGACCTCACACTTGGCCTCAAGGCAGAGGAAGAGGATTTCAGAGACTGACTAAAGAAGAAAAGGCAAAGTTGTATTGCCATCATTGCAGCAGGAATGGACATTCCACAGAGAGGTGCTTTCATATAGTAGGCTTTCCTGATTGGTTCAAAAATAATAGAGATCAGAGGAATCGATCTACAGCTAATGCAGTAGAGGTGCACAACACAGGAGAGCTCCCAGATGTTTCACAGGCAAGAGGACTGCAGCACAGTGATATTGCCAATATGATACAACAGGAGATGGCAAAGTGCTTATCCACACTCAAGCTGAATACTGGTGGAGAAGGTGAACCACAATTTGCTCATTTTGCTGGATACACAGGTATCACAGCAACTGAACATCTAGCATTAAGTATTCTACCTGACATAGGTGCTGGTACTTGGATAATTGACACAGGAGCTAGTAGACACATATGCACCAATATTGCCTTGTTTTCTAACCTTAAGCATGCCTCTACTTCCATTACTGTTTACTTACCTGATGGTACTTCCAAGCAAGTCACACACACTGGTGAAATCACCATCTCACCTTCTATGCTTCTTAGAGATGTCCTGTTTGTGCCTTCTTTCAAATACAATTTGTTGTCCATTACTCAACTTACACAAAGCTCTCACTGCAAGTGTGTTTTCTATCCCTCTCATTGTGTTATACAGGACCTGAAGACTGATCATGTTGTGGGAATTGGACAAACTGCTGGCAATCTCTATATACTACATACTCAGCAAACTAGTAGTTCTCCTTCCTTTTCTTTCAATTCTCAGACATCTTCCTGTAATAATGTGCTCACTGAATGGCACAATAGATTAGGTCATGTTTCTTATGGTGTTCTTGAGCATTTACCTTTCTTGAAACCTCATTGTAATAAATCTACTGAAGAGATTATCAAACAGTGTCACATCTGTCATGTGTCTAAGCAACACAGACTTCCCTTTTCTAATAGCAACACTGTTTCTAATGAAGTCTTTGATCTGGTTCATATTGATGTTTGGGGACCATTTCACTCTGGGACACGTTTCTCCAACACTCCATACTTTCTTACTCTGGTGGATGATCACAGCAGAACCACCTGGACTTTTCTTTTCACTCATAAAAGCCAAGTGCCTTCAATTCTTCAAAAATTCATCCAAATGATAATTACACAGTTTGGCAAAACAATCAAAATCATAAGATCTGACAATGGCACAGAATTTACTAACCTTACTTGTCAAACTCTCTTTGCTAAATATGGCATTCTTCATCACAAAAGTTGTGCATATACTCCCCAACAAAATGGGGTAGTTGAAAGAAAACACAGGCACCTCTTAGACACTGCTAGAGCCTTGCTTTTCCAATCCAAGCTTCCTATTGATTTTTGGCCCTTTTCTCTTCTCACAGCCACCTACCTCATAAATAGAACCCCAAATTCCACTCTCAAATGGCAGTCTCCCTATGAGGTCCTTTTCCATAAACAGCCTGAATATAATCTTCTTAAACCCTTTGGATGCACTGCTTATGCTACAAACATTGGACCTCACAAACACAAATTTGATCCAAGGGCACACAAATGCATCTTTGTGGGTTATGAATTGGGTAAGAAAGGCTACAAGCTTTATGATCCTACTGATAATAAATTTCTCATTACTAGGGAGGCATTCTTCATTGAGAATGATTTTTCTTCTCTTCCTCCTGTTGATAACTCTCTTCCTTTACCAAATATTAATGCTTCTAAGCCTGATTCTGGTCCTACTCCTTGTCCTTCCAGTCCTGGTTCTTCTCGTCCTCCTCCCTCAGATTTACATATTCCCATTGCTCATAGAAAAGGCCATAGAAATGCTCATCCACCTGCTAAGTTTGCTGATTATGTGGCATATAGTACAGATGCTGAGTTGGCTCCAAGTCCTACTGTCATGACTGATTCAGGGCCTGCTCCTTCTTCATACAATGTTCCCACATTTCCCTTCTATGTGTCACCACATCTTTCACCATCCTATGTGTCCTTCTTGGCAAATGTGTCAAATATCCAAGAGCCTTCCACTTATGCTCAGGCTTGTGGTGATCCTCACTGGGAGGAGGCTATGCAAAAGGAATTAGAGGCTCTTGAACTTAATCACACCTGGGATCTCACAAGCCTACCTAAGGGTAAGAAGGCCATTGGTTGCAAATGGGTGTACAAAGTGAAAATGAATCCGGATGGGACTATAGAAAGGTACAAGGCAAGGTTGGTAGCAAAGGGATATCATCAAGTTCATGGTTGCAATTGCTGCTGCTAGAAACTGGGAGTTACATCAATTGGACATTAACAATGCATTTCTTCATGGCTATCTAGATGAAACCATCTACATGCAGCCCCCTGCAGGTTATACAAAGGCCAAGCCAGGTGATGTGTGTCTGTTAAGAAGGAGCCTGTATGGGCTTAAGCAAGCTTCAAGGCAGTGGAACACTGAATTTTGTAGCAAGTTGTTGGCTTATGGATTCACTCAGTCAGTCCATGATCATTGCCTTTTCACCAAGCACACAGATTCTTCCTCTTTGTTCCTTCTAGTGTATGTTGATGATGTCCTGGTGACTGGCTCTAATCCTGAAGATATAAAGTTGCTCAAGCATCACTTAGACTCTCTGTTTACCATTAAAGATTTGGGGGAAGCAAAGTATTTCCTTGGGCTTGAGTTGGCTAGAACAGGTGATGGCATTTACTTAAACCAGAGGAAGTATATCATTGATATACTTAAGGATGCAGGTCTCTTAGGCTGTAAACCAGCTTCTACTCCTTTCCCTCAAGGCTTGAAACTTGTTCATGATTCTGGTTCTCCTCTTTCTCAGCCTGATCAGTACAGGAGACTTGTGGGGAGGTTATTGTATCTCAATCTCACAAGGCCAGATATTTCTTTCTGTGTTCAGCAACTAAGCCAGTTTGTGAATTCTCCTTGTGTTGATCATTGGAATGCTGCTCTTCATCTCCTTAAATATCTCAAGGGTTGTCCTTCTAAAGGTCTCTTTTATGCTGCCAACAATCCTTGTTCCCTCAAAGCCTACAGTGATGCAGATTGGGCTGCATGTCTTGACACTAGAAAATCCATCACAGGTTTTTGTATCTTTCTTGGGGATAGTTTGATCTCTTGGAAGGCCAAGAAGCAAACCACAGTTTCTAAATCTTCTGCTGAAGCTGAGTACAGGGCCCTTAGCTCCACTGTTTGTGAATTGCAATGGATCACCTATATTGCACATGATTTACAATTACAGATTCCTCTTCCTATTCCTCTTCTATGTGATAATCAGGCTGCCTTGCACATTGTTGCTAACCCGGTGTTTCATGAGAGAACTAAGCATCTTGATATTGATTGTCACATTGTCCGCAATCAATTCAAGTCTGGGCTCATTAATCCTCTTAAGGTGTCCTCATCTCTGCAATTGGCTGATCTTTTTACCAAGTCTCTTGGTGTGGGTGTTTTTCTCAAGATGATTTCCAAGTTGGGCATGGTAGATCTCCACCATGGTCCAACTTGAGGGGGGGATGTTGGAATATACATTTTGCTGGTGTTTTCTTCATTTCACTGTTACATTGATTCCGTTAGTTAGATGTCAGTTTTTCTGTTAGTTTGTTATCTTTCCTTCTAGATGCTTCCAGCTGTATTGTAGCTGTTTTCTTTGTTGCTTTCTTTCCTCTATAAATAGGAGCTTGTACCCGCCAGTTTGAATAATGAGAAAATAGTTCTTCAGTTTCAATTACTTAGCAATGGTGTTGGGTGAGTTTTATTGGGAAAGTTGCAGATTTCTTCAACCAACCGTAAATTCTTTACTTTTAATTGCTTTTTTAACCCCAATTCCTTTGTAGAGGAGTAGTTATTCAAAACCCAATCGTGAGAGCCCTTTTCCATTCTTTTGATAGTTACCGAGGAAGATTCTGAAGCCTCCTGCTCTTCCATGGCTACTCACTAACAGAAATTGATCAGCAGACGATATATTCGCCGGGCAAGAATTTCGGTTTGTCTCCGATGATTTCGGCGAGAAGAAGCCGAATCGGAAGTCTGGAGGTGTGGTCAGAGAAGAGAGGATGATGATATAATATGCGAATGCAGCGGAAGAAGGTGGTTGCGCCGGACGTCGGAGGGGGCGGAGGAAGGTGTATGAGGGAGACTATTGTTGGGAGTCTTGGGACTTTCCTGTGCTGTGAACACACTCAAATTTGAATGCAATGGGCGCGATTGGATATACTTTCATTTTCAAAATTTTCATTTTGCTTTAGAGAATAGTGGTAAAAAATATTTTAGAAGAAAAAAAGATGAATTTTGAGATTGTGATTGGATGTGAGATGGAAAAGTAATGATGAAAGTTGATTTGATTTAAGAATAGTAAAATAATAATTGGTAGTTAGAAATGTGTGAGTGAATGAATAGTGAATTTTGTGGGAGAATGTGTAATAATGATTAGTTTTTGTGAAAAAATGTGTAGATGTGATTGGTGATAGAAAAAATAAGAAAAAGTGAAAGTGATAGAATAGTATATTTTAAAAAAATTTTCATAAACAATCATATGTTTAGTGTAAAAAATTTCTCTAATGGAACGAAAATGAATTTTGTTTATTATCCAATCGCGGCAAAAGTTCCCTCAAAAACAAAAAAAATTGAATGCAAAGTTGTTCGGCAAAATAAATACATATTTTATATATATATATATAGGACGTGGCCCTGGAACTCCGAAAAGCAATCTGAATTCCAAAACTTAAGGAAAAGGCCAAAAGGTGAAATTATCGACTACGAAATAAATAGACTCCGTATGAAAAAGATTTCTAAGTGCAAGAAATTGTTTTTTTTTAAATAATTTTTATATGAGTCTTGTTTATACTTATTTTGGAAGTGGGTTATATAATATGGGTTAATTAGGATCCGTCTCACTAAACTATTTTCATGGGTGGGGCTATTAACACCCACTTTTTTTTTCTTAATACACCCACCCCTTTTTAAAATTCCAATTCTATCCCTTTCCCCAAAACAAAATCCTATTTCCCAACCCTCATTAACATCTTCCCCATCCTAACCCACCATGGTGCAACAGCGAACGGCGGTGGTGGCAGACCTTCTCTCTATTCTTTTTTTTTTTTTCCCTCGATTTGTCAAACAAACCAATAAAGAAAATTGGTTTGCTGTTGGTTTAATTGTACGATAATTCATTACAAAATTTCGTTATTCACGAAAATACGAAATGGTTCCACAAGGCATTTTTGGATTCAAACAATAATGTCAATATCAAGTTTATGATATTGAAAAACAAAAAAGGGAAGAAAGAACACATATTTTAAAGAGCACTAGTGCTGTGAAGAATGAATTAGTGCGTTTCCAATTGTATTTTCCCGAGTGAAAAAATGGCAACGATTGTGTGTGTTGTTTGTGTGTGTCGGTGGTGGAGACGGTGGAGATGGTGACGACAGTGGTGGTGGCGACGGTGGAGATGGTGGTGGAGAGTTTCTAGTTTTCTATGTTTTTTTCTATAAAAGGTTATAATAGGAAGAACATGGATAAAAATTAAAAAGGTGGGTGTATAAAGAAAAAAAAAAAGGTGTAAATAGCCCTACCCTATTTTCATTTTGGAATATATATTTTTATTGTATTCATGTAAACGGCTCCTAAAGAAAGAAAGGAAACAAATCAATCAAGCAATTCTTTAGCACCAAGAATGTCCATTTACCTTAGTTGTAATATTCTTTCCTTTATTGAAGGCAGATTTCTTGTTGTAAATTCCTTTATATACTGTAACACAATATCAATGAAAGATATCATTTACTGGGATATTATTTTACATGGTATCAGTAAGGTTTTCTCCATAGTGTGCCATTTTTCTAAGTTTTCTTATCATCTCTTTTTCTTCATTTTCTATATAATATTATGTTCATTATCATCTTCTCAAATCACGTCACCCACCTTTTTTTTCCATTGTCTTTGTTGTCTTCTTACTAAATCTAATATGACAGACACTACTCAAATACCCACAACCACTTCTAATGATTCTTCTGTAAGTAAAAAGTGTATGGTTTCTGTTTAGGAAATGACTAAGATTTGAGTGTTTAGGGTCTGAAGTTGAGCCTAAATTTGATTCGATCTCCGCATGAAAAACGCCACAGATACCGAGTGTTTACGTTTTTCGACACTCATCTCTAAGATACAACGACTTAACTATTTCGATTTAGCGGACTAGCAAAACCGAACTTCGCGAACAACAAAAAATGTCCGAACGTTCAAGCTTTGGAAGGACGGAAGTGAATATGCTTGAATGCGTAGAATAACAAATTAATTATCCAAGATTTTCGTATTGTTTTTCATCTGCAGGGTCGATTATTATAGGCCCCAGGTGCCTCGTATGGAAAGATCACGCCTTTTGGCTCGAAAAGACATATTTTGCAGATCAACAGCGCACAGTTCATCGACGCGACGATCGGCGCATGGCGCGCGCGCCGCATCATGCATGGATCGTGACCGACGCGACGGCCGTCGGCGCCGGCCGTGCTCGATGCAAAACCAAACCGACCGCGACGACCCGACGCACGGGCCGTCGTCCGTCCGTCTTTCGGGTAGGGATGGAACGGGGCGGGGCGGGTATTTCGATACCCGCACCCGCCCCGTGGGGGACGAGGGCGGGGCGGGACGACCGTCATGCGGTCACGGGGCGGGTAGCCCTGGTGGTGATTTTTTTTTATTTTTTATCTTAAATTTTATATTATTAATAATTTTTTATATTATATTTTGTATTATAAATACATATTATTTATAAAATTTTACATTATATATGTTAAATATAATATTAAATACATAAAACTATATTATTTTATATAATATATATATAATATACATTAAATATATTAAAAATAAATAAAAAATAGCACGGGGCGGGGCGGAGGTGAGACTCAGCCCCGCCCCCCCCCCCGCCCTACCTCGGTCACGGGACGAGACGGGTCATTTTGCCATCCTTATGCTCGGGTGTGTGCACTTCCAGTTGAAAATCATTTAATTAATTACAAAAATTAATTAAACATTTATTTTTAGAGATTTTTGGTCCAAAAAGAATAGGGACTTAAAGCCCAGGGCCCGCCCAAACCGAGCAGCAAATGCATGTGTGGGCGTGTGTGCTTTGAACCAAACCCACAAGCATGTCTCACCCCTTTAAAAATTGGGTGCCCCAAGGGCCCAAACCCATAAGTCCAACTTGTTATATATTAAGTGTGCAAACTTTGCCTCTTTATCCTATGTGGGATTGAGCATTTCTCCTTCACCATATTTTCCATTTTCCATACCATTTACTTGTATTAAGTGGCTAACTTTTAGCATTAATTTTCTCATTCACCCGAAATTGGTTTTGAGAAAGTCCAAATGATATTCTCATCTACTCTCTTAGTAGAATTTTTATAAATAATTTAATTCCATTTTTCACTAATGGAAACCACTTAATTATTTGGTCAAAATCGGGTCAACACCCATTTTACCAAGACCAAATTCCAACATCTTCTCATCCCTACTATCTTCACAATTCTGATAATCATGTTGACTGTTGTTTGGGTGGTTTACTGTTTACAAGAAGAATGGGTAAGTATTTAGGAAAATCTGCCTAAGTCGAGGCCTGTATTTAATACAGTCTCCGCAAGACAAAATCGCCCCGTATACAAAGTGCTTATGGTTCCGGCGATCGTCCCTAAGATACAATGACTTTAGCAGGTTCGACTTAGCAGCACTTGCAAAAGTCGAACCAACAGCGAACTATATATTGTTTGAGCCTTTCAAGCTTTTGAAGAGAGTAATTCAATATGCAGATGCAAATGGGTCGATTTTATTATCTGAATTTCGTATTCGTTTTCATCTGCAGGGGCCTTGTATTTATAGGCATCAAGGTGCCCGATGGAAAATATATTTCTTTTGGATCGAAAAGACATGTCTACGAAAAAAAATGCACTTGGTTGCTCAAACAGAGCAATAGTTCGGGACGTGCGCATCCGCAAGACACCGCACGCGATCAATATCGCTCATTATCGTGGGCGCGCACTTCAAGTTGGAGAAAATTAATTATTTAATTAAAAAAGAATTAATTAATTTTAAAGGGTTTTAAATAAATTTGGTCCAAAAAATATAAGGGCTTTGAAGCCCAAGCCCACGGCCCGCGACGACCCATGACCCGGCGGGCCTCGGGCTGTTAGTCCAAGTGGCTACAATAATCTAGAGGGGGTGAATAGATTATGCCGATTTTTCGCAAATCACCCTCTTTACGAATCAACAAGTAAATGACAAGAATGTAAATACGGAAATTAAACAACTCTCGTTGATTTAAAGAGGTTCAACCCACCTAGGGCCTAATCCTCTACCACCCCAAAGATCTCCTGGGATGGATTTCAAAAAGAAAAAAAGATTTTATTAATTACCACAATTAATACAACACCTTGAGGATTACCACAATCCTCTTACAACACCTTCAAGGAGATTACCACAATCTTCCTTCACCACCTTTGAAGAGTACCACACTCTTCAAACACCTATCACCTATATCACCCAAGTGTATTCTTACCACAAGAATACTCACAAGGATGTCTTGTGTTGAATGATGGACAAATATTCAAGATTACAACTCTATAAAACCAATACAAAGATTGAGTGCAAGTGTAATCAAGAATCAAAAAGCCTAGACCTCAAAGATGTGCAAGTGAAATTACTTAGGCTATTACAACAAGAATGTAAAAATGAAAGCTTGAACAATTTGCGATTTCTTGTTGTGTATTCCGCTTGTGTGTGTTGTCTCTTGTGTCTTCAATTCATCCTCTATTTATAGGAAGCTTCACCAACATAGGCTCCCAACATAGGCTCCTCTATCTTCACTTTTGTCTACAAAAAAGATCACAAGATGTAGAAATATTGTACAAAAATCAAAAGTAAATCTTGCTTTGTCAAGAATTTCAAATGAAAGATCATTTTGTCATCACAAAATATCATAAGGCGTCGGTTGCCCTGTTGAAGATTTCGACCGTTTGAAAAAAATAGTGCGATCCGGGTAGGGGTTGCGGGGGTGCGACGGTCGGAGGGGGTCGGCCGGTCGGCGCCAGGGTGCGACCGGTCGGCCTCCCCTGACCGGTCCCCCTCCCTCTTTTTTCAAGACCCGCATGTTCCGTTTCGTGTTTTCTTTTCTTGAGTGCACAGTCGACCATTTGGGTGACCGGTCGACCTCCAATTTTAAATGTTGTCCGATTTTTTCAAAAATAAACTTCAAGAAATACTCCAAAAAATTAGTAAAAACATTTTAAATCATTTGGGAGTATTTGGACAACATTTATAAACATAGTTTTGGTGTAAAAACAATATAAACAAAATCATCAAAAGTGTTGTCCAATTTTAATCAATTTAAAAACTCTAAGAAATACTCCAAAAATTAGTAAAAACATTTTAAATCATTTAGGAGTATTTGGACAACATATAAAAACATTGTTTTGGTAAAAAACTCATTTAAACAAAATCATCAAAATCTTGATAAAAACATTTATCTAACAAACTCCCCTTTTTGATGATTACAAACCAAAACAATTTTAGGAAGTTGATTTTAAAACAAAACCAATTTTCCTGGTCTTAAAGCATCAACCATTGCAAGCAAGATTCATCATAAGTTCAAACACACAAGGATAGGAGCAAAGATTTTTCAAAATCATTTTTGCACAAGCTCCCCTATCAATATGCATATCAAGAACAAGTATACAAGCAACAACTAAAAGCTAAAAGCTTAGCTTTTACAACTTAAGCTTGAATTCCATGAGCTTATAAGCTCCCCTGTCACAAGACATCATTAGTCAAGCATAAAAGTCCATAATACATCACATGGACTAAGTATTGTTCACAGCTTATGGCTTTCAAGAGCCCTAGCTTATAGCTTTTCTTGCGAGCTTATTTTCGCTTCTTTGAGCGTATGAGCGTTTTCTGTTTATCCCCTTTGGAATCATCAAAAAGAATGTTAGCACGATAAAAAACATCATATATTCATATTAAAGTGCGCAAATTTATCGATTTATCGAGCGTTTTGAAAATAGAAGCTTAAATTCCAAATAAAAGGGAAAAATTGATCAATTGACTTGCAAAAGCTCATTTGATTGATAAAACATGATCTCTATAAACTTATAAGACTTTTCAAATCGAGAGAATCATGTAGGTGATGAATTTTTCATTGAAATATTTAAAGTCGAACACTTGGCGTCGTCGAATAAAACTAGAAGTATATAACGCCTTTGAAATTCATATAAGCCAAAAATTATCATCACCAATTCAGTTCAAACAACATTCAATACATCATAAATATTAAGCTCATCACATTCATATGAAACTAGCATCAAGAATTTTGCAAATAAGTCAAAATATCAAGGGTTCAACCCAATTGAGTAGAGGGGTAGAATTCTTACCATTTGATCGGTAAAGATGAGCTATAATGATGATGATCATGCTATATAATGTCCATGTTGTGAAAAAAAGATGCATGAAAACTATTTTTGAATGAAATTTGAGTGAATTTAGCAAAGGGGACGAAAAATGGCCAAAATGTGTTAAAGTGACGAATGTCAAGAAGACAGAACCATTTTAATCCAAATTATAGCCTAGGGCGATGATCGGTCGAGGTTGAGGGTGACCGATCGACCGAGGTTGCCCTCAACCCTTTCAGCCCACTGTGTGTTAGTTTTTTAAAATCCGAATTTTCAACCAAAAATCCGATTTTTCGCCCCTAAGTTTTAAAACGTGCAAAATGCAAACGTAAGCCTCATTCAATATGCATTATGCCTAACCGTGCTCGATCGATGCAAAAGTCTCGGAAGATAGCGGTTTTGTAAAGATGTCCGCTAATTGGTCTTGAGATGGTACAAAAGATATCTCAATTTTTCGTTTTGAAACACAATCCCTTAGAAAATGATGTCAAATCTCAATATGTTTAGTACGGTTATGATGAACCGGGTTTTGAGCAATGTTTATAGCGGATATATTATCACAAAAGATAGGAACACTTTCAAAAGAACATTTATAATCCGCTAAGGTTTGTTTCATCCAAAGAAGTTGTGTACAACAAAATGCAGCGGAAATATATTCGAAGCTTCGGCCGTTGAAAGAGAAACACGCTTTTGCTTCTTTGAAAACCAAGAAACTAGGCAATCGCTTAAAATTGACATGATCCTAAGTACTTTTCCGATCATCAATATTTCCCGCATAATCCGAATCACTATATCCTTTAAGATAAAAATTTTCATTCTTTGGATAGAATAAACCATATTGAATAGTGTCTTTCAAATATCGAAAAATCCTTTTAACGACACTCATATGAGATTCTTTGGGATTGCTTTGAAAACGAGCACATAGGCATACGACATGAAGAATATCCGGTCTACTTGCGGTTAAATAAAGTAAACTACCAATCATACCTCGATACTTGATTCATCAACCGACTTGCCTTTTTCATCTTTGTCAATCTTGGCGTTTGTTGCCATTGGGGTTGAGACGGTTCTTCCTTCTTCAATGCCAAATTTCTTCAAAAGCTCCTTTGTATATTTTGATTGAGAAATATAAATTCCTTCTTGGCATTTCTTAATTTGAAGTCCAAGGAAGAAGTTGAGCTCCCCATCATGCTCATTTCAAATTCACCTTGCATTAACTTAGAAAATTTCTTGCACAAGGATTCATTAGTAGCACCAAAAATAATATCATCAACATAAATTTGCACTAATAAGCAATCTTGCCCTTTTTCAAAAACAAAGAGAGTAGTATCAACTTTAGCTCTTGTAAAACAATTTTGCAAAAGAAAAGAGCTAAGTCTATCATACCATGCACGGGTGCTTGTTTCAAACCATACAAGGCCTTTTTAAGTCTATAAACATCATTAGGCCTAGAAAAATTTTCAAACCCCGAGGTTGTTTTACATAGACTTCTTCTTGAATAATACCATTTAAAAATGCGGATTTTACATCCATTTGGTAAAGCTTGAAATTTTTAAAACAAGAATAGGTAAGTAAAATACGAATAGCTTCTAAATGAGCTACGGGTGCAAATGTTTCATCATAATCAATACCTTCTTCTTGACAATAACCTTGAGCTACTAACCTTGCTTTGTTTGAACAATATTTCCTTGGTCATCGAGCTTGTTTCAAATACTCATTTTGTACCAATAATGGTTTGAGATGGAGGACAAGGTACTAATTCCCATACATCATTCCTTTCAAATTGATTCAACTTCTCTTGCATTTCTAAAAACCAATCCTCATCTTCAATGGCTTCCTTAGCATTTTTAGGCTCTTTTTGAGAAATAAGAGCTTTCTCGGCAAATTTTCCTCGAGTCATTACTTTATCAAGAGGATCACCAATAATAAGATCTTTTGGGTGATCTCCTTAAATTTCAATGCTACGGGAAGATTCAAGTATCACCTTTATCTTCTTGAGGAACATTTGAGCTTGAAGGTTGATCATTTTGAGTTTCATCTTGAACAATGGGTTCAACAATATCCTCTTCATCACTTTCATCATTGGGTATCCTTTCAACACCCGAAGCTTCATTGAATTTGACATGGATGGATTCTTCAACAACCCCATTAGTCTTATTGTAAACCCGATGTGCTTTGCTCTTGGTTGAATACCCCATAAATATTCCTTCATCGGCCTTAGGATCAAGTTTGTCTAATTGATCCTTAGTATTCAAATAAAACATTTACATCCAAATATTTTGAAATAACTAATATTTGGAGTTCTTCCTTTCCAAAGCTCATATGGAGTTTTATTCATTTTAGGACGAATATAAACTCGATTAATGACATAGCAAGCGTACTTACGCTTCGCCCAAAAATATTTTGGAAGTGAAAATTCATTGAGCATGGACCGACTCATTTCTTGAAGTGTCCGATTCTTCCTTTCGGCTACTCCATTTTGTTGAGGTGTCCTTGGAGCCAAAAATTATGACTATATCCCTTGGTTTCACAAAAGACTCTAAATTCGCCGTCAAATTCTCCACCTCGATCACTTGAATAGACTTAATAGTATCTTCCTTTTCATTTTCAATAAGTCTACACAACTTAACAAACTCATTAACGACATCGCTTTTATTTGTAAGAAATAGAGCCCAAGTATATCTAGAAAAATCATCAACTATAACAAAAGTGTAATGTTTTCCACTTAGACTTGCCGTACCAAATTCCCCATACAAATCAAGATGAAGCATTTGTAGGGGTTTGGTAGTGGAAATTTCATTTTTAGGCTTAAAACTACTCTTAACTAATTTGTTCTTTTGACAAGTGTCACATAAGCCAAGTTTTCAAAATTCAATTTAGGTAGTCCTTTTACATGTTGGTTTTTGTAAATAGTTTGCAAATTTTTGTATCCAACATGTCCAAGTCGCCTATGCCATAAACTAGTTAAATCATTATTGGCGACAAGACAAGAAACATTTTGACTAACCAAATCACTTGTACAAATTTTGTAAAGATTGCCTTTTCTAATTGCTTCACAAATAATTTTATCATTTTTGGAAATAAGGCATTTTTCTTTATTAAAAACAACATTATAATTTGAATCACAAAGTTGGCTAACACTTGTCAAATTGAACTTAAGCCCTTCTACTAAAAGAACATTACTAAGAGAGAAGGAAGAGTTACCAATTTCTCCATTTCCAAGAATTCTTCCTTTGCCATTACCGAACATGACCATACCCTCTTCTTGGAGCTTGATGTTGGTAAAAAGTTCTCTTTTTCCGGTCATATGGCGTGAACATCCGCTGTCCACGAGCCATTTTGAATCTTCCATTGTTGTTATAGCCCCTATAACCTACAAAGGAATTATTTTTAGGTACCCTATAATTTTGGGGTCCATGGGGGTTAGCCTTGAGACCTTTAGGTCTCCAATAATAGCTAAAATTATTCTTCAATTTACAATTGCTAGCATAGTGTCCATTCTTACCACAATAAAAACAAGTAATAATACGAGGACTACTAGCACGTACAAAGGTTGGACCTTGGTCTTTTTTCTTAAAAGCTTTTTCAAAAGGTTTGTAACCAAGTCCTAATTTAGAATGCTCACCTCTTTGTGCATCTAAAATTTTTGTGACTTTATCCGTACTTAAATTGAATCGATGCACATCCTTTTTCAAATTTTCAATATCATTTATGAGCGTTTATTTTTCAGTTTCAAGAGTACGGACCATAGTAAGAGTAATAGCATGAGCCTTATCAAGAGAGTCATAAGAAGTAAATAATTTATCCTTTTCTAGTTTAAGCTCTTTATGCTCCTTTTTCAAATTCTTGTATTTAACAATCAAATTTTGAAACTCATTTTGCAATTCATCAAAATCACATTGTAATTCATCAACTAGGGAAGAAGATGAAGCATTAGAGCGTACCTCGGTATTTTCATCGTCTATGGCCATAAGACCATGTTCGGATTTTCCTTCCTTGTCGGTTGTTTCAAGTAATTCATCCCAAGTTTTGACGTCCGCATTTAACGCCTTCTTTTTCGGAAAAGGCTTTTTCTTCTTTTGTTTCTCTTCCACTAATTTTGGGCAATCGGCTATGTAGTGCCCGATTTTCCGCATTTGAAACAAGAATTGTCTCTCTCTTGGCTTTCTTGCTTTATTTTTGTTTACAAATTTTGCAAATTTTCTAACAAGAGTCGCCATTTCTTCATCATCCTCATCACTAGCATAATAAACATTATTAGAAGAAGATGCTAAGCCTTTAATAATATTTTACGTGCCGGTTTAGAGGTGGATGGTTGAGAATTTTTCCTCTCCTTGAGATATACTTCATAAATAAGGAGGTTCCCAATGAGCTTATCAAACTTGAGTGTCTCAAGATTTTGAACTTCCGTGATTGCCGTCACCTTTTTCGGACCATGAGCCGGGAAGGGCATTTAGGACTTTGGTCACCTTATCTTCTTCTGAGATGACCTTTCCAAGAGCCACAAGAGGATTGACAATGTTGTCAAGTCTTTCCACCATTTTTGATATGCTTTCACCATCATGCATATTGAAATTTGCAAAGTCTTTCACAAGCATTGTTTTTCTTGCTTGCTTCACTTTCTTTGTGCCCTCATAGATGGTTTCTAATTTTTCCAAACTTCATGTGCCAACCGTATGCCTCTTATGCGATTATATTCGGTGGCGGTAAGAGAGCAATGTAAAATGTTTAAGGCCTTACCGTTTAAAGAGAAAGCCTTCTTGTCATTTTCATCGTATTCCTTGAACGGCTTGGGGGTCGTGGTACCATCCTCCAATTTTGTTGTTGGTTGAGCAACTCCTTCAATGACCACATTCCAAATATCAAATCCGCATCCTTGTAGAAAGCACTCCATGCGGTCTTTCCAAAATGCATAGTTGTTGGCGTCGAATAGTGGTGGCTTGTTGGTGGAGGCGCTGGTGGTGAGATAAGCTTCATTCGTAGCCATGGATCTTTCCTCTTTACTCGAACGAGCTAGCCAAAGAGTTTGGCTCTGATACCACTTGTTAGTCCAAGTGGCTACGATAATCTAGAGGGGGGGTGAATAGATTATGCCGATTTTTCGCAAATCACCCTCTTTTACGAATCAACAAGTAAATGACAAGAATGTAAATATGGAAATTAAACAACACTCGTTGATTTAAAGAGGTTCAACCCACCTAGGGCCTAATCCTCTACCACCCCAAAGATCTCCTGGGATGGATTTCAAAAAGAAAAAAAAAGATTTTATTAATTACCACAATTAATACAACACCTTGAGGATTACCACAATCCTCTTACAACACCTTCAAGGAGATTACCACAATCTTCCTTCACCACCTTTGAAGAGTACCACACTCTTCAAACATCTATCACCTAGATTACCCAAGTGTATTCTTACCACAAGAATACTCACAAGGATGTCTTGTGTTGAATGATGGACAAAATTCAAGATTACAACTCTATAAAACCAATACAAAGATTGAGTGCAAGTGTAATCAAGAATCGAAAAGTCTAGACCTCAAAGATGTGCAAGTGAAAGTACTTAGGCTATTACAACAAGAATGTAAAAATGAAAGCTTGAACAATTTGCGATTTCTTGTTGTGTATTTTGCTTGTGTGTTGTCTATTGTGTCTTCAATTCATCCTCTATTTATAGGGAAGCTTCACCAATATAGGCTCCTCTATCTCCGTTTGTCTACAAAAAGAAGATCACAAGATGTAGAAATATTGTACAAAAATCAAAAGTAAATCTTGTTGTCAAGAATTTCAAACAAAGATCATTTTTTCTTTGTCACAAAATATCATAGGCGACGGTTTCCCTATTGAAGATTTCGACCGTTTGAAAAAAAAATAGTGCGATCCGGTAGGGGTTGCGGGGTGCGACCGGTCGGAGGGTCGTCGACCGCCCTCGGCCCTCGGACCTCCCGGACCCCCCTCCTCTTTTTTCAAAGACTGCGCATGTTCTGTTTCGTGTTTTCTTTTCTTCGGTACATGTCGACCATTTGGGCGACCTTCGACCTCCAATTTGAAATGTTGTCCGATTTTTTCAAAAATATACTTCAAGAAATACTCCAAAAATTAGTAAAAACATTTTAAATCATTTGGGAGTATTTGGACAACATTTATAAACATAGTTTTGGTGTAAAACCAATATAAACAAAATCATCAAAAGTGTTGTCCAATTTTAATCAAATTAAAAACTCTAAGAAATACTCCAAAAATTAGTAAAAACATTTTAAATCATTTAGGAGTATTTGGACAACATATAAAAACATTGTTTTGGTATAAAAACTCATTTAAACAAAATCATCAAAATCTTGATATAAACATTTATCTAACAGGGCCGAGGCTAGCCGGCCGACGGGTGGGCGGCGGCTACAGTGCGCCCGCGCGCGTGTGTGTTTTGAACCAAAGCCACAAGCATCTAGGTCCTCACCCCTTTAAAAACTTCGGTGCCTCAAGGGCCCAAACCCAATTGTCCAACTTGGGATTTATAAATTGAGCAAACTTTGGCTTTCTACTCTATGTGGGATGGAGCTTTTCTCCTTCCCCATATTTTCCATTTTCCATACCAATTTCTAGTTTAAAGTGGCTAACTTCTAGCATTAATTTCTCATTCACTCGGAATTGGTTTTGAGAAATTTCAAATGTCAATCTCATCTACTCACTTAGTAGAATTTTAATATATAATTTAATTCTATTTTTTCAATAATGGAAACCACTTAATATTTGGTCAAAATTGGGTCAACACCCAATTTCTACAAGAAATTCCAACAATCCTCCACATGAATGAAATTAATGCATGTGTATATGCAAATTTGCTTGAAAGTCTCGTGAATCATTATTGCATCTGGATAGGTAGCTTGTGGGTTTAAACATTCCTTAGTAAAATACTATTGGATTTACTAGTTGCTTAGTGACGCGATGTCTTGAACTACTCAGTCGTTTGTGTAAACCGAGACAACAGTACTTACACAATAACAATTCTAACACTTGTTGTTCTCACGTTGTGTCCATTTCGCCCTAGATCATATCTTAGATTCATAAGTGTTTCTTTGAAGCGACCATTACTTCTCACTTATATAGGTGATCTCATATTGAAGAGTATCTGTCATACTCCACCTTTCGGTATAGGAATCATTAAAAGTCTTAAAATTAACCTCACCACATTCAGCAGGTTTCTATTTCACTTGGAAGTTCTGGGAATGAGCTAACACATTTTCCAAGTGTTCAGCTGAACATTCATAACTTAGTTGTCCCATTGAACCAAGGTCTTGGGATCTCCAATTCACAAGGTTGGGTTACAACTATGAACATTCCTTATTTTGTGGATTTCAAACACATTCCCCTTAACAATTTATACAATTGATCTGATTTATACCTTTTGTAAGTGGATCCGCAAGGTTTTCCTTTGACTTCATGTAGTCAACCGAAATAACCTCATTCGAAATCAATTGTCTAATGGTATTGTGTCTTCGACGAATATGTCTAGACTTACCATTATACATACTACTTTGTGCCCTTCCAATTGCTAATTGACTATCACAATGTATCAAAATAGCAGGCACTGGCTTATTCCAACAAAGAATATCCACTAAGAAGTTTCTAAGTTATTCTGCTTCTTCTCCAGCTTTATCTAAAGCAATGAACTCGGATTCTAGAGTGGATCGAGCTATGTGTTTGCCTTATTTTTTTAGCTTCACCGCAAGTGTACAGTGCACTTTATAGAATAGGGTTAGCAAGGTCGAATCCACAGGGACTAATAAATTATTGTACTAAGTACTGGATTGTAATAGCCTTATTTTTATCTAGACGATCGAAAGTTGATGGATTGGTTTTGTAAACTAAAACGAGAATATATCCTAAAATAAACAAAGTAAAGAGTGATTGAAAGATCAAGAAGATGAATGGATTCCTGGGTTATGGTTTCAGTTAATATCCCCTTTTATTATCAGATTAATCAAACCAAAGTTATACGTATTCTTCCCTATAAAACAATCACATAAGTAATTTACCCTCTCTCTCGAGATGCATGTAAAAGCGTTGATTGGAATATCTATGCTAGCATCTCTACTCAACAAGAGATATCCAACTCCCAAAAGCACAAAAGATTAAATATCCTCACAAATATTCATAGACTTCTCAATCATGCAAATATTCATGTCAAGTATTCACGATCTAGTATTGAAACTCATCTTTCAATTGTGAATCAATACATCAAACCATGTTAAACCAAAGGTCTTTTGATAAAACAAGAATTAAAACAAAGTACTCGAATAGGATTGGAAAACAATAACTTCAATTGTAATTAATCATCAAATAAAAGTATCCATTAACCTACTCCCAAACCCGGGAATCACAAGATGTTTAGCCACACATAGAAAACAAATAATTCATAGACAAATTATCCATGTTCATGTCTAACTAATTGAAAATAAAGATACTATGGAATGCGAAGACTCGGGGACGTCGGTGATCTCTCGATCTATCTTCAATCCTCAAGCGTGTTGTTGTTGCCTTGATCGATCTCCCCACCCTTCTCGGTGGAAAATTGCTCTTTTTTTGTGTTCTAGGGCAAAAGTCAGCGTCTCCTCATTTGTGGCCGCCTCGTCTCTATTTGTACTTCGTTCGGATCGAAACCTAATTCAAAACTTGTCAAACTCTATTTTCCCACACAGGCGCATGGGCCATGCGCCTAGCGCACACCCACCCGTGCTAGGTGCCGCAGGAAATTTCCAATCGCCGAAGGCGCACGGGCCGTGCGCGATCACGCACAACCAGCCCATGCTAGGGACATATGCCCCGCCTGCGTCGCACTTGAACTTATACTTGTCCATTTTCTTGTTTCTCCTTGGTTCGTCGACTTCTTCCCGATTCAACTCCAAACTTCGTACTTTACTTCAAGTATCGGCGGTTCTTTATCACAATGCTCAGAATTGTTGCCAGAATGCTACAATTGTCATTCATTTCCTACAAAATGAGCAAAGCGTAATACCTTTTCCACAAAACAGTAATAAAGCCCTTTTTACTCATGTAATGTATGCATAACAACTAATTCTAGCTACAATTAAGCCCAAAATACATGCAAAACACATATCAATCAAACCCCCAAACTTAAACTGTTGACAGTCTCGTTCAACACTTTATACTCAAAACAAAACACAAATGGGGTAATGAAGAGCAACTCAAGAACAACGCATCACAATTCATGTCGTTTATCCCTAGACGCCAAGCAACAAATCAACCAAGCTTCGAATATCTAACATAGAGCACAAGTCAATTAAAATCATGGTAAATACTTCAAATCACGCCTCTCATGGATAAAGTGTATACTCTCCTCTCTAGAATATTAAGGCACGTGTATTCGCTCAAATCATGTCAATGTTGAAGAATTACCATAGGCTTACAAATCGTCTCACATCTCCGCCACTCGATTGTATGCAATTCATAAATTAGAAAGGACTTTTGTTTTTGTTGTAATAAAGGCTCTTTGGTTAAGGTAGGGAAATATAGAGAAAGTGACTCAAACTTAAGCGTATAGACTGGTAAGCACATCTTTTTTTTCACTCAAATATTCTCATTCAAATCAAATATGCACCCCCAATTATCTCTTATTCTAATCACCTCTCTTTTTCTCCCTTTTTTTTTCCTACAATCTGCTCTCCTTACATCATAACCTCTCGCTAAAAAAATTCATTTAAGGCCAACTCACTTATGCAATGATTTTTTTTTTTTTTTTTTTTCCGCTCTTTTGTGAGTATATCCTCCTTTTTCTTCTATTCCCACTTCCAACATGTACACCATTATCTAAATTCTCAATATCCCCATATCAACCTTTATTCAATCTCCTTACTCAATGTTATACGCTCAAGCTTAAGGTGACGGATATATCAAGTTTAAGGCTTGAAATGTGGTTACCAAAAATCAGGCAGTAGGCTCAAGTTGGCTAACTAGGGAAATTAAATGTCATTAGGTAGGCAAAAGGCTTGAATGGCTTAACAAAAATGGCCTAAAATCATCTTCATAAATTGCATACAACATGTGACCTCAACAGAGATCCCAGAGCAAGTTCTAGAATTCAAATCAACATGAATGACACACTCAATCAACAAACAAGACTGCATAATAATAAAAGTAGTAAAGGCTCAAAAAGCTCACAGGCTTGCAATTGCATAATTCAAAGTATATCAACCATGATTTCAATATTCACATGCTCCATATTATCTATTCTCAACCCGGTCAACTCACGCTCATCACCCAATTCAAAACAACATAAACCGTTCAACAAATGTTCCCAAGATCACCACAAGCACACAATAGCGGTCAACTCACTCCCTAAAAACCTAAGAAAGCGAGAACGTGCTAAAGCAATAAACGTGCTAAAATAAAAAAATAAGCATCTAATGCAATGCAACCTATATGTTCTACATACAACTATATGAATGCAAAAAGTGTGGAATGGAATTAAATTACTACCTCTCCCCCAAACTTGAATGAAATTATAGTGCATAGAAGAGAAGATAGAATTTCAAAGAAAAGTGTGGAATGGACTGCTCATTTGTGGGGGTGGCGGAAAGTGGCCCTGGGAGATGTGCCACATTTGTACCTGATGCGTCATTTGCAACATCTCTAATTCTCGCTGCTCCTGGGCCTGATATCTCGCTTCCTGGGCCTGATACCTTTGCTCCTGCTTCGTTCGAAAGGCACGGAACTCCTCCTGGTGATGCCAAAAATCATCCCGATCGCCGAAAATCATCCTGGTGATGCACGAAATCGTCCCTGTGCTATCTTATGCTCTCTTCAAGAGCAAAGAGTCTATCCTGATAATCATGTCCCCACGCTCCTCACCTTGGCGGGAGCTGAATGTCGGGCCTCCTTGCTGGAATCCTGCTCGAAACCCCCTGCTGAAATCGCCCAAAACCCCTCTCTTGCCGATCATATTCCCTTGCCTCAATCGCTAAGTCCTCCTCATCGGGCAACCCGCTACCCTCCTCCTTTTCCTTGCAATCGGGCCATCCATGACTCTAATATGTGCCTCGAGTTCATGAGCCAATTAATTTCATTGTCCACCACAAATGAGTCATGCGGTTAGGAAGTGGGAAGGCCAGGCCAACCTTTTGTTGGAAGTAGATTATGTTTTCTTTGTTTGTTATTATTTTCATTTGGCGAAGGCGTTCATGTTTATACTCATTTGCCCCGTGATGGGCTCCATTATTCGCAAATCGACCCCAAAATGTCGAGCAATGGGGGTTAGCATTCTCCCAATCGCATCGCCCCCGCGATCATGCGTAATGAACACGGCGTGTTCCACAAAGTGGGCCGCCATGTTGTAGGGGGTACGGGTGAGCATACACCAAAGTAGGAGCCTCTTCTCACCCGCTGCTTGGAAGTCAAAATTTAACTTCTTCACAGCCCAAAACGCTTTGTGCTCTAGTTAAACGGGCAAGTGACACGATTTCTGAATACCAACTGATACGGTGATGTGCCCAATTGTGTCTTGTACGCAGTCCGATATGCCCATAATGCATCATCTAACTTCATAGCCTAATCCTTGCGATTTATATTCACTTTGTCTTATCTAAGATCTGCTTAATCTCGCGATTGGCTATCTCTCTTTGCCCGTTTGCTTGTGGATGATATGCTAATGCCACCTTGTGCTTGACCCGTGCTTTCGCAAGTAAAGTGCTCATCAATTTATTCACAAAGTGTGACCCCCGTCGCTAATCAAAGCTCTCGGGTTTCCAAACCCGTAATGTGAGTTCTTTCTTTTGCACATCTATCAAGGCCTTTCCGATAGCTAGGAATGGATGCCCAAGTATCAAAGGGATGTCTTTGTCCTCCTCCATATCCAGCACCAAAAAATCCACAGGGAATATGAATTTATCGACTTTGACAAGCACATCCTCGATGATTCCCTTCGGATATGTGAGTGATCGGTCCACAAGTTGTAAAGTGACCGTAGATGGCTTCACCTCTCTCGCAATCCAAGTTGCACGAAAAATGGACAAGGGCATCAAGTTAATACTTGCTCCTAAATCACAAAGTGTTTTATTAAAGAAAACATCACCAATAGCACAGGATAGTGAAACTCCCCGGATCTTTCGATTTTGTGGCAGTTTCATCTGGATTATCGCACTTTGCACTCTTCTCGGATTGACTATCTCAAAACCAGTCATCTTTCTTTTCTTTGACATAACATCCTTCAAAAATTTAGCGTAATTGGGCATCTGCTCCAATGCATCCAGGTCCCAAGGGTGTGAGTAAGGTTTAGAAGGGGGTTGAATAAACCTTACCAACTTTTCGATTTTAGTCCTTTTAAAATATTACGAGTTAACACATAACTAAGTCCTTGAGGGGCATCTAAGTTAGTTAATCGTGAGTTAGCCACTCAACAAACTCGATAGAGTTGTTGATAGAATAACTCGGTTGTTTAGTCTAAACCTTAATTTGGTTGTGATGAGTTTTTTTCAAATGAAGACTTAACACCCTTGAATTTGATTTAACTTTGTTTTAACACTTGGTTTTAGCACTTTGTTATTTATCGGTTGGATAACAAATTATCGTGAGATATAAAATATGTGTGCGGGAATATAAATATGATGAAATTTAAATGACACAAGTAAATTTTATAGAGGTTCGAAGATGGGGTAATTCTTCTACTCCTCTCTTCTCCAACTCCTGGAGGAATCCACTAAGTAATGATCAGAGTACAAAGTGGTTATCAGTCTAGAGACAAGTCTTGATCACGCAGGTGACTTGATCCTCCTGGACTCGATCTGAGATGCCTTGGTCACACAGGTAGCTTCTAGTCCGACTCGAAACTTCTTCACATGGCGGCTGCCTTGCTACTTCAGCTTACTTTCTCAAGCTTCTTGGATTTGATCACGAAGCCCTCCAATAACTTGAGATTGGTTCGACCTTGAACCTTCCTACCATCCTCCTTGGAAAGTAGAACCTTTTTGATTCTTCAAAAGTTTCCTCTTCAACAGTTTTGAAGTTGTCTTTCCTTCACGACTTGGTGTTGGATTGATTTCCTTCGAGATTTAGGCTTGAGGATTTTGCTTGAATAACTTGAGAATATTTTGCGGGTTACGATTTTAGATATTGCTTGAATTCTCAGGTGTGCAAGGTTCAGGTAACCTTTTCTCAATGTGATTCCTCGGCCTTTTATAGTGAACTTTTCAAAAATCTACTCGTTGAAGAGATAGGCTGATTTTCAAAAGTCACTTGTGTTCGTTGGCTTGTCTTTTCTTGGTCTTGATCTTGAGATGTAGACCTTTCCTCGTATTAAATGAATGTTCAGCTTTTCGTGTTCGACACGAGGTGCGTGCTTCCCATTAGTTTATTTCTATTGCACACACTGGGGATCGAGCACTTTAAGACATGGCGACATGGAAGTATTACTTCTTTAAGTAATAATCTTGACTTTTGTGCAACGGATTCTTTTGATTAATTCCTCTTTGCATTTGCCTTTTCCCCAGGTGACTTGAGTATGCTCAATGATTGAAAGACTCATCTGTCACTTCAACTTGACTTGGCTTCTTGGGTTGACTTAATCGACTCTTCTCACAAATGTCTCACACCGATACTCCTTCGATCGAGTCCTTGGTCTTCTTTCTTGGCCATACTCGGTTGTTCCTCAGTGGAGTCTTCATTTCACATCTTGATTAACTTCTTGTATTTCCAGGCATAGGCGACTTGACCAAGCTTATTCAAATTTTATCTATTACAATAAGAATCACAAGGAAAAATGGGGTGCCAACTTTCTAGTCTAAGTTTTACATGGCATTCATCAAAATCTAAACAATAAATTTCCCAACAATTTCCCCCTTTTTGATGATGCCAAAACTTAACAAGATTGAATAAAATGTAAACAAAGACAGATACATACGACAATGCGAAAAACAAAGAACGTATGTGTTGAATAGATCATTTTATTGATCATATCATTCTTGTTCTTTACACAACTGTTTACAAGGTGTATCAGAGCATACTCATATCTAGCAAATCACACATATCTATGCTAAGACACAACAATAGAGAGAAAGTACGGCAATGCTTTATTGAATGTACAGATGACTTACACACATAAGTATTTACAAAAGTAAGATACACGAAGGGGTTGACAACAACACTTCATTGGCTTCGCTGCCTCCTTCTTTCCTCTTCAGCTCTGTCATCGTCAGCTCTCTTTCTCTTCTTTTCTTCTTCAGCTGCTTTCTTCTTCTCATAAGCTCTCTTCGCAACTTCATCTTTTCTTTTTCTTTCTTGCCTTTCTTGCCACAGCTGATCTTGTCTTTTGTTTTCTTCTTCAATTCTTTTCACGTATTCAGCATTCTTTCTAGCCACTTCCCGATTGGCTACTGCAGCATACCCAGCCCAATAGATCCTTCCCTTCTTGCCTGGATCTACATATTCAATGTTTTTAGGTAGAGATCTAGGTTGAAAACCTCTTCCTCCACCACTACTTCCTCCTCCTCTGGGCGTATATTGTATTGGAGTCTTCTTCTTACCAGCTGAATGGCTACTGGTAGTCTGCTGCCTATCAGCTTCTTCACATACCTTCAGACCTTTCTCCCAGTACAAATCCCAGGCTTGAGCTAATGGCATATTCTTGAAATAGCCTTCGAATTCGAGTTTGAAATTCTTCAACCGATCTTGGCTCATTTCCATCATCCGGAATGGCATCTGTGTCCTTCCCTGCCGAATGCCACCAAACTGTTTCAACATTTCTTCAACGCGGGCATCCGTTCTCTTGTCGAACTCTTCCATCCCTGCTTCTACAATTTTTCTCTTCTCTGACATGGGCACAACAGAGTGATGGAGCGGCAGAGTTACAGGAAGTTTGCTGATTATCGATCTTTGTGGCGTGACCTTTGCCGGAGGGTTTCAGCAAGCATTAAGGTCACATCCTTTGACCTTTCCCCCTCAACAACTTTTCCCTTCTCAGTTGATTCATCCTTTTGCTTGTCAGCTGTATCTTCCTTCAATTTCCTCAGGTATTCTTCTTCCCCCTTTTTGGCATCATCGAAGGAGAGAGGAACCCCAGGGAACATTCCTGCGAGCATAAAATCCAGTCGGCTGAGAGTTGAGTTCTGCTTAGAGTCTGCTGCGGCATAAGCTGTGCGGAATTCTGAGCGAGTGACTTTCGATTCAGCTGCCACCAATTTCATTTCAGCCATGAGAAGGCTGAACTTTGAATTCATGGTCTCTTCAACACGCAGAATTTCTTTTCGATGAAATTCACGCAGCAACTCCATCTCAGTTGTATGGGAGGCATGCAATCTCTCCATATAGTTCTGCATCCGCTCCTTCATGTCAGCATTGTCAGCACTCCAGACCAGCATTCTGTTGTATAGTGCCTTGAAGTAGTGAACTTGCTCGAGACGTATGGCACTCTGCTGTTGAGACCATTCCCTTATCTTGACCACCACTCCTCTCAAGTCTGTGTGAGACGCATCTCTGTTGTCCGGGCGCATGTCGAGAAAGGCTTGGTGCCGTTCAATATTCTCAATCTCTTCACAAATCTTCTTGGAGATTTCACGCATCTCAGCTGTCTGACTTGAGTCAGCTGCCGGCTAGTCTGCATCGAAGTTGAAATCAGCTGGCACAATAGAGTTAGTAGGAATTATGGGGTCTTCTTGGACAGTGTAGAGCTTCTGTTCTCTTGCAGTCTCTTCTTCTAGCACGGGCAACTCGCGAGAAAAGGGAAATACATCTTCAAATGCATCATCTCACACTTGAGATATTGTGCGCGAGGTGGTCATCATTGCGACTCACGGTAGCTGCTTGTGATTGAAGTTGTTGCAGTGGGCGATTGATTGTTTTTGCCACTGACCGAGAGCCTCACTGTCTTAACAACTTCTTCGGTCTCGATGGGTTTTCCATTTGAGTAGACGGTCCTCGGCAGATTATCATCGGTGTCATCGGATGATGATGGAACCTGGGGCTTGGTTCATCATCAAATTTGAATGTTTGACGAGCACCTTTGAAACTTGATTGACTCGTCTGTGGAAGAACATCCTCACCGGGTCCTTGTGATGTGCAACGGGGTGGACTCAACTTCATTTTCGAGATCCTTAAATGATATATCGGGGTTATCTTGGGAATCATGAAGTGCACTAATCTCCTTCTCGTTTCTTCAATGTGAACAGGAGGGATGTTCTCGCATTTCTTTCTCTTTACCTAAGGAAGTCTCAACCTCCCTCAGGGCCTTCAATACCTTTAGCAGTCTCAAGCTGCGAGAAAGGCCTTCTACATTCCCTTCGACGAGACACAATTGTCTTAGGGTTTTGGACCATGGCATCCGAAGGAGTCTCAACCCCGGATTGTACTTTCGGTACCCAGTTGCTAACTCCTGGGGCATTTCCAACTTTGTGCCTCGACCGCATCAACAACGTCCTCGGCCTGCAGCGCTTGTCACTTCAGCTGGGACAGACTCAACTGTCCGAGCTTCGTCAGTGTCAACTTGCTGTTGTTCTTTTTTTTTTCTTTTTCTTTCTCCACTTCGCCTCCTTTCTTCATAGTGGAGTCATCTGCAGCATCCTCCGACCTTGCTGTAGTGGAGTGAGTTTCCCCCTCAGCTGGCACACCAGCTGAGTGGCTGATGATGGGGTCACTCTGCTCCAAACTCCCGGCTATCATTGAGTGCTCAGCCGTGGGGGCAGGTGGTAAAACACTTTCAATAGGGGTTGGCTCAACTTGGGTGCCCAAATTCCCAGTTTCATTGCCAAGTCCCTTGGACCCATCTTCTAAGTGTACTGGGGACGTGGTCGTAGTGATAACTGTGGCAATCTGCTGCACCACTCCCAACGGGTCTATCTCTAGGAGAGATTTTGAGGACTCTCCTGGTCCTTCCATCAATTGTTGCTCGGTCATCAGCCTGGATTCCCTTAGAGCTTGCTGCATTTCTGACTTTTCTTGTGCAGCAGCGGGATCCAAGTCTTCATCACTTTCGAAAAACATATCAAAATGAGGGTGAGTGTGTTCTAGAGTTCCAGTGAAAGGACATATGTTTGCCTTCTCCAGTTCACGGGCTTGCTCTTCAGCTTTGTCTTTCTCGTCCGCCTTTATGATACGGAGGATGTCCATGCAATTCTCTTCATCAAGAGCTCTGTCGTGCAGTGGTAATCCCTAGGAATTGCATTAATTCCTCTTCCTCTTCTATAAATTCAGGGCATTCGAACTGCACCCTGGAGTTGCTTAGCTTCCATGCTCTCCATTCACGCAGACGGCACTGAATATCTGGATATACGGGTGAGTACATGATGACATCATCATCATCATCTTGTTCTTGTCCTTCCTTTTCGGGAATGGAAGGTACCATACTCTGCTGCTCTTCACCTTCAGCAGCATCTGGGGCGGGTGGAGACACAACCCTTTCAGCAGGGGATTCTGCTGTCTCCGCTGCTTCTTCCTACTTAGTTGTTCTGTCCACAGCTGGGTCTTCTAAGTGCCTCTGCTGATCACCTTCAGCAGACTTGGTGTTTCGTCAACGATTTCTGGAGACTGCACTTCCTCGCCAGCTCGGGGTTTTCTCCACTGAGTTGCGGAGACTGTTTGTCTTCTCAAGCTCTGAAAGCTTGGAGATTCTCTTCCTTCTCTTAGTACTTACCAGAGGAATATCTGGTTCGGATTCCTCCTTTTCAGGTATCGTGACGGCAGGGGCCGGAGCATCTTTCTTGGTTTGAGGAGCTGCCTTTCTTGGCTTGGCAATCCTCTTCTTTCTGATGGCCGGAGAAGGTATTTGGGCTTCCTTCTCCGCCTCAGCTGCGTGGGCAGGAGACACGGCTGCTCGGACAGGTGACTCGGCTGCGGGGGCAGGGGCATCCTTCTTCTTTGCTGCAGGGGCAACTTTCTTCTTCGCAGTTGCAGGGGCAGCTTTCTTCTTGGGAGGGGAGGCAACAACTGTTTTCTCGGGGTGAGCTGATTCCCCCTCACTTGTGTCTGCCCTCTCCGTATGGGCTCTCTTCTGGGCTCCAGAAAGGTTAGCCCGAACATCCTCTTATTTACATGGAAGGGCTTTCCATGTTGAAGGGAAATGCCCTTCACTTCCATTAAGTGCCCAATCACTAGGCCATAGCCAAGTGATCCTCCAAAGGATCCATCTTCCTTAAAAGATTTATTCACAATGTTACGGTAGAGTGCATTGTACGAACTCAACCTTGATTAACTTTCTTTCCTTCCATGATCGTAGCCATTACGATCGGATAGTCTTTGTGATTGATTGAAATCGCCAAACTTCATATCCACACATTTTGAGACGACATCCATCATCTTGTGATAGTCGTCCCTTGAAACTTCTTTGTCACCGTGTGTAGATGACTTTCGCAAGACACTTTGGTTTGGCTACTTCTTTCCATGCAATAGCCAAGTTGACATCGCCAGTATATTTCCAGCGTGCCCTCTGACGGCAATAAGCAGTGCTCCGCAAGGTCCTTAGCAGTAAACATGATGTCCTTGCGGTGGACGGAGGACTTGATATCTTCGTCCTGTACCTCGGCATTCACATAGAACTGCGCCACCTCTTCCAGGTAGGTGTGCGAGTACTCCAACATAAGAAAAGGTTTTAGACCGGCTTTTTCCAGCATATCAGCTATCTTTTTCACTAGGGTTTCATCGGAACCCTGCTTTATCATTCCTTCGAAATCCACAGAGGAGCCTGAGTGGATTTGCTTTGATAACTTTGCAAAATCGATCTTCGGTGCCATTTTTAGAAGTTTCTTCCGATTGAATCTTGGTGAACTGATTTGAGAACTTGTAGGGTTTTCGAGAGAGAAAAACTTGCTTTCTTTTGCTTGGGAAGATGAATAGTTTCAGAAAAGTGTGTGAGAGAAGATTGAAAACCGTATATAAGGGTTATGAAAGGACGGGTTTTTGGATTTTGAAATTTGATCAAGATCAACGGCTCAGATTTAGCACGTCACACTGCATTTAATTGCTCGCATTTAATACAGCAACATTTATATCCAATCATATGCTTACTGTGCAGCTTTTGACTGTACCGTCATTATTACACTACGTCATCCTTAAAAACATTCTCGCTCATTAAAAATGATGCGTTTTTGTCACTTAGCTCATAAATGACTCAGCTTACTCCACAAGTGACTTAACTCTTCTTCTTTCCTTTCGTATGATGACTCAGCTTTCAGCTAACTCGTTACAGCTGACTTTCCAATACGGCTGATTCACTTGGTTGATTCATGAGATTTGTTCTATTTTCATCTTTTCACGTTCCATCTTTTCTCATTTAGTCTTCTGAGTGTCAACTCAGCTCAATTAACCCTAGCTCATGCTTAAGCTCTTCAAATCTTGATTCACATAGGGGTTTGGTGAATATGTCAGCTAACTGTTTATTAGTTGAGATATATTCCAAAGTGATGTCTTTCTTTTCAACATGATCTCTTATAAAATGATATCTGACATCAATGTGCTTTGTTCTTGAATGCAACACAGGATTATGAGTGATTGCAATAGCACTTGTGTTATCACATATAATTGGAATCTCTTTTTCTTCAATTTCATAGTCTCTCAGCTGTTGTCTCATCCATAAGACTTGGGCACAATAGCTGCCCGCATCGATGTACTGCTTCAGCTGTGGATGTGGCTATTGAGTTTTGCTTCTTGCTAAACCAGAAACCAATCTGTTTTCAAGCATTTGACATGTACCGAAGTACTCTTCTGTCAACTCTACATCCAAAGATAGTCGAGTCGAGTAACCAATAAGCTTGAATCCACCTTCCTTTGGATACCATAAGCCAACTTATTGGCATCCCTTCAAATATCTCGATTCTCTTAGCTGCAATCATATGGCTCTCCTTTGGTGCAGATTGGAATCTTGCACATACACCTCTTTGCAAAAGTGATGTCCGTCCGCTTCTTTGTTAGATAGAGCAGTGATCCAATAAGTACTATGTATCTTTTTTGATCTACAGTCTTACCATCTGCATCCATGTCCATCTTAACTGATGTATTCATTGGTATTTTCACGAGAAGACTTTTCTTCCATACCAAATTTCTTCATTAAATCTCTCGGTGTACTTTGTTTGACTTATGAAGGTTCCATCCTTCAAATTGTTTAACTTGAAGTCCTAAGAAGAATGTCACTCTCCCATCATGATCATTTCAAATTTTCCTTGCATGAGATTTGAGAACTCATCACACATCTCTTTATTTGTGGATCCAAAGATGATGTCATCCACATATATTTGAACAAGTAATATACTCTCCCCCTCTTGAATTACAAGAGTGTTCTGTCTACTTTGCATTTGGTGAATCCATTGTCGGTTAGAAATTGAGACAATGTGTCATACCATGCTCTAGGTGCTTGTTTCAATCCATATAGAGCTTTCTTGAGCTTGTACACCTTATCTCCAATGGTCTTCTGCTCAAAGCCTGGAGGTTGCTCAACATAGACTTCTTCTTCCAACAATCCATTTAAGAATGCACTTTTCACATCCATTTGATATACAATGAAGTTCTTGTGTGCAGCATAGGCAAGAAACATCCTTATTGCTTCTAGTCTTGCAACAGGAGCAAATGTTTCATCAAAATCTATTCCCTCTTCTTGGCAATACCCTTTGGCTACCAATCTTGCTTTGTTTCTTACCACAGATCCTTCCTCATTCATCTTGTTTCTGAAAACCCATTTTGTGTCAATGACATTTTGATGGGTTGGTCTTTGCACCAATTCCCATACTTTGTTCCTTTCAAATTGATTCAACTCTTCTTACATGGCTTGAATCCAATGTGTGTCTTCCAATGCTTGGGACACATCTTTTGGCTCTATTTGAAATAAAACAAGTGAACATTGCTTCTTGTTGAGCTCGGATCTGGTTCTTACACCATCTCTCACATCTCTAATGACTAGCTCGGTGGATGGTCTCTCGGCCATCTCACATCGGTTGAAGTAAATCAACTGGGTTCGATCATCTTGCGGATATGTTTGTCTTGAGCAACTCTTTCATTATCATTCACCGCAGATTTTCCACTGTCTTTGAGACTCAAATGTCTCATCTTCATCTTGATTGATTGCTCGACTTCAACTTCAACATTGGGACTCTTCGCATAGTTGGTGATTCACTTATCGACTAACTCTTCAATATCTCTCCATTCACATTGGGCTCATAAAAAACCACATGAATAGACTCTTTCGTGACCATAGTTGTCTTGTTCAAGACTCTATAGGCTTTACTCTCAAATGAGTATCCCAAAAGATACCTTTATCGGCTTTAGCATCAAAAGCATTTAGATTATATTTGCCATTGTTGTGGATAAAGCATTTACATCCAAATATTCTAAAATATCCAACATTTGGCTTTCTCCTGTCCATATTTCATAGGAGTCTTTGTCACCGTCTATTAATCATGCATCTATTTTGAGTATAGCATGCGTGTTTATGGCTTCAAACCCAAAATATTTTAAGCATCCGACTTGACTAACATGGTCCTTGCAGCTTCCTTGAGAGTTCTGTTTCTTCTTTCTGCTACTCCATTCTGCTGTGGAGTCCTTGCTGCAGATAATTCATGAGCAATACCATTTTCAACACAATACTGAGTTATTATCCCATTGACAAACTCAGTTCCTCTATCAGACCTTATCTTTATAATGGTTTGACTCTTCTCATTTTGAACTCTTCTCATCAGCTGAGGTAATTTCTGCAACGTTTCTTTCTTTTTGCACATAAAGATTGTCCATGTATATCTTGAATAATCATCCACCACCACTAAAGTGTATTTCTTTCCACTTATCTTTGGTGGTTCAACAGACCAAATAAATCTATGTGCAATGAGATGTAATATTCTTGTTGAAGATGGACTATGCTTCTCTTTGAATGATTATTTGATCTGCTTTCCCCTCGCATGCATCACAAACACTTTCCTTCTTGTACACGAGTCCGCAATCCTTCCACAGGATGACTCATTGCAAGCTTGTTGATTGTCTTGAAGTTCGGATGACTCGACTTCTTGTGCCACAACCAACTTGATTTGGTGTGCTCTTTGCTAACGAGACAAGTGCTTGGTGTGGCGGTCGACCGATCTACCACATACATATTCTTTTGTCGGATCCTTGCAACACTATTTCATTTAATTCAAGATCTTTAATTTGGCACACTCCCATATTGAATCCAACATTATAGCCACTTGTCACGAGTTGGTGATGCTTAACATGTTGAAGTTGAGACCTTCAACATATGCAACATCTGTGATTTCTAATCCATTTTTCTTGATGGATCCGAAAGGCCTCTTATTTCCCCAGGAGCTTTATTTCATCCAAATATGACTTTTGCGCCTCTAATCTCCTTGAATTTTGACAAATTTTTCTTGTTTCTGTCATGTATGCGGAACAATGCCACTATCCATGTACTAGGTTCCTTGGCACTCACTGTTCCTTGAACCTACAATCAAGGAAATTAGTTTCTAGGTACCCATGTTTGTCCGGGTCTGAGGGGTTAGTGCTATAAGATGATCCAACCAACCTATAGCCAAATGACTTGACTCTAAGAGGTTGCCATCTATCTGTGCCATAATCATAACTCACTTTGGCAAATTGCTTGGGGACTTTAGGTTCATACAACTGTCTCTTTTGTCTGTATGCCTGTGTGTGGGTTTTAGAAATTGCCTTCTTTGGGTAGTTGTGATATTTCTGAGTGTAGTGCCTAGGTGCATATGTGTGTTGATGATAGCTCTTTTGCATTTGGAATGACCTTTCTTTGAGTTCTAGGTCTTTGCCACTTGGCTTATATTCCATAGGTCTTTGCTTTGATATGTCACATCATTCCAATCAGCTTGGCTTGGGTAGTTTCTACCATTCCCATCATATGTATTTCTTTGATAAAACTTCTGGGGTTTTTGGTAGCTCTGTTTATTCTTTACAGAGTACTTCCTATTTGGAGTTTGCTTTGAGGAACTCTGTGGATTTCTTCTCGGTATCTGTCGATACTCAATCGATCTTTCCTTTTCCTTTATATCCAAGGCCGGTTTGTTTGTGATTGTGCTTTGGAGTGAGAGTGGGTGCAACATTTGGTGTTTTGGATTTTTGAGATGTTTCATTGCTTGAAGATCCTTTTTCCAAAATCACTCTGGGAGTTTGACTGTGCACAAAGGAAATGAATTCTATGCATGTCTTATCTCCACACTCTTTTTGGCTCATAAATAAGGTCATCCAATGATTTAGATGCCTTTGTGAATGATGCAATCACATTTTTGAGATCATTTTCCTCTTTTTTTAGTAGCTATCTCTGCTTATTAGTTTAGCATTATCGACCTTGACTCTTTGTTCTCATTAGCTATGTGACTCGGTAGTACTCGGCTCCTTAGTCACCGTGAGTTTTAGCTTTTGAGCTAGTTGTTTTCCTCATTTAATAGTGTGTGTGAGGATTTAATATGCTAAATCTTTCATCATTTTGCCTAATGAATCATAAAGATCAGTGGGTGATGAAGTGTGTGTGTCACAATCACTATCACTAGAATCTGAGTGAGATGAGTTAGAGTGTACATCATCTTCTTGGTCTGGTTGATCTTGTTCTTTAGCCATTAGACGGATCATTGCTTCTTCTTGAGAATCACTTGAGTAGTCGGCTTCACTACTCTCTCGAGTCATTTGCTTCTTTCGACTTAGCCGTCTCAGCAGTCTCAGCCGCCAACATAGCCTTTTTCTTTCCCTGTCTTCTTTATCTGAAAACTCTTCTTTCTTCTTCATTCCTGTATTTATTGACTCATGGATATGGGCATCAATAGCGAAGTGTCCTGGTTGTCTGCGGTTCAACACGGGTTCTCGGCTCTTTGATCGGCTCTATGTAAGTCCAAGCGGCTACGATAATCTAGAGGGGGGGTGAATAGATTATCTCCATCTTTTCGATTTGCCCTCTTTTTCGAACAAAACAAGCCAAGACAATAATAAGGTGCGGAATGTAAACAACACACGTCGATTTATAGAGGTTTAACCCACCTAGGGCCTAATCCTCTACCACCCCAGTATATCCGGGATGGATTTCAAAAAGAAAAAAAAGGTTTTATTAATTACCAAAATTAATACAACACCAACTTACAACAACACCTTGAAGAGCACCACACTCTTCTTCAACACCACCTTTGAGATTACCACAATCTCTTCTTGAAGATTACCACAATCTCCAACGGCACCTTGTGAAGATTACCACAATCTTCAACCTTGAAGAATACCAAATTCTTCAACACCTCAACAAGAAGATTACCACAATCTTCTTACACCTAACACCTAGATCACCCAAGTGTGTTCTTACCACAAGAACACTCACAAAGATATCTTGTTTGAATGATAACCCAAAATTCAAGATTACAACTCGATAATGAATTATACAATTGAGTGCAAGTGTAATCAAGAATAGCCTAGACCTCAAAGATGTGAAAGTGATAAGCTAGGCAAATTACAACAAGAATAATGACAATATAAGACCAAGTGTTTGCTTGAGTATTTCTTGTTGTGTTGTATTGTTCTCTCTTATTGTTGTGCTTCAAATCTTCCTCTATTTATAGGAGATGATTGATCAAGCATAGGCTCCTCTTGGGGATTGAAAATCTACAGAAAAATACAATTAAAATCAAGAACATAGTCATTAGAAATCAATCCCACATTTTAAGGAAAGTTTGTCTGTTCAAACGGTCGAATTTTGTTTTGTCAAAAGATAGGGCGACGGTCGCACAGAAATAGACGTTTGAAAAATACACAGCAAAATAACACAGGGCGACCGGTCGACGTAGGCCTCGACCAGTCGACGTCCACCCCAACCGGTCCCCCTCATGGATTTTCAAAGAGCAATTGTTCTGTTTCAATTTTTGCTCCCAGGTACCGGTCGACGCCCTGGTCGACCTGGCCAATTTCCCTTCCGTCTCATTTTTTGTTCCAAAATTCATCTTCAGGTACGGGTTGCCCTCTACGGCGACCGGTTGACCTCGAGACAGAAATGTTGTCCGATTTTTGTCGAAAATAAAACTCAAGAAATACTCCGAAAATTTAGTAAAAATATTTTAAACCAATCGGGAGTATTTAGACAACATTTAGGAATCTTGTTTTGAAGTAAAAACTTATAAACATAAAATCATTAAAAGTGTTGTCCAATAAAACTTGAAGAAATACTCCGGAAAATATTAAAATCATTTTAAATCATTTAGGAGTATTTGGACAACAATTAAAAACATTGTTTTGGTGCAAAAATAAAATCATCAAAATTAAGATAAAAACATGTATCAAACACTCTTTCCTTTCCGTTCTTGGGTTATCAGCTCTCTGATATTCAACCTTTTGATGCTCAGTTCTCTTGGGTGGCCTATCTTACCTTGACTTGGAGGGAGTTGAATGTCTCCTGGAGGATCCACCCTTGTTTCTTTTATAATTCTTGTTGAAGAACTTGTTGAATCTTTTAACCATCAGGGCAATCTCCTCCTAGTCTATGACTTCCTTGACTTCAGCTCTCTTCCCATCCTTGACTATAAGTGCAAATGTTTTGGGTACAACTGTCTCCTCTTGATCTTTTCTTCTCAGCTCAAACTCATAGGCTTTGAGGTCTGAGAATAGCTCATGATTGGATGTTGTTGTGAGGTTCATTGAATGTCTCGAGCCATGACCTTCATTTCCCATTCATTTCGGAGGCTTCTCGAATCTTCATACACATTTCATTCATGTATATTCTTTCCCAAATGCTTTGATAATTTATTTGTGATTTGATGAATCGAGCATCCACTGATTCTTTGATCCAAGTTTCACCTGCAAGCATTTTAAAATTTTCAAATTTACGTAAAGAACGGACAATTTGTTTTATTTAATTTGCTCGGATCCTTCACAAATTAAAGTTAATTTATCCCGATTTGTTTTGCGGTTTGGCAAGATTTGACTTTGTTGAACATTGCTTTGTCCAAGGTTTTGTAAAGTATGTCCTTGGCCACATTGTCCAAGTTGTATCTTTTTTTGTCCTCGTTTGTCCATTCAATCCTTGGTTTCTCAACCAGTGGTTTGCCTCAAAGAATGATTCTTTTCCTTCGATTGCCGCGCTGCTCTCCGTCGGTTGTGTTCACTTTCGACTTGTAGTGGCCCATCCTCTATCACTATCCACATTTCATCATGTAAAGGAGATAGATGAGCACATACGAATTTTCGGTCATCAAATTCCTCAATAGTGAACATAGGAATGCGTGTCAAATTTGCTTCCATGATAATAACTTTCTTTGAATAAAAGAGATGATTTTTGAAAGAGCAAGTGTTAAAAGTTTCTTTGAAAGATTGGAGATCTAGTTCGAACCGGTCGGAAGGCTCAATGAACCAACCGCTCGATACCAATTGTAGGTCCCAAGGGGTGTGAGTAAGGTTTAGAAGGGGGTTGAATAAACCTTACCAACTTTTCGATTTTAGTCCTTTTAAAATATTACAGAGTTAACACATAACTAAGTCCTTGAGGGACATCTAAGTTAGTTAATCGTGAGTTAGCCACTCAACGGACTCGATAGAGTTGTTGATAGAATAACTCGGATGTTTAGTCTAAACCTTAATTTGGGTTGTGATGAGTTTTTTTCAATGGGAAGACTTAACACCCTTGAATTTGATTTAACTTTGTTTTAACACTTGGTTTTAGCACTTTGTTATTTATCAGTTGGATAGCAAATTATCAGCATATATAAAATATATGTGCAGGAATGTAAATATGTTGAAATGTAAATGACACAAGTAAATTTTATAGAGGTTCGAAGATGGGGTAATTCTTCTACTCCTCTCTTCTCCAACTCCTGGAGGAATCCACTAAGTAATGATCAGAGTACAAAGTGGTTATCAGTCTAGAGACAAGTCTTGATCACGCAAAATGACTTGATCCTTGGACTCGATCTGAGATGCCTTGGTCACACAGTGGCTTCTCGTCCGACTCAGCTTCTTCACATGGCGGCTGCCTTGCTACTTCAGCTTACTTTCTCAAGCTTCTTGGATTTGATCACGAAGCCCTCCAATAACTTGAGATTGGTTCGACCTTGAACCTTCCTACCATCCTCCTTGGAAAGTAGAACCCTTTTGATTCTTCAAAAGTTTCCTCTTCAACAGTTTGAAGTTGTCTTTCCTTCACAGCTTGGTGTTGGATCGATTTCCTTCGAGATTTAGGCTTGAGGATTTTGCTTGAATAACTTGAGAATATTTTGCAGGTTACAATTTTGGATATTGCTTGATTTCTCAGGTGTGCAAGGTTCAGGTAACCTTTTCTCAATGTGATTCCTCGATCTTTTATAGTGAACTTTTCAAAAATATGCCCGTTGAAGAGATAGGTTGATTTTCAAAAGTCACTTGTGTTCGATTGGCTTGTCTTTTCTTGGTCTTGATCTTGAGATGTAGACCTTTCCTCGTATTAAATGAATGTTCACTTTTCGTGGTTCGACACGAGGTGCGAGTGCTTCCCATTGGTTTATTCCTATTGCACGCTTACGGGGTGAGCACTTTAAGACATGGCGGCATGGAAGTATTACTTCTTTAAGTAATAATCTTGACTTTTGTGCAACGGATTATTTTCGATTAATTCCTCTTTGCAATGCCTCTTCCCCCAGGTGACTTGAGTCTGCTCCAATTATTGAAAGACTCATTTGTCACTTCAACTTGACTTGGCTTCTTGGGTTGACTTAATCGACTCTTCTCACAATTGTCTCACGGTCGATACTCCTTGATCGAGTCTTTGGTCTTCTTTCTTAGCCATACTCATATAGGTCCCAAGGGGTGTGAGTGTAAGGTTTAGAAGGGGTTGAATAAACCTTACCAACTTTTCGATTTAGTCCTTTTAAAAGTTCGAGTTGATACTACACAGTGTGTCCTTGGTGGATAGCCAATTTAGTTAATCGAGTGAGTTAGTCACTCAACGTGAGTCGATCGAGTGTTGATAGAATAACTCAATTGTTAAGATGAATTAGCTCAATCTGATTTGTTTTCATTGAAAGACTTTACACCCTTAAAATTGATTTAGTAAAGATTTAATACTTGGTTTTAGTACTTAGGGATTATCAAGTGGATAGTAAATTTATCGTGAGAGTAAACAAATAGGATGCGGGGAATTAGAGTGCTAAAATGTAAATGACACGATAAGATTTTATAGAGGTTCGAAGATGGGATAATTCTTCTACTCCTCTCTTCTCCAACTCCTACAGGAATCCACTAAGTATTGATCGGTATACAAAGTGGTAGCAGTCCGGATACAAGTCTTGATCACACAGCCGACTTGGTCCTTTGGGACTCGTCGAGATGCCTTGGTCACGCGAGATGGCTTCTCGTGCGACTCGGCTTCTTCACGCGAGGCAGTGCCTTTGCTACTCTGACTCACTTGCTCAAGCTTTTTGGATTTGATCACGAAGCCCTCCAAAAACTCGAGACTGGTTTGACCTTGAACCTTCCTACAATCCTCCGCGGAATGTAGACCCCTTTTCTTCAAAAGTTTCCTCTTCAACTGATTGAAGTTATCTTTCCTTCACAGGTGAGTGTTGGATTGATTTCCTTCGTAGTGTAGGCTTGAGAATTAATCTTGAATGATCTTTGAGAATATTTCGATTACGTTCAAATGTTAGCTTGAATGTTCGTGGTTCAGGTAATCAAGGTCCTCATTTCTCAGAGTCATTCCTCAGCCTTTTATAGTGATCTTTCAAAAATCTGCCCGTTGAAGAGATAGGCTTATTTTTGAAAGTCACTTGTGGTCGTTGGCTTGTCTTGTTGCGATCCTTGGAATTGCCACTTCCTCGTATGAATTGTTCTTGACTTTTGAGTTCGACACGGTGTAGTGCTTCCCATTGTTCATTCCCTTGCACGCTTAAGGGGATGAGCACTTCGAGAAAGGTAGCATGGAGGTATTACTTGTTTAAGTAATTCTCTTGATTTACAACGGATCTCTTTCGATTATCTTGACTTGACCGCATTTCCTTGCTTTCCCAGGTGACTTAGAGTCAACTTTCAATCATGGTGACTCTTCTGTCACTTCAACTTGAGACTTGGCTATCTTGAGTTGATTTGATGATACTTTACTCACCGCATCTCAAGTTTGCACCTTGATCGAGTTCCGTCTTCTCTTCTTTGCCATACTCACTGTCTTGCGGCGAGTCTTCCTTCTAGTCTCCGATTGTCTTCTTGCATGTTTAGGCATAGGCGACTTAACTCAAATTGACCAGCCCTATTTGTTATAATGCGATTTACAACAAAAAATGGGGTGCCAACTTCCTAGTTTAAGTTTTACATGGCATTCATCAAAATATAAACAATAAATTTCCCAACAATTTCCCCCTTTTTGATGATGCCAAAACTTAAAACATTCAAAATGTAAATAGCATAGATACATACTGAGATAGTGTATTTACGAGAGAATGTATGCGTAGAATCAATCTTTTTATTGATCATAGCATTCTTGTCCTTTACACAATCAAGCAAGGTGTATCGAGCAAACATCTATATCTACGCAAAAATAGAGAATTTACTGATTTATTACGGAAGACTTACATAGTATGTATTTACATAGTAAAATACATGAAGGGGTGGACAAACAACACTTCATCTCATTCGTTGCCTCCTTCTTTCATCTTCTTGATTCTGTCATATTCTGGTCTTCTTCTCTTTTTCTCATCTTGACCGCCTTCTTCATCTTTTCATATGCCTTCCGGGCAGCTTTATCTCTTCTTAGTCTCTCTTGTCTCTCCTCCCAAAGCCGAGTTTGTCTTTTATTTTCTTCTTCGATTCTTTTCACGTACTCGGCATTGTTTTTAGCCACTTGCTTGATTGGCTACTTGGTCAAGACCAGCCCATAGATCCCTCCTTTCTTGCCTGGATCTATGTACTCAATGTTTTTGGCGAGGCCTGGTCCAAACCTCTACCTCCACTCTGCTTCTTTCTCTACCTCTTTCTGCTGGCGTGTATTGTCTTTTCTTCTTCTTCCCAGCTGAGTGACTAGCGGAGTGACCCGGAGTATTCTTAGGTAGTCTGCTTTGTCGGCTTCTTCACATAACGTGAGACCCTTGTTAGGAATTTTATTGTTTAGATTTTGATGAATGCCATGTAAAACTTAGAATAGAAAGTTGGCACCCCAATTCTTGCTGTAAAATGTATTGTAACAATTAGAGCTGGCCAAGCTGAGTTAAGTCAGCTACGCCCTAACATGCAAGAAGACAACTGAAGGCTTGAAGGAAAACTCTGCTGAGAGACAGCTGAGTCTGACAAGAAGAAGAAGAGCAGACAGAACTCGACTGAAGAAGCAGCTGAGATACAGCTGAGTGGAACATCAGTCAAGTCAACTCAAGAGAAGCCAAGTCTCAAGCTGAAGTGACAGAAGAGTCATCCAATGATTGGAAGCTGACTCTAAGTCACCTGGGGAAAGCAAGGAAAAGCAGTCAAGTCGAAAAGAACCGTTGCACAGAAATCAAGAGATTTACTTAAACAAGTAATATCTCCATACCACCTTTCTCGGAGTGCTCAGTCCCAGAAGCGTGCAATTGGAATGAACCAATGGGAAGCACTACACCGTGTCAGAACTCTGAAAAGGTGAAACAACAATTCATACGAGGAAACAGCAATTCCAAGAACTGCAAGCCAACGACTGCAAAGTGACTTTCAAAAATAAGCCTATCTCTTCAACGGGCAAATTTTTGAAAGTTCACTATAAAAGGCTGAGGAGTTTGTTTGAGAAAGAGAAGCATGAATGACACATACGTGAGATATACAAGCACATTAGAAAAATGAAACAATCTCAATCCTCAAGCCTATATTCAAGTACATCAATCCAACACTTACCTTTGAAGGAAAGAGAGCTTCAACCATTGAAGAGAAACCTTTGAAAACAAGGGGTCTACTTTCCGGGAAGGATTGTAGAAAAGTTCAAAGTTGAACTAAGTCTTAAGCATTTGGAGGGCTTCGTGATCAAATCCAAAGAGCTTGAGCAAGTGAGTCAGAGTAGCAAATTTGCTGTGAAGAAGGCGAGTCGAACGAGAAGCCACCGAGTGATCAAGGCGTCTCCGTGAGTCCCAAAGGATCAAGTCGGTTGTTGTGATCAAGACTTGTATCTGGGTTACCACTTTGTAAACTGATCATTACTTAGTGGATTCCTCCGGGAGTTGGAGAAGAGAGGAGTAGAAGAATTACCCCATCTTCGAACCTCTATAAAAACTTTCTTTGTGTCATTTACATTTCAAAGATTTAAATTCTCGCACTTTTAATTGCTTATATCTGTCTTTGCTATCCATTTGATAATTTATAAGTACTAAATCAAGCTCTAAAATATTTCTTAATCAAACTTAAGGGTGTTAAGCTTCCAATGAAAATAAAACCACAAAATGAGTTAAATTGTAGCCAACAAATTTGAGTTACTACATCAATACTCTTCATTGAAAGATTAACTCTCTTGAGTGACTAATTCGATCTCCATCAAGGACACAAATTGTAGAATTAACTCTGTAGATTTAAAAGGACTAAATCGAAAATTTGGTAAGGTTTATTCAACCCCCTTCTAAACCTTACACTTACACCCCTTGGGACCTACAAGTGGTATCGAGCGGTTGGTTCATTGAACCCTCCGCATCAAGTTCTTCTTGAACTAGATCTCCAAACTTTTCAAAGTCCGCTTTAGTACTTAAACTTTCAAAATTCTTTTTATTAAAAGTCATTATCCTGGAAGCAAATTTGACACGCATCCCTATGTTCACTATTGAAGAATTTGATGATTGGAAAATTCGTATGCGAGCTCATCTATCGGATTACATGATGAGATGTGGATAGTAATAGAAGATGGGCCTCTACAAATATTAAAGGTGAACACGGATGTACGAGAGTTGCGGTGAAGGAGAAGAAGATGTTGCTCCTAGACCAGTCATGGTTGAAAAACCAAGAACTGAGTGGACAAATGATGACAAAAAAGATACAACCTGGATAATGTAGCCAAGGACATCCTCTACAAAACCTTGGACAAAGCCATGTTCAACAAAGTCAAATCATGCAAAACGGCTAAAGAAATCTTTCATTGATTTGTGAAGGCTCGGAGCAAATCAAAGAAAACAAATTATCGTGGGCGTCTGAAGTTTGAAAATTTCAAAATGATCTCGGGAGAGAATCTCAACTAGACGCTCGGTTTACGTAAATCACAAATGAGTCAAGCTACACTTGGAAAGGAATATACACGAGAAAAATGTGTATGAAGATCTTAAAAAGCCTTTCACCAATGGGAAATGAAGGTCATGGCACCGAGACATTCCATGGACCTATCAAAGACATCCAACCATGAACTATTCTCGGACCTCAAAGCCTATGAGTTTGAGCGAGAAGAAAAGACCAGGAAGAGGCAATTTGTGCCCAAAACAATTTAATTGTCAAAGATGGGAAGAGAGAGTGAGGTCAAAGAGGCAATTGACCCGGAAAAAATAGCCTTCGATGGTCAAAAGATTTAACAAGTTCTTTAACAAGAACTACAAGAGAGGAAAGGGTGAATCTTCCGGAAGACACTCGGCTCCCTCCAAATCAAGGGATGATAGGCCAACCAAGAGAATGATCATCAACAAGTTGAGTATCAAAGGGATGACAACTCAAGAGTAGAAAGAGTCGATCAAAAGGCTGAATATCTATGTTGGAATTGTAGACAACCAGGTCACTATGCCATTGATTTGCTCATATCCTGTAGTCAGCAGTGCAGAATGAAGAAAAAAGAAAGGTCTTGAGAGAAAGAAGACAAGAAAAGAAAAAGGCAATGATGGCTGCGAGAGATCACCGAGACAAAAAGTCAAGAGAGACAATGATTGAGAGCGTGGTGACTACTCGAGTGACTGCGAAGAAGAAGCCTTGATCCGCTTAATGGCCAAAGAACAAGATCAAGAAGATGATGTACAATCTAATTCCACAAGCTCGGACACTAGTGATAGTGATCATGACACACACACTTCATCACCTCTCGATCTTTATGATTCATTAGGCAAAATGATGAAAGATTTTGAGCACATTAAATCCTCACACACACTATTGAATGAGGAAAACAGACTACTTAAAAGTCAAAACTCAAAGTTTTTGTACTCTAAGTCAAATCGCTGAAAATGAAAGTTTAAAGGCCAAAATGCTAAATTAGTAGCGTAAATTGCCGCTATAGAAAAGAGGGAGAATGATCTCAAAAATGTTATTGCCTCATTCACTAAGGCATCTAAATCATTGGATGATCTTATTATGAGTCAAAGAGAATGTGGAGACAAGACAGGCTTAGGATTTAATTCCTTTGTGCCATGTCAAACCTCAAGAGTAATTTTGGAAAAAGGATCTTCAAGTCATGAAGAGTCCGAAAAATCCAAAACTCTAAATATTGCACACACTTTCACTCCAAAGCACAATACTAAGAAACTGGCCTTGGTTACCAAGGGAAAGGAAAACGACCCGATTGAGTGTCTTTGAAAGGACAATCGAGAAGAGATTGAAACAGTCCTCGGCCACTCCAAACAAAAATACTCAGTAAAGAAGAAGCGAGCTACCAAAAATCCCGGAAAATCCATAAAAGAAATACATATGATGGGAATGGTAGAAAATATCCAAGCCAAGTTGATTGGAACAATGTGAACTATCGGATAGACTTATGGAATATAAGCTTAGATGGCAAAGGCCAGAACTCAAAAAAGGCCATTCCAAAGGCACAAGAGCTTTCATCGGACACATATGCACCTAGGCACTACACTCAAAAACACCACAATTACCTGCCTCAATTGCTAAAACACATATGCAGTATACGAACAAAAGAGACAGTTGTATGAACCTAATCCCCAAGCAATTTGCCAGGATTAATTATGATTATGGCACCGATAGATGGCAACCCCTTAGAGTCAAATCATCGGCTATAGGTTGGTTGGATCATCTTATAACTCTAACCCCTCGGGACCTCAAGAATGGGTACCAAAACTTAATTTCCTTGATTGCGGTTCAAGAACCTGCCAAGGAACCTGGTACATGGATAGTGGTTTTCCCGGACATATGACAGAAATAAGAGAAATCATCAAAATTCAAGGAAGTCAAAGGAGCAAAAGTCATATTTGGAGGAAATGAAGCTCCTGGTGAAATAAGAGGCATTGGATCCATCAAAAGGAATGGTTTAGAAATCACGGATGTTGCATATGTTGAAGGACTAAACTTCAATTTACTAAGCATCGTCAACTCTGACAAGGGCTACAATGTTGGATTCAACATGGGTGTATGCCAAATCAAGGATATTGAATCAAATAAAGTTGTACTTTGCAAGGAAATAAACGAAGAATATGTATGTAGTGGATTGGTCAACCGCAACACCCGGACTTTTGTCTACTAGCAAAAGCACAATTTGAATCAAGTTAGGCCGTGGCACAAAAAGCTGAGTCACCTGAATTTCAAAACAATTAACAAGCTAGCAAGAAGTCATCGGTAGAAGGACTTCCGGACTCGATGTCTTATATGTGATGCATGTCGGAAGGGAAAACAAATCAAGTCGTCTTTCAAAGAAAAGACATGCCCATCCTCAACAAGAATATTGCATCTACTTCATATGGATCTATTTGGCCCATGGAACCAACCAACATAAGTGGAAAGAAATACACCTTGGTGGTAGTAGATGACTACTCAAGATATACATGGACAATATTCATGTGCAAGAAGAAAGAAACTCTACAAAAGCTACCACGGTGATGAAGAGGATACAAAATGAGAAGAGTCAAACCATTATCAAAATAAGATCGATAGAGGAACCGGTTTGTCAATGGAATAATAACTCGATCTTTGTAGTGAGAATGGCATTGGTCATGAACTATCACCGCAAGGACTCCACACAGAATGGAGTTGCGAAAAGAATGAACAGAACCCTCAAAGAAGCGGCAGACCATGTTAGGTGAAAAGGTTACCAAAAAGATTTTGGGTCAAGCAATCAACACACTTACACCCAAAACAGATGTATGATAAATAGACAAAATGACAAAGACTCCCTATGAGATCCGGGTGGAAGAAAACCAAATGTTGCATATTTCAGATATTTGGATGTAAATGCTTCATCCACAACAATGGCAAAGACAACCTAAAGGCTTTTGATGCTAAAGGCGATGAGGGTATCTTCTTAGGATACTCGGTGAAAGCAAAGCCTCTGAGAATACTCAACAAAAGAACTATGGTTCTAGTATTCGATGAGCCAAATATAAATGGGAAGACATTGAAGAGTCACCGGCAAGTGAATCGTCCAACCTTACGAAGAGTCCCTATCTTTGGTGCGGGGATTATCAATTCGAAGAAGATGAGATAGCTGAATCTCAAAAGCAATGGAAAATTTACAACTAAGTGATTACTGAGAGAGCTGACCACATCAACACAACCGCAAGTCGATCAATCCAATAACTCACTCCAACTCGATGTAAGATGGCCGAGAGACCATCCACGAACTTGTCATTGGAGATATAAGAGAAGGTGTCAAAACAAGATCTAGAACTCAACAAGAAGCTATGTTCACATGCTTCATCTCGCAAATAGAGCCAAAAGATGTGTCACAAGCATTGGATGACACACATTGGATTCAAGCTATGCAAGAAGAGCTGAATCAGTTTGAGAGAAATAAAGTATGGGAACTAGTGCAAAGACCCATACATCAAAATGTTATTGGAACCAAATGGGTATTCGAAATAAGATGAACGAGGAAAGGTTATGTGGTAAGAACAAAGGAAAACTTGTAGCCAAAAGATATTGTCAAGAAGAAAGGATAAATTTTGGTGAAAACTTTGGCCCCTGTAGCAAGATTGGAAGCTATAAGGATGTTTCTTGCCTATCTTTGCTCACAAGAATTTCACCTATCAAATGGATGTAAAAAGTGCATTCCTGAATGGGTTATTGGAAGAAGAAGTGTATGTTGAACAACCACCAGGATTTGAGCAGACTCTTGGAGACAAGGTATACAAACTCAAGAAAGCCCTGTGCGGTTGAAACAGGCACCCGTGAGCATGGTATGATACCCTGTCACAATTCCTGATTGAAAATGGATTCACAAAAGGAAAAGTAGATAGAACACTTTTCAAATTCAAGACAAGAAGAGTATCTTTTGTTCAAATATATGTGGATGATATCATTTTTGGATCCACTGACAAAGAGCTGTGTGAAAAATTCTCAAACCTCATGCAAAGCAAATTTGAAATGAGCATGATGAGAGAGCCGACATTTTTCCTGGACTTCAAGTGAAACAAAATTTGAAAGATGGAACCTTCATAAGTCAAACAAAATATACCAGGGATTTAATGAAGAAGTTTGGTATGGAAGAGAAGTCTTCTGTAAAAATACCAATGAACACATCGATCAAAATGGACATGGATGCAGATTGCACTGTAGATCAAACAAGATACGAGCACTTATTGGATCAACTGCTCTATCTCACAAAGAAAGCGAGGCGGACATCACCTTTCTTTGTAGGTGTATGTGCAAGATTTCAATCTGCTCCAAAAGAGAGCCATATGACAAAGACTAAAAGAATACTTTGAGATACTTGAAAGGAAGCCAAGAAGTAGGCCTATGGTATCCAAAGGAAGGTGGTTTCAACTAATTGGCTATTCTGTTCTATCTTGGATGCAGAGTGGACCGAGAAAAGCACTTCAGCACTCACAAATGCTAGAAAGACTAATTTCTGGTTTAGCAAGAAGCAAAACTCAATAGCCACCTCTACAAATGGTGAGGCGAAATACATAGGCTGCGGGGCAAATTGTGCCCAAGTCCTATGGATGAGACAACAAAATGAGAGACTATGAAGTTGAAGAAAAGAAATTCCAATCATGTGTGATAACACAAGTGCCATTGCAATCACTCAAAATCTGTGTTGCACTCAAGAACAAAACATATAGATGTCGGATATCATTTCATAAGAGATCATGTTGAAAAGAAGGACATTATCTTGGAATACATCTCAACTGATAAACAACTAGCCGACATCTTCACAAAACCATTATGTGAGTCAAGATTTGAAGAACTCAAGCATGAGTTGGGGTTAATTGAGCTGAATGACACTCGGTCAATCAAAGAAGAGAATTAGAACAGAAAAGAAGTGAAAAAGAGCCGAAACAAAAATCAACTCAAAGAATCACCAGACGGAAAAACAAATTCACCGAGTCACCGATAAGGTGAGTCACCAAGAGAATCATGAGGAGTAGAGTTAAATCGGCTAAGGGATAAGTGAATAACTTATGAGCAAAGTGACAAAAACGCGTTTTAACTTAGCGGGAATGTTTTAAGGAACACGTCGATAATGATGATGTGTACTGACATAAAGCCGCACACTAAACTTATGATTGGATATAAATGCTTTGCCGCATTAAATACGAGACGTGAAATGCTCAATAGGCGTGCGAAATCCAAGCCGTTGATTTCGATCACAATTCAAAACCGCCTGCACGCCCTTTCATAAACCATATTTAAACCATTTTCGTCCGCTTTCTCTCACACTTCTAAAACCTTTCATCTTTTTCTCTCAAAAGGCAAAGGCAAATACTCTCGAAACCCTATCAACCTTCAAATCAAATTTAAACTTTTCCTTGAAATTATTCTCGAGAAATGGCACCAACGTATGACTTTACCAAGTTGGGAAAACAAATCCACACCGGTTCGACCGTGGATTTCGACGGAATGGTGAAGCGGTCCGACGACACCCTGGTGAAGAAAATCGCGGAGAAGTTGGAAACGCGTCGGGATCGAAACCGTTTCTTTACGCTGGAATATCCTATGACCTATGTGGAGGAGGTCGCACAATTCTACGTGAATGCCGAGATTCACGATGAAGGAATCAAGTCATCTGTTCACGGGAAGCGGTGACTATCACGCCAAGGATTTGGTGAATATTGCTCACTACCGGAAGGAGCAATCAAATTAAGGAAGCGATGTAAACTTGGGACGCATGGAAAGAGATAGCCAAGTCCGACCTTTGCTGATAAAATTATATACACAAAGAAACAAGAGATCTTTGAAGGAGGATTATCATAAATTATTGGACATAGTTGCCAAATGTATCGACATCAAATTTGGCGACTTTTGACCAACTATCAAAGGCAAAGCTGGTTGTGATGGTTGCAATCATGGAAGAAAAGAAGATAAAGCTAACTGGGCCGAGTTTATCTCACAAACTCTGTCAAAACGCTGGGAACAAGTCCTTCAAAGAAGATGGCACATTTGGAGGATCCCTAGGATATGGCCTAGTGATTGGCCGCTCTTTGGAGGTGAAAGGAGTACCTCTTAGACATGGGAAGGCTTTCCATGTCAACAAGAGGATGTTCGAGCTAACCTCTCTCGGTGCTCGGTCGAGCTTATGCCAAGAGAGCTGACACTTTTGATGAGGGGGAATCAGGTGACCAAAGATACAGCTGCTTCCTCTCGTTTAAAGAAGATTTTGCCCCTCGCAAAGAAAGAAAACCAAACATGCTCCTGCCCCTGCTGAGTCACACGCCCCAAGTGCCCCTGCGGCGGTCGAGAAGACTCACTAATGCCTTCTCCGATCGTCAAAAGGAGGAGAATCGACAAGTCTAGACGGCGCTCCTCGAAAACAAACACAAGCACCGGCCCACTGCCGCCCAAGACTCGAGAGGACGCCGCCTCGAACAGAAATTCCCCTGTACAAACCAGAGACGAAGGAGACTCGTCAAACAGTCCGAACAGAGAAACCAGTGAGTCGGTTTACGGCTAACACAAATACGAGACTACGGGAGAAGTAGAGTCTCCGGATGTAATAGATGAAACCGCCAAGTCTGCTGGGCGTCAGCAGAGGCAACCAAGACACAAAGAGCTCACACAAGCACAAGAAGAACCAGTCAAGCGGATAGTGATGTAATGATCCTATCTCCACCTTACCCGGACATCCAAAATCGTTCTGGAGAAAATGGAAGTTGAGCAAGTCAAGGAACAGTTCCAACGGCCTGAAGAAGAAGAGGAACTGCTAAATTTCCTTGGGCCACTCATCTGCTCCCAAAGACTGATGAGACAAGCTGCTTAGACATCCCGCAAATCTACAAGGACAGGGGAGAGAGCAAAGCAAGGCCGAAGAAGCCGAAGCACGTGAGAAGGCAAGATCCGCCCTATCTCCTCGGCACCACGTTCCATCCTCTTCTTGATGTCTTCTCCGAAAGTGATGAGGAACTGGAGAATGCTTTCGCCACGAAGAGTTGCGGTCGGCAAGCACTGCATGAATCAAGAATCCTTCACGAGCAAAGACGATGGAGGGACCAGGAGAGTCCTCCAAAACACACTGAAATCGATCCAATGGGAGTGGTTCAAAAATAGCCACCGATGTTGCTGCTACCACTTCCCCACTCACTCGGAAGAAGGCAATAAGGAACTGGCGATGAAATGGGCTAGTGGGGACCCCGTCGAGCCAACCCCTATTGAAGGTGTGCTACCGCCCCAACGGTTGAACCATCAATTGCAACGGCCAGAGTCCGAGACGAGTGACCCCATTCCAAGTCACTCACCGGTGCGCCACCGAGGGGGAAACTCCTCCCCACTGCAGCAAGGTCGGAGGATGCCGCAGATAACTCCACAAAGAAGCAAGGAGGCGAAGAAGAGAAATTACAATCACAAGAAGAACAAAGAGTGCCATCAACGAAGCTCGGACATTTGAGACTGTCTCGGTGAGGTGCCACCGCTTGATGGCTAATGACGCTGGCGATGCGGTCGAGGCACGAGGAAGGAATGATACTGAGTTAACACTGGGCGATGAAAGTGCAATCCATGGGGTTGAGACTCCAATGGATGCCACTTGTAGAAGACCCCGAGACAGTGACACACTCGTCGAAAGGAGGACCAAGGCCTCGCGGATCCGGAGGAGGAAATGAAGGCCACGGGAGGTTGAGACTTCCCAGGGGTAAAGAGGCCAAGTAGAGAACATCCCTCCTCAATCATCGACCCATCCGAGAAGGAAATCAGCGCACTTCATGATTCCCGGACAACCACGATGTCACTTTTCCGGATCGGGATCAGGCGATGAAGAAGTTGAGTCAACCCCATGACAAATCCAAAAGACTCACCGCGGATGTTCGGCACGAGCAAGTCGATCCCAAGACTACTCGTCAAACTTTTAACTTTGATGATGAGCCACCTCTAGAAATCTCATCATCGTCCGATGACGCTTTCCGATAAGGCCGAGGATAAGTCAACCGAAAGGAAAAATCACCGAGACCAACGGTCATTAAGGCATTGAGGCTCGACCAAGAAGCGGGTCTCTTCACAACCAAACCCAACAACCGTCTCTCCGCTCCTCAAGCTACAATGGATCGATTCCCAAAAGAACTTCACGTGCACCGCTCATCATCGAACAAATCCCGGTCGGCGGTGATGAATCTTTTGTAGAATCTTTCCCTTTCTCACTTTGAGATACCGAACTCCACGAAGAGTCGAAAACGAGCAAGCACGTTATCACGCCAGCCGACTCTGTTTTCACTCGGGCACCATTGTTCCAAAGATTTTGATTTCGACGCCAGTTTGTATGGCCATCACCGCAATGAAAGAATCACCAAGAAATGGAAAGTGTTCAAGGCACTCTTTCTTGAAGTTGAAAAAGATGGAGAGGCATCGAGCCTCTTTGGACATGCGATTGGACAACAGAGATGCCACCCTTACACGGTGACTTAAGAGGCATAATTCGAATAAGGGAATGGTGGCAACAAAGAAGAATCGATGCGTGTGGAACAGTGAGATACTTGAACCTTGTTCAACAAGTGCTGTGTGGAGAGCTAAGAATGTTGATGCGAAAACGGCAACACATTGAGCATATGCATGAAGCTCACACTGCCGAGATCAAGTTGCTGCGTGAGCGAAATGCAAATGATATACGACGTTTGGAAGAACACATGACAAGAAAATTCAGCCTTCTCATGGCTGAGATGAAGCGATTTCAGGAATCCAACGCTTCTCGGTCAATTCCGTCTTTGCATACAACGCAGTTAGACTTGAAGCGAGAATTCAACCATCGGGAGACTTCGACTTCATGCTTGCCACATGTTCCCCTGGGTTCCTCTATCCTTTGATGATGCCAAAAGGGGGAAGGATCAAAAGATATGACCTTGATGATTGCACAAACCCCCAACAGGGTCTTCACGGTGACATTATAAGCGAGAACTCCCAGTGACTCTCGCCACTCCAACACTGCTTTGTATCTATGGTGAGAAGAGAAAAGCAATTGAAGCGGGGATGAAGGAGGTGGAAGGAAGAATGGATGCCGGGTGATGAACATCTTGAAAGAACACGGAGGCATTCCGGTTGCGAGAGACACGTATGCCATTTCGGATGTCGGGACAGAGCAAGATCGGTTGACGAATTCAAAACGCTCGAATCCGAAGGTTACTTTGCAAATATGTCCATGGCTCAAGCTTGGGACTGTCTTGGGAAAAGGGTCTCACATTATGTGAAGAAAGGCGACAGACAAGCAAGACAACCGTGATCACTCTGTGGTCACTCTCTCTTGGCACTCACCGAAAGAAGAAGGCCCCAAGATCTGATACGCCCGGTAGGTAGAGGAAGAAGCGGCGATGGAGGAAGAAGCTTGGACCTAGGCCTCTGCCAAAAATATTGAATACGTAGATCCGAGAAAGAAAGGAGGGATCTCTTGGGCTCAGGCTAAACTTGACCAAGTGGCGAACTTGCAAGTGTAGGCCGAGTATGTAAAGAGAATAGAGGAAGAAAACAAAAGACAAACTCGGCTATGGCGGAGAGACAGAAAGAACAAGGAAAGATGAAGGCGCCAGGAAGGCATATGAGAAGAAAAAGAAGGCGGTGATGACGAGAAGAAGAGAAGAAGAGAAGAAGATCTTTGATCAAGATGAAAGAAGGAGACAAAAGGAGATGAAGTGTTCTTTGTCCAACCCTTCTTGTATTTTATATGTAAATACATACAATGTAAGTCTTACGTAATAAAGCTATAAATTTTCTATTTTTTGTGAAGACAATTACATACTCGATACACCTTGTAAACATTGTGTTAAGTACAAGAATGATATGATCAATAAAAAGATTGATTCTCAAGCATACATTCTATGTCAATACACTATCTGTATGTATCTTTGTTATTTGCATCCTTGTATGATTTAAGTTATGGCATCATCAAAAAGGGGAAATTGTTAGGAATTTTATTGTTTAGATTTTGATGAATGCCATGTAAAACTTAGAATAGAAAGTTGGCACCCCAATTCTTCTTTTGTAAAATGTATTGTAACAATTAGAGCTGGCCAAGCCGAGTTAAGTCGGCCTACGCCCTAACATGCAAGAAGACAAGCTGAAGGCTTGAAGGAAAACTCACGAGAGAGAGGCAGTGAGTCTGACAAGAAGAGCGGATGAACTCGATTTTAGCGGTGAGATAAACAGTGGAACATCACTCAAGTCAACTCAAGAGAAGCCAAGTCTCAAGGTGAGTGACAAGAGTCATCCAATGATTGGAAGTGACTCTAAGTCACCTGGGGAAAGCAAGAAAAAGCGATCAAGTCGAGATAATCAAAAGAACCGTTGAAAATCAAGAGATTTACTTAAACAAGTAATATCTCCATACCACCTTTCTCGAGTGCTCGGTCCCTTGCAATTGGAATGAACCAATGGGAAGCACTACACCGTGTCGAACTCGAAAGGTGAAACAACAATTCATACGAGGAAACAAAGCAATTCCAAGAACGCAAGCCAACGATTTTGTGACTTTCAAAAATAAGCCTATCTCTTCAACGGGCAAATTTTTGAAAGTTCACTATAAAAGGCCGAGGAGTTTGTTTGAGAAAGAGAAGCATGAATGACACATACGTGAGATATACAAGCACATTAGAAAAACTGAAACAATCTCAATCCTCAAGCCTATATTCAAAGTACATCAATCCAACACTTACCTGTGAAGGAAAGAGAGCTTCAACCATTGAAGAGGAAACCTTTGAAAACAAGGGGTCTACTTTCCAGAAGGATTGTAGAAAAGTTCAAAGTTGAACTAAGTCTTAAGCATTTGGAGGGCTTCGTGATCAAATCCAAAGAGCTTGAGCAAGTGAGTCAGTAGTAGCAAGGCAGCCTGTGAAGAAGGCGAGTCGAACGAGAAGCCACCGAGTGATCAAGGCGTCTCGGATCGAGTCCCAAAGGATCAAGTCGGCTTTTGTGATCAAGACTTGTATCGGGTACTTACCACTTTGTAAACCGATCATTACTTAGTGGATTCCTCCGGGAGTTGGAGAAGAGAGGAGTAGAAGAATTACCCCATCTTCGAACCTCTATAAAAACTTTCTTTGTGTCATTTACATTTCAAAGATTTAAATTCCTGCACTTTTAATTGCTTATATCTGTGATAAATTTGCTATCCATTTGATAATTTATAAGTACTAAATCAAGCTCTAAAATATTGCTTAATCAAACTTAAGGGTGTTAAGTCTTCCCAATGAAAATAAAACCACAAATTGAGTTAAATTGTAGCCAATAAATTTGAGTTACTCCATCAACGGCTTTCAAATGAGTGCATTGAAAGATTAACTCTCTTGGTGACTAATTCATTTGTCCATCAAGGACACATTTGTGTAGAATTAACTCTGTAGATTTAAAAGGACTAAATCGAAAATTTGGTAAGGTTTATTCAACCCCCTTCTAAACCTTACACTTACACCCCTTGGGACCTACAACCCTTTTCCCAAGTACAAGTCCCGAGGCTTGAGCCATGGACATGTATGCAAAATATCCTTCCTACGAGCGTTTTAAATTCATCAATCGATCTTGGCTCGATTCGGGCATCCGAGATGGCATAAGTGTCTCTGTCTCTTGGAATGCCTCCATGTTGTTTCAAGATATTCATAACTTGGGCATTCATCCTTCCTTCCACTTCCTCCATCCCTCGCTTCAATCTTTCTCTTTTCGACCATAGATACGGCCCAGTGTTGAGGTGGCGAGTCATTGGGAGTTTGTTCTTGATAATATCACCGTGTGACAAGACCTTGTTGGGGGTTTGTGCAATCATTAGGGTGACATCTCCCGATCCTTCCCCCTCAACAGACTTTCCTTTCTTTGCTCTTGAGACCTCCTCGGTTGTCTTTCCCTTTACAAATGCTTCCTCTTTCTCGTCGATTTTCTTCAGTGTCGCTTTTAGGTATTCCTCTTCCCCCTTTTTGGTATCATCAAAGGAGAGAGGAACCCCGACACATACTAGCAAGCGGGAGGAAGTCGAGTCTGGATAGCCAGTTCTCGCTTGAGTCTGCTGCGGAGTATCTTTGCCGCACGAAACTTCGAACGAGTAGCGTTGGATTGACTTTAAGCAACTTCATCTCGGCCATGAGAAAGGCTGAATTTTCGATCCATGTTTTCTTCCATACGCGGGAGCTCATTCTTATTTTGCTCACGCAGCATCTTTATCTCGAGTAGTGTGAGATTCATGCATGTGCTCTATGTGTTCTCTCGACTTTGTCTTTGCATCGGCATTCTCATTTCGCCATCAACATCTTGTTGAACAATGTTCTAAATATCTAGCTTGTTCCACGCGCATTGTTTCTTCTTTGTTGCCACCACTCCCCGATTCTCGACTATTATGCCTCTTAAGTCGCCAAGGTTGGCATCTCTGTTATCGATCTCATGTCCATCGAGGCCTGGTGCCTCTCCATCCGTTCAATTTTAGCAAATAATGCTTTGAACACCTCCCGAACTTCAGTTGTTCCCTCTCATGTTGATGGCCAAGCGTCAAAATCATAGTCACCGAACAATGGTATCGATGGAATGACGAGGATCTGCGTGGGAAGCGCGAGATCTCTTTCGACTTTTCGGGGAGGTCGGGTACCTCCGAGAGAATGGAAATGATTCTACGAAGGAATTATCACGGGCCACCGGGATTTGTTCAATGATGAGTGGTGCGCGTGAAGTTCCTTGTGGTCGAACTTTTCTGTTTGGTGGGTCTCATTGTGTGAAGTTGACCCGACTTTTGCTGAGCCTCACTTGTCTCAACAACTTCGTCGGTCTCAATTTGGTTTTTCCAATTGAGTTGATTCCTCGGCCTTATCGAAGCGTCATCGGACGATGATGAGATTTCCATGGGTGGCTCATAATCAAAATTGAAAGTTTGACGAGTAGTCTTGAGGTCGACTTGCTCGTGGTTGGAACACCCTTAGGTGAGTCTTTTGGATCGATCACGAGGGGATGACTTCGACTTCATCGTCTTCTTTCGATCCCGAAAGGTTACATCGAGGATTGTCCGGGAATCGTGAAGCGCACTTATCTCCTTTTTCGGATGGATCAATGATAGCGGGAGGGATGTTCTTTCTTTACCCCTTCCTGTTGGCCTTCATTACCTCCTGCGATCTCAATCTGCGGCGAGGCTTGGACATCACTTTCGGCGGTGTCAAATCGTCTTAGGGCCTTCTCGGTGGCATCCATTGAGTCTCAACCCCATGGATTGCACTTTCATCGCCAGTGTTAACTCCCATGTTCCTTCCTCGTGCCTCGATGCATCGCCGTCATTAGCCTTCGAGCGGTTGGCACCTCACCGAGACAGTTTCAAGCCTGTCGAGCTTTTGTTGATGATAACTCGTTGTGTACTTTGTGTTTGTTCCTTCTCCACTTCGCCTCCTAGATTCGTTGTGGAGTCATCTGCATCCTCCGACCTTGCCGCAGGTGGAGGGAGTTTCCCCTCACCGGCGCACTAGCCGAGTAACTTGAATGGGGTCACTCGTCTCCAAACTCCCGGCTATTTCTCTGAGTTTTTCGATCGTTGGGGCGGTGGTAAGACACCTTCATTTGGGGTTGGCTCGACTGGGGTCCCCATTAACCCGGTTTCATCGCCATTTCCTTAGTTCCTTCTTCCGAGTGAGTCGGGGAAGTGGTGGCGGAACAACAATGGCAATATCTTTTCCTCCCATTGGGTCTATCTCGGTGTGTTTTGGAGGACTCTCCTGGTCCCTCCATCATTCTTTGTTCATGAAGGACTCGGATTCGTGCATTGCTTGCATTCTCACGTGCCTTAACTTCCTCTACTGTCTCTCCTTCTCCTTGTCCTTGAAGATCCGCAAGATATCTCATGCGATTTTCTTCATCCGATCTTGGACCACAAAGTGGTCACTCCAAGAAAATTCATCGATTCATCTTTTTCTTCGATAAACTCGGGCCGTTGGAACTGTTCCTGGATCGACTTAACTTCCACTTCCTCCACTCTCGTAGATGATTTTGGATGTCCGGATAAGGTGGGGATAGGATCATCACATCATCATCTCTATCGACTTCTTCTTGCTATCCCTCATTCTCGGGGGTAGAAGGTAGCAAGCTTTGGTGCTCCATTCACATCCATTTGTGCATTGCGGCGGAGGGGATACGATCTGTCAACAGTTTAGATTTCTCGATTCTTCTTGTGTCTCGATTGTTCGAACTACAGGTTTGGGTCTTGATTTACCTCTGATCGCCTTGACAGACTTGCTGTTTCATCAATAATTTACGGAGACTCTACTTCTCCAGCAGTCTCCTAGATTATCTGTTTTAAATGAGTGGTGACTCACCCGGTTTCTCAAGTTTGGAACGCTTGAAGATTCTTCTTCTTCTCCTAGTTTGTACCGGAGGGATTTACAGAGAGTTTCTTCTAAGTCTTGGGCGGCGGGGGCGTCTTTGTTGTTTTCTTACGAGTAGCCGGCCATCTTGCTTATCGATTCTCCTCTTTTTTTTGGACGGACGGAGAAGGTATTTGAGATTCCTTCTCGGCCGCCTTTGTTGGGGTAGGAGACACGGTTGCGGCGGTGTGACTCTTCAGTGCGGGGGGGAGCGATTTGTTTTCTTTCTTTGCGGGCGGCAAAGTTCTCTTAGTAGGCTGCGGGCGACTTTCTTCTTTGTGGAGAGGAAACAGTTTGTATCTTGAGGTCACCGATTCCCCTCACTTGTATCGGCTCTCTTGGCGTAGGCTCTTCATGCGCCGAGAGAGGTTTGATCTGAACATCCTCTTGTTTACATGGAACGCCTTTCCATGTCGAAGAGGACTCCTTTCACCTCCATCACCGTGCCGGCCAATCACCAGGCGTATCCCGGGATCCTCCAAATGCTCCATTCTTCTTGAAGGATTTGTTCCCTACATTCGAGCAGCGGTCTGTGTAGACAAACTCGGCCCGATTTACTTGCTTTTCTTCAATGATCGCAACCATGACGATCAATTTTGCTTTGGATAGTTGGTCAAAGCCGCCAAATTTGATGTCTATGCATTTGGCAACTATGTCCAACGATTTGTGGTAGTCCTCCTTCAAGAACCTCTTGTTGGTTTGTGTAGACTATCTTATCGGATAGTCGGTCTTGGCTACTTCCTTCCAAGCGGCCCAAGTCTACATCAGCTTCATTGATTTACGTGCTCCTTCCGCCGTAATGAGCGGTGTTACGCCAAATCTTTGGCGAGATGATGAACTCCTTCCCGTGAACAGAGGATTTGATCCCCTCATCGTGAATTTCGGTGTTCACGTGGAACGAGCGACCTATTCCACATAGGTCATCGGGAGCTCCATCGTCGAAATGGTTTTAGCCCGGACTTTTTGAGCTTTTCAAATAATCTTCTTTATGAGGCGTCATCGGACCCCTATTTGACCATACCCTCGAAATCCACATGAGCCCAGTGTGGATTTGCTTCCCTAGCTTGACGAAATCATAAGTTGATGCCATTTTTTAGTATTTCACGATAAGAAACATAGAAGTTGATTTGAAGATTGATAGGGTTTTGAGAGAGTTTTGCCTTTGCTTCTGAGAGAGAAATGAACAGTTTTGGTAATATGTGAGAGAAACGGACGAAAATGGTTTAAGTATGGTTTCTGAAAGGACGTGCGGGTGGTTTTTGAAATGTGATCGAAATCAACGGCTTAGATTTTGCACGCCGTTTAGCATTTAATGTCTCGAATTTAATGCGGCACATTTATATCCAATCATAAGCTTGGTGTGCGGCTTTTGCTGTACACATCATCATTATCTTTGGCGTCATTCTTAAAAACATTCCCGCTTAGTAAAACCGATTGCGTTTTTGTCACTTTGTTCATAAATGACTCGAAACATCCCTTAGCCGATTTAACTCTTCTTGTCACACGTTCTCATAGTGACTCATTTTTGGCTAATTCGGTATATTGTCTTTCCGATCTGATCGATTCATTTAGGCGATTTTGAGAATTCACCCTTTTTCCCTTTTTTGTGTTTCATTGCCTTTCTTTGAGTCTTCCGAGTGTCACTCACTCAATTAACCCTAACTCATGTTTGAGTTCTTCAAATCTTGACTCACATAATGGTTTTGTGAATATGTCGCTAATGTTTATCGATTGAAATATATTCCAAGGTGATGTCTTTCTTTTCAACATGATCTCTTATGAAGTGATATCGACATCGATATGCTTTGTTCTTGAGTGCAACACAGATTTTGAGTGATTGCAATTGCACTTGTGTTATCACACATGATTGGAATTTCCTTTTCTTCAATTTCATAGTCTCTCTCTTTGTCTCATCCATAGGATTTGGGCACAACAAGCGCCCATGACTATGTATTCTTTTAGTAGAGAGGTGGCTATTGAATTTTGCTTTTTTTGCTAAACCAGAAATTAGCTTTGTTTCCAAGCATTTGACATGTACACGGGTGCTCTTCCTATCAACTCTACATCTAGCATAGTCGAGTCTGAATAGCCAATAAGCTTGAATCCACCTTCCTTTGGATACCATAAGCCAACTTATTGGCATCCCTTCAAATATCTCGGGATTCTCTTAGTCATGCATATGGCTCTCCTTTGGTGCGATTGGAATCTTGCACATACACCTACACTAAAGAAAGGTGATGTCCGGCCGCTTCTTTGTGAGATAAAGCGATGATCCAATAAGTGCTCAGTATCTTGTTTGATCTACAGGCTTGCCATCTCCGCATCCATGTCCATTTTGACCGATGTATTCATTGGTATTTTCCGACGAAGACTTCTCTTCCATACCAAATTTCTTCATTAAATCTCTGGTGTATTTTATTTGACTTATGAAGGTTCCATCCTTCACTGTTTCACTTGGAGTCAAGGAAGAATGTCGACTCTCCCATCATGCTCATTTCGAATTTGCTTTGCATGAGGTTTGAAAATTTTTCACACATTCTTTGTTTGTGGATCCAAAGATGATGTCATCCACATATATTTGAACAAGCGATGCTCTTCTTGTCTTGAATTACGAACAGTGTTCTATCTACTTTTCCTTTTGTGAATCCATTCTCGGTTAGGAATTGTGACAAGGTATCATACCATGCTTTGGGTGCTGTTTCAATCCATACGAGCTTTCTTGAGTTTGTATACCTTATCTCCAAGAGTCTTCCGCTCAAATCCTGGAGGTTGTTCAACATACACTTCTTCTTCCAATAAACCATTTAGGAATGCACTTTTTACATCCATCGATATACAATAAAATTCTTGTGAGTGCATAGGCAAGAAACATCCTAATAGCTTCCAATCTTGCTACGAGGGCAAATGTTTCATCAAAATCTATCCCTTCTTCTTGGCAATATCCTTTGGCTACTAATCTTGCTTTGTTTCTTACCCACGAACCTTCATTCATCTTGTTCTGAACACCCATTTAGTGCCAATAACATTTTGATGGGTGGGTCTTTGAACTAACTCCCATACTTTATTTCTTTCAAACGATTGACTCTTCTTGCATAGCTTGAATCCAATGTGTGTCATCCAATGCTTGTGACACATCTTTAGGCTCTATTTGTGAGATAAAGCATGTGAACATGGCTTCTTGTTGAGTTAAGGATTTTGTTTTGACACCTTCTCTTATATCTCCAATGACAAGTTACGGTGGGTGGTCTCTCGGCCATCTTACATCGAGTTGAAGTAAGTTAGCTGGATTCGATCGTCTAGCAAATGTGTTGCTTTGATCGACTCTCTCGCAATCACTTAGCTCGATTTTTCAGCTATTTTTGAGACTCAACTATCTCATCTTCATCTGAGTTTATAATTCCACTTGACTTGACATAGGGACTTTTACGCATGGTGGATGATTGACTTATCGGTGACTCTTCAATGTCTTCTCCATTTACATTTGGCTCATCGAATACCACATGAATGGATTCTTCGCAACCATAGTCCTCTTGTTGAGTACTTTGTAGGCTTTGCTTTGTTGAGTATCCCAAGAAGATACCTTCATCAACTTTAGCATCAAAAGCCTTTAGATTATTTTTGCCATTGTTATGGATCAAGCATTTACATCCAAATATTTTAAAATATGCAACATTTGGTTTTCTCCTGTCCAAATCTCATAGGGAGTCTTTGTCACCGTCTTTTATCATGCATCTATTTTGAGTGTAGCATCTTTGTGTTTATTGCTTGACCCAAAATCTTTTAGGTAGCCACTATTCGCTAACATGGTCCTTCTTTGCTTCTTTGAGAGTTCTATTCCTTCTTTCTGACTCCATTCTGCTTTGGGAGCCCTTGCTGCAGATAATTCATGACCAATGCCATTTTCAATACAATCGAGTTATTATACCATTGACAAACTCGGTTCCTCTGTCGATCTTATTTTGATAATGGTTTGGCTCTTCTCATTTTGAATCCTCTTCATCACCGGGTAGTTTTACGTAGAGTTTCTTTCTTCTTACACGTGAATATTGTCCATGTATATCTTGAGTAGTCATATACTACCACCAAGGTATATTTCTTCCCACTTATGCTAGTTTGGTTCAATGGACCAAATAGATCCATATGTAGCGGATGCAATATCCTTGTTGAAGATAGACATGCCTTTTCTTTGAATGATGATTTGATTTGTTTTCCCTTCGACATCGTCACATATACTCTCCTTTTTGTATCTTGAGTGCGAAGTCCTTTACCAAGATTGCTTCGGCAAGCTTGTTAATTGTTTTGAAATTCGGGTGACTCGGCTTTTTGTGCCCGACCAACTTGATTGGTGTGCTCTTTTTGCTATGACAGTGCTTGGTGTTCTTTGTTGAGCAATCCACGATATACATGTTCTTTTATGTCGCATCCTTGCAACACAACTTCACTTGATTACGTATCCTTGATTTGGCATATACCCATGTTAAATCCAACATTATAGCCCTTGTCACGAGTTGGGCGATCTTAGCATTGAAATTGAGTCCTTCAACATATGCAACATCTGTGATTTCTAATCCATTTTTCTTGATGGATCCAATGCCTCTTATTTGTCCTGGAGCTTCATTTCCTCCAAATATGACTTTTGCTCCTTTAACTTCCTTGAATTTTGACAGATTTTTCTTGTTTCTGTCATATGTCCGGAACAACCACTATCCATGTACCAGGTTCCTTGGCACTCACTTTGTTCCTTGAACACCGCAAACAAGGAAATTAAGTTTTAGGTACCCATACTTGTGCGGGTCTGAGGGGTTAGTATTGTAAAATGGTCCAACCAACCTATAGCCAGATGATTTGGCTCTAAGGGGTTGCCATCTATCGCTGCCATAATCATAATTAATTTTGGCAAATTGCTTGGGGATTCTAGGTTCATACAAATTGTCTCTTTTGTCTGTATGCTGTATATGTGTTTTAGCAATTGCCTTCTTTGGGTAGTTGTGATGTCTCTCGAGTGTAGTGCTTAGGTGCATATGTGTCTTTGATGAAAGCTCTTATACCTTTGGAATGGCCTTTGTTGAGTTCTAGGCCTTTACCATTTGGGCTTATATTCCATAGGTCTTTCTTTGATAGTTTACATCATTCCAATCGGCTTGGCTTGGATATTTTCTACCATTCCCATCAAATGTGTTTCTTTTATAGAACTTAAGGGTTTTTGGTAGCTCTGTTTCTTCTTTCTGAGTATTTCTGTTTGGAGTTTGCTATGGAACTCGGTTGAATTTCTTCTCATTTCCTCTCTCAAAGACACTCAATGGATGTTTTCCTTTTCCTTTATAACCAATGCCGGTTTGCTTGTAATTGTGCTTTGGAATAAATGTGTGTGCACCATTTGGAGTTTTGGATTTTGAGATACTTCATTGCTTGAAGATCCTTTTTCCAAAATCACTTTTGGAGCTTGACATAGCACGAGGAATTAAATCTAAGCTGTCTTGTCTCCACATTCTCTTTGGCTCATGATAAGATCATCCAATGACTTAGATGCCTTAGTGAATGAGGCAATCACGTTTTTGAGGTCATTCTCCCTCTTTTCTATGGCAGCTATTTACGCTATTAGCTTGGCATTTTCATCCTTTAGACTTTTATTCTCATCACTATTTGACTTAGAGTACTCGGCTCCTCGATCACCGTGAGTTTTGCTCTTGAGTAGGTTTTTTTTCCTCATCTAGTAGTGTGTGTGAGGATTTAATGTGTTCAAAATCTTTTATCATTTTGCCTAATGAATCATAAAGATCGAGTGGGTGATGAAGTGTGTGTGTCACATCGTCACTATCACTAGAATGTGAGTGTGATGAGTCGAGTGTACCTCATCTTCTTGGTCGGGTTGGTCTTGTTCCTTGGCCATCGAGACGGATCAAGGCTTCTTCTTTAGAGTCACTTGAGTAGTCGACTTCACTACTCTACGAGTCGGCTATGTCTTTTGACTTGGCTATCTCGGCGATCTCTGCAAACAACATTGCCTTTTTCTTTTCTTGTCTTCTTTCTCAAAGACTTTTCTTTCTTCTTCATTCTGTATTTGTTGACTACGAGGATCACGGGCAATCAACGGCATAGTGACCCGGTTGCCTACAGTTCAAGATAGATATTCAATCTTTTGATCGACTCTTTCCATTCTTGGATTGTCGGCCCTCGATATTCACTTTTTGATGATCTGTTCTCTTGGTTGGCCTATCTTCCCTTGACTTGGAGGGAGTGAGTGTCTTTTGGAGGATTCGCCCTTGCCTCTCTTGTAGTTCTTATTGAAGAACTTGTTGAACCTTTTAACCATCGGGGCTATTTCCTCGGGTCAATGACTTCTTTGACTTGACTTGACTTTCTTGCCATCCTTAACAATTAGAGCAAAATTGTTTTGGGTATAGTTGTCTCTTCCTTCGGTCTTTTTCTTCTCGGCTCAAATTCGTAGGCTTTGAGATCCGAGAATAGCTCATGGTTGGATGTCTTTGATAGGTCCATGGAATGTCTTAGTGCCATGACCTTCATTTCCCATTCACCGAGACTTTTTAGGATCTTCATACACATTTCATTCATGTGTATATTCTTTTCCAAGAAGCGAGATAGCTCGTTGGTAATTTCGTGAACCGAGCATCCGGTTGATCCAGGTTCTCTCCTGCGATCATTTTGAAATTCTCAAATTTACTCAGTACGGCCCACGATAATTTATTTTCCTTGATTTGCTCACGAGCCTTCACAAATCGGTGTTAGCTTGTCCCAGATTTCTTTAGCCGTTTTGCATGATTTGACTTTATTGACCATGGCTTTGTCGGTTTTGTAAAGAATATCCTTGGCCACATTGTCCAGGTTGTATCTTTTTTTGTCATCATTTGTCCATTCAGCTCTTGGTTTTTCAACCATAGCTGGTCTAGGAGCGACATCCTCTTCACCTTCAAATTGCACTCTTCTTACAAATCGTGTTCACTTTTAAAATTTGTAGTGGCCCATCCTCTATCACTATCCACATCTCATCATGTAATCTTTGATAGATGAGCACGCATACGAATTTTCCAATCATCAAATTCTTCAATTGTGAACATAGGGATACGTGCCAAATTTGCTTCCATGATAATAACTTTTGATAATAAAAAGAGTTTTGAAAACTTAAGTACTAAAACGGACTTTGAAAAATTTGGAGATCTAGTTCAAGAAACCGGTGCGGAAGGCTCAATGAACCAACCGCTCCGATACCACTTGTAGGTCCCAAGGGGTGTGAGTGTAAGGTTTAGAAGTGGGGTTGAATAAACCTTACCAACTTTTCGATTTAGTCCTTTTTAAAGTTCGAGTTGATACTACACGTTGTGTCCTTGGTGGATAGCCAATTTAGTTAATCGAGAGTTAGTCACTCAGCGACTCGATCGAGCTATTGATAGAATAACTCAAAAGTTAAGATCAATTAGCTCAACTGCGATTTGTTTTTCATTGGAAGACTTTACACCCTTAAAATTGATTTAGTAAAGATTTAATACTTGGTTTTAGTACTTAGGGATTATCAAGTGGATAGGAAATTTATCACGAGTTAAACAAATAAGATGCGGGAATTAGAGTCTTTGAAATGTAAATGACATGATAAGATTTTATAGAGGTTCGAAGATGGAGTAATTCTTCTACTCCTCTCTTCTCTAACTCCTGGAGGAATCCACTAAGTATTGATCGAGATACAAAGTGGTAACATCCGGATACAAGTCTTGATCACACACGGTGACTTGATCCTTTGGGACTCGATCTAGAGATGCTTTGGTCACGCAGTGGCTTCTCGTGCGACTCGACTTCTTCACGGGGCGGTATGTCTTGCTACTCTGACTCACTTGCTCAAGCTTTTTGGATTTGATCACGAAGCCCTCCAAAAACTCGAGACCGCGTTCGACCTTGAACCTTCCTACAATCCTCCACGGAATGTAGACCCCTTTTCTTCAAAAGTTTCCTCTTCAACTGATTGAAGTTATCTTTCCTTCACGGTGAGTGTTGGATTGATTTCCTTCGTAGTGTAGGCTTGAGAATTAATCTTGAATGATCTTTGAGAATATTTCGATTACGATTCAAATGTTAGCTTGAATGTTCGTGGTTCGTAATCAAGGTCCACATTTCTCGAGTCATTCCTCGGCCTTTTATAGTGATCTTTCAAAAATCGCCCGTTGAAAAGATAGGCTTATTTTTGAAAGTCACTTGTGGTCGTTGGCTTGTCTTGTTGCGATCCTTGGAATTGTCACTTCCTCGTATGAATTGTTCTTGACTTTTGAGTTCGACACGGTGTAGTGCTTCCCATTGGTTCATTCCCCTTGCACGCTTCCTCGGGATGAGCACTTCGAGAAAGGTAGCATGGAGGTATTACTTGTTTAAGTAATTCTCTTGATTTACGTACAACGGATCTCTTTCGATTATCTTGACTTGATGCATTTCCTTGCTTTCCCCAGGTGACTTAGAGTCAACTTTCAATCATTGGATGACTCTTGTCACTTCAACTTGAGACTTGGCTATCTTGAGTTGATTTGACGATACTTTACTCACCGCATCTCACTCACCTTCACCTTGATCGAGTTCCGTCTTCTCTTCTTTGCCATACTCGGTTGTCTTGCGGTGGAGTCTTCCTTCTAGTCTCCGGTTGTCTTCTTGCATGTTTAGGCATAGGCGACTTAACTCGGCTTGACCATTTTATTTGTTACAATGCGTTTACAATAAAAAATGGGGTGCCAACTTCCTAGTTTAAGTTTTACATGGCATTCATCAAAATCTAAACAATAAATTTCCCAACAACTCGATTTGTTCCTCAATGAGTCTTCACTTCACATCTTGATTGACTTCTTGTATTTCCAAGCATAGTGACTTGACCCGACTTATTCAACCATATCTATTACAATAAGAATTACAAGGAAAATGGGGTGCCAACTTTCTAGTCTAAGTTTTACATGGCATTCATCAAAATCTAAACAATAAATTTTCCAACAGTGTCTGCAAAAGGTATGTTAATATGCAGTTTCATAAAGATATCTAAAAATTTCGCAAATTACGCATCTAGCTTTTTCTTTCGAAAACGTTGGGGAAAAGGAAGTTTAGAAATATCAGGGTTAGAGGAAGATTTAAGCTTCTCAACCCCTTTTTGTTCAGCAAGATGGTCCTCAACTCCTTCCCCGGCCTCAACATCGCCATTTGCTTCAGTTTCCGCGTCTGCCGGAACAACAGTCGTTGCCCTAGAAAGACGCACGATCGGGCCATGCGGTGGCGCACGGACCGTGCTCCCCTGCGTCTGTTCAGTAATTTCTGGTATTTTCGGTCCCTCGTATTCCATTCCACTCCTCAGACGAATGGCTTTACACTGCTCCTTTGGATTAACCTCAGTGTTGCTCGGAAATTGGCTGCCCACCAATAATCGTAGCTAATTGGCCAATTTGGGTTTCAAGATTTTTCATTTGGGACCCCATAGTGTTGGCTAATTGTGTGACATGGTTTTCAATTTTATCCAGCTTCGCCTCATTCTTATTGAATCTGTTCCTCATCTCACTCATAAACGAGGTGAAAATATCCTCCATAGTTGGCTTAGCCTCAGCATTTATGACACCGTTTGTCACATTAAACCCTGGTGGTGGTTGCATCACATTCTTCGTGTTCGCATAAGAGAAGTTCTCATGGTTCCTCAAACCCGGATGGTAATGGGTAGGAGTCTGATTGTTCCGGTAATTGTTGAAATTTCGATTGTTAACATGATTTTCTTCCTCCATGGGATCTAGAGGAACTCCCCAAGATTTTACACCCACGTTTCCTTTATTTGCCTTTGTCAATGCACTCAATTGATTTGTCAATACTGATCATCCGAGTCATCAACTCTTTAATTAGGTCCGAATCAGTAACTCCGGCTACCCTTTTCACATTAGTCCTCTCGGAGGGCCACTGGTAGCTATTCATGGCCATCTTCTCCAACAAGTTGAATGCATCCTCCGGGAATCTTGCAAGTAGAGCGCCTCCTGCTGCGGCATCTACAAATGACCTAGTCAGTCCCATCAACCCGTTGTAAAAGAAGCAAAGCTACTGATCCTCGGGAAATCCGTGTTGCGGGCACCTCCTCAATAAATCCCGGAATCTCTCCTAGGCCTCATACAATGGCTCAGAGTCAAACTGCCTGAACTGCGTGATTTCACTTTTGAGCTGTAGTGTCTTACTTGGTGGGAAGTATTTAAACAAGAACCTCTGACTCAGCTCATCCCAGATATTCACACTCCCCGAGTTAGGGTGCTGTGATTCTAGCCTTATCCCTTAAAGAGAAAGGGAATAGGCGCAGACGTATAAGATCATCGTCACCCCATTCATCTTGATTGTGTTGCAAATCGCATAAAGTTCACAAGATGAGAATTGGGATCCTCGGGGCGGAAACCCCCAAACGATTCTCACTGCACCATCGAGATCGATGTTGGCTTGGCTTCAAAAATTGTTCGCATTAATTGGGACATTGGCAATTCCACCATAGTTGCGATTGGTCTGTGGGCAAAAGTAATCGGGAATCGCTTGTTGTTGGACTGCCGAAACCTCTGGTACTGGTAACTCATTAACGACCCTGTTGGCCCCATTGTTACCTCCGTTGTTGCCTCCATTATTTCCCCCGTTGTTATCTTCCACATCCGCCATAGCCGCTCTTGTTGTCTTTCTGCTCGTCTAGTAGCCGCACTAATTCGCCTAGCAAAAGCCTCAACCTTCGGTATGAACGGTGCTAATTCTCCTTGCTTCGAGCGAGTGTTCATGCACTACCTGAACCAACTAAAGAAAACAAGTCAAACACAGTAGGAGTAAAATAAAACAACAAATAATAAAAAAGAAAGAAAAAATGTCTAAATTAAAAATAATTCTATTTATCGTAATATTAGTACTAAAAATTTAATTAGTACCCGGCAACGGCGCCAAAAACTTGTTCGCCTTATTTTTTTAGCTTCACCGCAAGTGTACGGTGCAGTTTACAGAATAGGGTTAGCAAGGTCGAATCCACAGGGACTAATAAATTATTGTACTAAGTACTGGATTGTAATAGCCTTATTTTTATCTAGACGATCGAAAGTTGATGGATTGGTTTTGTAAACTAAAATGAGAATTTATCCTAAAATAAACAAAGTAAAGAGTGATTGAAAGATCAAGAAGATGAATGGATACCTGGGTTATGGTTTCAGTTAATATCCCCTTTTATTATCAGATTAATCAAACCAAAGTTATACGTATTCTTCCCTATAGAACAATCACATAAGTAATTTACCCTCTCTCTCGAGATGCATGTAAAAGCGTTGATTGGAATATCATGCTAGCATCTCTACTCAACATGAGATATCCAACTCCCAAAAGCACAAAAGATTAAATATCCTCACAAATATTCACGACTTATCAATCATGCAAAATATTCATGTCAAGTACTCACGGATCTAGTATTGAAACTCATCTGTTCGAATTATGAATCAATACATCAAACCATGTTAAACCAAAGGCATTTTGATAAAACAAGAATTAAAACAAAGTACTCGAATAGGGTTGGAAAATAATAACTTCAATTGTAATTAATCATCAAATAAAAGTATCCATTAACCTACTCCTAAACCTAGGAATCACAAGATGTTTAGCCACACATAGAAAACAAATAATTCATAGACAAATTATCCATGTTCATGTCTAACTAATTGAAAATAAAGATACTATGGAATGCGAAGACTCGGGGATGTCGGTGACCTCTTGATTTATCTTCAATCCTCAAGCGTGTTGTTGTTGCCTTGATCGATCTCCCCAATTCTCTGGTGGAAAATTGCTCTTTTTTGTGTTCTAGGGCAAAAGTCAACGTATCCTTGTTTGTGGCCGCCTCATCTCTATTTGTACTTCGTTCGGGTCGAAACCTAGTTCAAAACTTATCAAACTCTATTTTCCCGCACAGGCACACGGGCCGTGCGCCTAGCGCACGCCCATCCCGTGCTAGGTGCCGCAGAAATTTCAATCGCCAAGGGCGACGGGCCATGTGCATCACGCACGACCAGCCCGTGCGTATGGTCAAGCTCATTCTCGATTTTGTGGCGCACGGGTCGTCTTCAGGGACGCACGCCGCCTGCGCGCACTGGGCTTTGGAACTTATACTTGTCCATTTTCTTCCGTTTCTCGCCCGGTTCGTCTGACTTCTTCCCGATTTAACTCCAAACTCCGTACTTTACTTCAAGTATCAGCGGTTCTTTATCACAATGCTCAGAATTGTTGCCAAAATGCTACAATTGTCATTCATTTCCTACAAAACGAGCAAAGCGTAATACCTTTTCCACAAAACAGTAATAAAGCCCTTTTTACTCATGTAATGCATGCATAACAACTAATTCTAGCTACAATTAAGCCCAAAATACATGCAAAACACATATCAATCACTATGCACGTATGCTTAGAAGACTTCCACGACACCGCTCCTCCACCTATTGTGAAAACATATCCCCTTGTGGACTTGGATACTTTTGTGTCTGATATCCAACTGGCATCATAGTATCCTTCTAATACTGTTGGATATCTCATATAAAGTATTACATAGTTCATGGTATACTTTAAGTATCTAAGTACCCTTGTCACGGCTTTCCAGTGATCCTTACTTGGGTTACTTGTGAACCTACTTAGTTTACTCACTGAATGTCTGGACGTGTACAATTCGTTAAGTACATCAGACTGCCAATTACCCTTGCATATTCCAGCTGAGAAACTGGTTATCCTCTATTATTGGCCAAGTGTAGACTTAGATCTACAAGTATCTTAGCCGGAGGACTATCAAAAGTATTAAACTTTCTAAGTATGCTTTCGACATAATGGGATTGTGACAAGACAATTCCATCTGAAGTTCTAGAGATTTTAATCCCTAATATAACATCAGATAATCCCATATCTTTCATGTCAAATTTTTTCTTTAACATGTTCTTAGTATTCATGATTAAATCATTACTACTACCCATAATCAACATATCATCTACATAACGGCATACTATGATGTAATCATTTGTAGTACCTTTAATGTAGACACACTTGTCACATTCATTGATCTTGAAACCGTTTGACTTCATTGTCGAGTCAAACTTTTCATGTCATTGCTTAGGTGCTTGTTTTAGTCCGTAAAGTGACTTAACAAGTTTACTAACTTTTTCTCTTGACCGGGTGGAACGAACCCCCGGGTTGTTCCATATAAATCTCCTCTTCAAGCTCACCATTCAAGAAGGCAGTCTTCATGTCCATTTGATGTATCTCAAGGTTATGCAAAGCTGCTATAGCAATAAGAACACGAATGGACGTGATCCTCATAACAGGAGAATATGTATCAAAAAAGTCATATCCCTCCTTTTGTTTAAACCCTTTTGGCTACCAAACGGGCTTTGTGCTTATCTATTGATCCATCTACTTTCTACTTCCTTTTAAGGATCCACTTGCATCCCAAAGGTTTGTAACCCATTGGGAGATCAACTAACTCCCAAGTGTTATTTTGCATGATGGAATCCATTTCATTATTGATAGCTTCTTTCCAGACAGGAGCTTTTGAGCTAGACAAAGCTTCTTGAATAGTTCTTGGTCCGTTTTCTAACATATAAGTTAGAAAATTAGGACCAAAAGACTTAGCTACTTTTGTCCTTTTACTGTCTTGGTTTCTCTTTATCATCACTTTGAGGTAACCTTGCAGTTTAATAAGTTTGTTTATTCAAACTTTCTTCTTTCCTTTCTTTATTTGGAAAGATATTCTCGGAGAATATAACATTTATTGATTCAATGATCATACCTTCATTTATATCAGGAATAGCTGACTTGTGCACTAAAAAGCGATATGCACTACTATTGTTAACATATCCAATGAAAACGCAATCGATCGATCTTGGACCGATTCTAACTTGTTTCAACTTAGATACTTCGACTTTAGCCAAACACCTCCACACTTTGAGGTATTTATATGACGGTTTACATTCTTCCCATTATTCATATGGAGTTTCGTTTTTACTTTTGTGTGGGATCTTATTGAGAATGTAGTTTGATGAAAGTATGGCTTCCCCCCACAAATTTTGGGGTAAGCCAGAGCTTATCAACATTGCATTCATCATCTCCTTAAGAGTTCAATTTTTGTGTTCGCTACACCATTTGATTTAGGTAAGTAGTGAGCTGTCGTTTGACGAATTATACTCGCCCGAAAGCAGAATTTTTCAAACAGAGCAACATACTCTCCGCCTCTATCACTTCGAATCATCTTAATTTTCAAATTAAGATGATTTTCAACGTTATTCTTATAAGTTTTAAAAGCTACTAAAGCTTCATCTTTTCTTTTAAAAAGATATACATAGCAATATCTTGTGCAATCGTCAATAAACGTTATAAAGTACTTTTTCCCACCTTGAGTTTGCACAAGTTTTAAATCACACACATATGTATGAATTAACTCGAGTGGTTTGGTACTTCTCGTTACCTAATGAAACGGTTCTTTAGCCAATTTTGCTTCAACACAAATTTCGCATTTGTCTTGTGAATCGGTTTTAAACGTAGATATTAATTCCAGATTCACTAACCTTTTAATTGTGTTGAAGTTTACGTGTCCTAATCTATCATGCCATAAATTAGAAAAATCCAACAAGTAAACAGAAAGTAACATTTTTATTCTTCGCCTCTTGGCGAAAAACAGACATTGTAAACATTTTAAAGAGCCATTTATCAAGGTAGCCCTTACACAGAAACTGCCCATTCTTGGTCATTACAAAATTGTCGGACTCAAACACTAGTCTAAACCCGACCTTCGAGGAAAGGACCGAAACGAAATTCTTGCGGATATATGGGACATGCGGACATCCACAAGCGTAAGCTCCTTTCTCGAAGTCATCTTGAGAACAACCTTCCAAGCCCCACGATGTTGGAAGTCGAAGAGTTTCCCATGAAAGATTTTTTCCATTTATCGGAGTGTAGGAGGAGAACATCTCCTTGTCGACACAAGTATGATGAGTAGCCCCAGTATCTATCCACCACACTTTGGGTTATCCACCATATTGGCTTCAAATACAACGACGATGAGATTGAGCTCCGACATGTCTATTGGAACAGACTTGTCCTCCGTTACATTGGCTTGTTGGTTGCCATTTTGATTGCCCTTTTTCGGGTGTCGGCAATCCTTGGCCATGTGGTTCGATTTGCCCGCGATTGTAGTAATTTCCCTTGAATTTCTTGGCCTTTCTCTTGTCTTTTCCGAATGCTTTCGTTTCTTGCTAGTGCTCGATTCAAAGAAGATTGGCATTGCCTCCATTCCGGACTTATTGGACTTCACTTCAAATTCTTGGTTGTCTTCCTCAATCCGAAGTTGAACTATCAAATCCTCAAGTCCCATTTCCTTGCGCTTGTGCTTGAGGTAGTTCTTAAAATCATTCCACAATGGCATCAATTTCTCGATTATCGTAGCCACTTGGAAAGTCTCGTTCAAAATCATTCCTTCGACACCAAGTCACGAAGTATGATCTGAATTTTTTGCACTTGGATGATCACCGTCTTGGGGTCAACTATCATAAAATCCAAAAATTTGCCGATAACAAATTTCTTTGTGCTTGCATCTTATGTTTTATATTTCTTCTCCAAAGAGTCCACAACTCTTTGGACATTTTGAACAAACTATAGACGATATAGAGGGTGCCATCTAGCCCATTCAAAACATGGTTACGATAGAGAAAATCATCATTATGCCAAACATCCATAGCGATTCTTCGTTGGTTGTCGGTTTCTTCATCGCCAATGGTAGGTGGGTCCTCTTTAGAAAATGGGACACCCGGCGTAGTGAGGTAAAAAGAGCATCTTCATTGCCCAGCGTTTGAAGTTAACACCGGAGAACTTCGCCGGTTTTTATTTGTGAGTAGGAGCAAGACTATCGAGTGAATAAAATGGATGCCATTATCTTGAAAACAACAAAAGATTTCGTCTTGCGATTATTGTTTGGGTGGTTTATCTTGTTTACAAGAACAATGGGTAAATGTTTAGGAAAATCGCTAAGTCGAGGCACGTAATTAATGCGGTCTCCCGCAAGATGAAATTGCCCGTATACAAGGTTTTATGGTTCCTAAGCGATTGTCCCTAAGATACTGATGACTTTAACAGGTTCGACTTAGCAAAGACTTGCAAAAGTCGAACCAACAATGAACTATGTAGTGTTTGAGCCTTTCAAGCTTTTGAAGGAGTAATTCAATATGCGAGATACAAATGACTCGATTTTATTATCTGAATTTCGCATTCGTTTTCAGTTGCAGGAGCCTTGTATTTATAGGCATCAAGGTGCTCGATGGAAATGATATGTCTTTTAACAAATGAAACATAAAAGAAACAACTACGAAACAACATCGAAACAAACAAAAAACTTCAAATCACAAAATAACAAAAGAACACACAAAAGTCATACCTCAAAGAACATCGTTTCTACAAAAGAAACATTCTTCTTTTTGGAAGCTTTGACACCAACCTTGGATTTTACAATTTTAGAAGCGATTTAACCTCCAAAACTACTTCGTCATCAACAACCTTTTCCATTTTCCTCTTCTTCAAGTCATTTTACCAAAGAAGCTTAAGCTTAAGTTTCCTCTTTTTCAAGAATCTGTGTGCTTCCAACTTCAAGAGCTTCTCGTGAAGCCTTTTAAAAAGAGAGTTCTTAGAAGCCATTAAAACAACAAACCTCAACCAGCGGTTTGAAGAAGTTACATAAAGAGAAGTTAATGATGAAACATGAGAGAAACCGAACGACGAGGAATCAAAAACCAACGTTGAAATGGAGCGAGCAAAGGGAAGACGTGGCCACCATCAAACAGGGAAGAGAAAAAAAAACAAGGGGCCTTCGTGGCTGCTGCAGAAATAAGGTGAAAAAAGTAACCCTAGGTAAAGAACGTCATGAGATAGGACAAATAGGAAAAACAACATGAACTTTGTGTGACTGGATGGCATATTGGTCATAGCAGCGTATTTTTGTCTTTTTTTAAAAAATCAGGGTATTTTGTATAATTTTCTCTTAAAAAATTGGATTTTTTTTAAGAAGTTACGAAATTAGGCCCCTAAATAACTAAAAAATCACATCTTAAAATAAATATAATAGAGCAAGTCTCTTGTGAGACGGTTTCACGGATCTAAATCCGTGAGACGGACCTTCTAAGGGCTCCGTCTTGACAACATGAACCATGAAAATAAATTTAAAAATAATAATGAACCATGAAGAAACAAAAATAAACCCTAAAAATATGAACCATGAAGAATAAACCCGAAAAACAAAAATAAACCCTAAAAACAACTAAAATCCTAAAAACCCAAATCAATTAAAAATAAACCCAAGAAACAAAATAAACCCTAAAAACACAAATATAAACCCTAAGAAAAATAAAATCAAAAAAAAAACCTTTAAAACTTTGTTTAAACCGTCTCACGCAAGTTTTTGCCAATATAATATGGTATTACCGATAAATATTATGCGTTTAGTAAAACTGATATAAATGTGATTGCTCTCAAGTCATAACACCATCAAATCCTCCGAAACATCTACGGGAAGCAGCTCTCATACTATCTCGGCGGTGGCGGCTGCGGTGGTGCTGCGCTCTCTCGAATCCCGCCTTTAAAACCATGCGCATTTTGTAATTTCATACCGATTTTCATACTTGAGCTAGTTCAAATACAAATATTCCTAATAAGGAGTTTTTGCATTTCGGTTCTGGTACTTCGGGCTCGTTTGATTAAGGGTTAATTATTTTCAATTAGATTAGGGTTTATGATTTTTTAGGTCATGTATGGTTGTGTTTCCAAACCCCTTTTTCCACTTTCTAACTATTCCTAAAATGAGTTTATATTTGTTTCAAAAGTTTTTCAAGTAGAAATGAAGTCATTTCCGGTTTTCACTTTTATGGAAAATATTCTTTTGAAAACACAACCAAACAATTTTTCATTCCAATTACGCAAACCTGGTAAAAATACACTACAATCACGCAAACTTATGTCAAAAATAAATTTGAAAACTATAACCAAACATATTCTCATTTTCAAACAAATTGGACAACAAACTAAACATATTCTCAATTCTCACACGAAAACCAATAAAGTTTGAAAATTCATTTTCCAACAATAAACCTGAAATTGGACTTGGAAACACATCCATACATCCCCTTACCTTTTCTTGGTGGCGGTTGGTGTTACGGAATGATACCTTGTTGGGTTGGTTGATTTGAGTTTGTATTTTATGGTCAGTGTAGCCTTTTCATCTTAGAGACTCGGAAGAAGTTTTGGTCTTTTCAATTCCCGCAGCATTATCTAAAGAAGAACCATCATAGAAAACGATGAAAATTGATATATTCTAAATATGGCTATTGAACAGTCATCGGCTGCCGTAGATCTCGACTCGCTTCTTCAATCGCACTGCAAAATTGACTCCGATGAAGAACACTCCCCCTCACCTGATCACCACAGCCGCACCGTCGATGAAATCCTCCTCAGCCACTCTTCCGATGATGACGATGACGTTTTAACTAGTAATGCTAGTTCTAAAACCCAGAGATCCGATAAATACAATTCAGCTGCTGGTCCTATTAGCAATGGCAATAGAACTAAGTACGAGGGTAAGGTTTTGCCGCAATTATTTGGCGGTGGGGTGATTAGATCCAATGCCAAGCCTGGGGCTGCACTGGCCGCTGCCACTGCTGCCTCTCGGTCAATTCCCACGCCCCACGCAACCGCCATCAAGTTGAGAAGAGCTAGCGTCGGTGTTCTTCAAAGGTCGGTATCTGAAACTACGGAAAAAATTGTTGGTAGTGATGATTCGACATCATCACCATCAACTGTGGCTTCAAGAGTTTATTTGGAGGGCTTGGGTTTTTCTGCTGTTCCCGATGGCAAATCTCAAGAAGAAGAAGAAGACGCTAAACTGGACCAATTTCCTTCGGTATGTATCAATTCAGACTCTGAAAAATCAGATGCTGGTAGGCGATATTCTGCTGAAGGTAAGATTCAGGAGAATTCTGATAAGGTTACTGAGGTTTCAACCAATTGCAAGACTTTAATGGAAGCAGCTGGTAAGGATGAAGACTGCACAATGCCAACTTTTGAAAGTCAGAACGCGATGATGGATGCAGTTGAAAAAGAGAGGGATTTAGTTTTGGAGGAAGTTAATGTGAATGAGCATGTTTTGTCTCCCTTGTTGAATGAAATGAATGGGGAGTATCCTGAAGTTTGTCCCGCTGATGAATCTGGTGAAAACAACGAGATAGTTGGACCAACTCCAATCTTGAATGATGTTAATCGTAATGAAGATACAACTGGAGAAGAAGCAGCAAATGATTTTGGGAATGTAGTGGCTGAACATGGAAATGGTGATGATGATGCTAGTTCACAAAGTGATGTTGCAGAGATACTTGAAAATTTGGATTCACTAGGGGAAAACAAGAGTGACCATGCATGTTTACAGCAGAAATCTCATTCTTCATTAAAGACCCTTGACTTGGCTGAAGAAATTGAGAAGAAGCAAGCGTTTACAGGTTTGCACTATGAAGAGGTGCAGCTGCACAAACGATGAGGCTTGAGGGTGTAAGTAGGGGATCCACCGTGTTAGGCTACTTTGATGTTAATAACCAACAATGCTATAACCCGGACCATCTCATCACAAGCTTTCAGGCGCGATCATGGGTCCCCTCATGTTGTAGCTGTACATATCAACTATATTGCAGTGGGAATGTCGAAAGGATCGATTGTTGTTGTGCCTAGCAAGTATACTGCTCATCAGGTTGACAACATGGATGCAAAGGTCAGTGTTATACTTATGTGTCCACTGTTTCAAGTCACTGGTTTTTACTTTTGACACATATGTCACTGAGATAACTGTCACTGTTTGATTGCTTATATTCAAATTTTTACATTTACTCAGCCTCTTTTAAAAGGTGTTTAACCTTGACTCAGCCAGCATATAAGTATATTTTGCTGTTGTTGCATGTAGATTCATTTATTAAACCAGGAGTTTGTTATTTCTCTATTGACTTCAATTGACTGCTGAATGGTGCAAATGAATTTGCTTTCAGATGACGTCCCTTGAATTACAAGGGGATAGATCTAATGTCCCTGTAACTTCCATGTGCTTTAATCTGCACGAAGACCTACTCTTTGCAGGATATGGTGATGGCCATTACACTGTTTGGGATGTGCAAAAGGCATCAGCACTTAAAGTTATCACTGAACATAGAGCTCCAGTAGTTCACATGTTGTATCTGGGCCAAGATACTCAAGTTACTCGTCAATTTAATGTGGTTAGTGGTGACAGCAAGGGTGTGGTGAAGTTGATTCGTTTTTCAGTGGTTCCATGGCTCAATAGGATATCCTATACAAAATCAATGGTAGAGATCATTCCTTGGTGAAGAAATTGTTATTGAGCAATATTAGCTTCCTGGAACTGATTTGTTTAAATTAATGCTTGGAACAGAAACTTCTAGATGAAACTACTAGCAGACTAGTGTGTGCTTCTCCATTGCTCTATGGTGAAGGCCACGGAGGTACGACGATGTCCTCTCAGATTAGCAGTGCAGTTTCTACTAGTAGTATTAGTAGCATGATGGGAGGCATGCTTGAAGAAGGTGTTGTCATATTCATCACGCATCAATCTGCTCTGGTGGTAAGGGTTCTTTTTGAAGACTACATTGATCATTGTACCTTTATTATGTTGGAAATTAGCTTTGTTTATTTCTTTATCTTGCTGATAACATACTTCTCCGAAGGCAAAAGTTAGTCCGACTGTGGAGGTGTATGGTCAAATTCCAAAACCTGATGGTATCAGGGAGGGTGCCATGCCATATGCTGCATGGAGTTGTATCTTGTATGTCACAGTCACTTGGTTCTCCCTCTGGTATATATGGGTGAAGTTTTATTATATTTTCTGCTGTGTAGTTTTTGAGAATGTTCATTTTTGACCTTTTCTCCCAGAAAATGCGCCTGTTGAGACATCAGATAAAGTTTCACTGCTTGCCATTGCTTGGGATCGTAATATTCAGGTTGCTAAGCTGTTGAAGTCAGAGCTAAAAGTACTTGAGAAGTGGACTGTTGAAAGTGCAGCTATAGGCCTGGCATGGTTGGGAGATCAGGTTTGATTCATATGGCATTTCTAATCCTTTGACTTACAAATTTACTGCTAGTTCAAAATACCTTGCACGTGTTCTTTTCATTTTTTTTCCTTGCATGAAACCTAATTATGTGGTAGAATTGGTATAGAAAGTATCATGGTTTTTTTGTACTGTCCAGATGTTGGCCATCCTCACTGTAACGGGGCAACTCTATTTGTTTGCAAAAGATGGAAATCTGATTCACCAGACAAGCTTTTCTGTGGATGGATTTCAAGGGGATGATCTCATTGCCTATCATATGTACTTTACTAATGCTTTTGGACACCCTGAGAAAGCTTATCACAACAGTGTTGCTATTAGGGGCGCTACTATATACATACTTGGGCCAGAGCATCTCATCATTTCTCGCCTCCTTTCTTGGAAGGAACGAATTGAGGTTTTGCGAAAAGCTGGTGACTGGATGGGTGCCTTAAACATGGCAATGGCACTTTATGATGGTCAATCGCATGGTGTTATAGACCTTCCCAAAAACTTGTATGACATACAGAGGAGTGTAATGCCCTATCTTGTGGAATTGCTTCAGTCATATGTAAGCGAAGTATTTTCATATGTCAGTGTCATGTTACAGCCAAAATATAAAGGGGGACCAATTCAATGAGATTAAGGAGCAATACACCCGTGTAGGCGGTGTCGCAGTTGAATTTTGTGTGCATATCAGGAGAACTGACATCCTTTTTGATGAAATTTTGCCTAAATTTGAGGATGCTCACCATAAAGGTGCTTTAATCTTGTTTTGTAATACTATTGTAGATTTGTAGTTTAGTTGCTGCAGTCTTATTGTCAGTGATTTGCACATTATACTCATCTTATATGGTGATTTTCTTCCGAGGAGTGATTTTTGTATATCATTGTTATAAAACTTTGCTTTCTTCTTGTAGATACATTTTTGGAACTTTTGGAGCCATACATTTTGAAAGATATGCTGGGATCACTTCCACCTGCGGTATCTTTAACTTTAGATAGTTATATTTGTCATCCATTTTTATCATATATTCACTAGATATTGTTCTGACCATCCATTTTCTAATTGATGTGTTTGAAGATCATGCAAGCACTAGTGGAGCATTATAGCGAGAGAGGTTGGTTGCAGCGAATTGAACAATGTGTCCTCCACATGGACATTTTGTCATTGGATTTTAATCAGGTAAAGTGTAATTGCTTCACAGATGTAGTAACTTGTTATTGTAAAGGCAATGTGTTTTTCTAAGACTTCCAGTAGGACAATTCCATTTTACATATCTTCTTCTTGCTTGAACTACTTGAACCTTTTTCTAATTATGGAACTGGTAATATCTTATAACTGTACCGTAGGTTGTCCGCTTATGCAGGGAACACAGTTTGCATTGTGCGTTGATATATTTGTTCAACAAAGGTCTAGATGATTTTACGACACCTCTTGAGGAGCTCCTGGTTGTATTACGAGATAGCACGAGAGAAAATGCTACTTCCCTCGGGTAATTTGCTCTGATTTGTTACTGTATTTGTCTCGATGTCTCTAAGGCCTCTAATGATTTGTTACCTTTGTGGAAAATTGGCCTACTGATAGATCATCAAGATCTGATTTAAATACTTTGTGACATGTTTTTCAATTCTTCCCCTTTTTTAGTACAATGTCAAAATAATTATATTTAGCCCATGGAAGCAGGTACAGGATGCTTGTTTACCTGAAGTATTGCTTCTTGGGTCTTGCTTTTCCTCCAGGTTTGGTTATTGATGCTTTTGGAATTTATCCAGCTTTCTTTTTTGAGTAGTTTTGGTTGTAATAAATTTCTCCAGCTGTACCAAAAAAAGAAGTTAGAGAAATAAATGATGAAGCAAAAGCAAGAGGGTGGTAGTTGAGTTGTAGGACTGTGATGAAGAACAATCTTATGATAATCCAATTTAGTCCATCCGAGAATTCTCGGTTTCTCTTTTATTGATTCTTGACGCTCAAGTTTAATTATAATACTTCCTCCACCTCAAATTATAGCTGTGGCTTAGTTGACTTGTCCATTTTACAGATGTCATAGCGAGGAATTTTAGTTGATTTATCTTAAGTATTTGAATTAACATTAAACAATCTAACCAATTTTGAGATTTGAAAGTTTTATAAAATCGAATTGTCAACAATTAATATAATGTGCAAGTCAAATGGTTAGGCATTTTGACTACCTGCTTTATCAAATAAGACAATAAATTTGGGACGGAGTACTAATTATAGATCTAGCTAGAGCCTATACGTAGTTAAAAATTAAAAAGTTTCATAAGCAATAACTGAGTATTGAGCTGTCCAATTTTTGCAGGACATGGAGATCTTTCTCCAACACGTCTGCCCTCTCTTAAAAAAGAGCTTCTGCATTTTCTGTTGGAGAATTCCAGTGCCCCAAACGCGTGGGCTGTTACAAGGTTACCTTCAAATGTGGCCCATGCAAACGTGCTGCATCTTTTAGAATTGGATACTGAAGCCACTCTGGAGGTTTTAAGATGTGGTTTTACAGAGGTTGAACATTCTAAACCGACCCTCTCTTCCCAGGAATCAACCAATCTCAACATGGAGTCAGCTGAAAGTCAAAATTTAGTTCAAAAAGTTGTGGAAATTCTTTCTGATATTCTTGATGCAAGTTACTTCCAAGTGGGCAGTCCTATCTGCAGCGATGATGTTAATATGGTAGAAGTTTGGCCTTCAAAGAAAGATGTAGATCACATGTATGAATTTATAGCTTACTGCGTGACATTTGAAGAAGCTAATGTCTCTAGAGATATCTTAAGTCAAATTTTTAAGTACTTGACATCAGAGGTCAATAAGTTGGATACAGCGTCAGAGAAGACAATTGAAATCTTGAAAAGAAGAGAGAAACAACTGCTTTCTCTGCTACAAGTGGTGCCTGAAACTCACTGGGATGCATCTTATGTGTTACATTTGTCTGAGAAGGCTGAGTTTCATCAGGTATTATATATTGTATATTGGATACTTCTTGGCATTTGTTAGTTGAAACCAAAAGTGGGAGGCCAGCATGTGGGGAAGGGGAACTGAAAGTGAGAGTAAGTTCACCCATCTATTGGGTACTGAACAGAAGAGGGAAGAAGTGTACAAATCCCTTGTGGTTGTGTTCTTTTTTCTCTCCAAAAAATGAAGGAAGGGGAGGTGAAGAATTATAGAGACTCAGTTTTAACTGTGCCATAATAAAGTTCTTTCCCTTTCCTGTGATTCTTTCTCGCTTTTCCTTTATTAGATTTTCCTTTATCAAGTATCATAAGTTAGAAATCAAGGTAGTGGCCAGTTTTGTTTTGGGGTGTTTTGGAGAAGTATTTTGGGGAAATGTACTAGGGGAATGTGAGCGTATGATTGATTTGGTATATTTTCTGTAGAGTTGTGGTTGGGATTATTTTGAGGAGACATTATCTACTGTAAATGTCATGTCTGGTAGGATTGTGTTTGATCAGTTGTGTGACATTAATTAATATAACGATTTTAATATACATATAGATCTGCTAAAAGTATATATAATAATTGAATTGCATGCACACAGACATGTAAAGTAATGCTTAGGATGTTTTGAATTTTTTGGGGAAAAAGAAAATGTATTTTGGAGGGATAATGGTAATAAATGTTTGGTTTTGTTTCTAGGAAGTGCAAATTTTGTGGGTAAAAAGAAAACCAAACAAAGCCAATCTCGCTTAATGGTGAATTAATAGGCAAATACTTGCATTTTGGCTAATTGCACCTCATTTTTCTTATGCATGTTTGTGGCTACATCCATGCCATCAGACATCACTATGTTGCTGCAATGGACAGTTATATGAAAACGATGCATGAGCCAATATATGCATTTTCATTTATCCATGATATGTTAAGTCTACTTAGTAATGAAGAGCTTGATGCTTTTGAATCAGCTGTTATTTCTCGCATTCCAGATCTTATCAAACTGAGCAGGTAATGTTTTAAGGCATTGAGTAATTGTTGTGTATTTGTGATTTATCTACAAAAAAAGGGTTATTTTTTATTCTCTTTACTGATGATCTTTTCCTTTGAGATTTGCAGAGAAGGAACTTACTTTCTAATTGTTGATCATTTTTCTGGGAAAACTCAATATATTTTGTCTGAGCTTCAGTCTCACCCAGAAAGCCTTTTCCTGTATCTAAAGACGGTTATTGAGGTTCACACAACTGGTACCCTCAACATCTCTCGTCTAGAAAACCTCAATGTTTTGGATTCTCCTGGTGCAAGAAGTGCTCAGCAGCAGTCAAATGGTGTGCAAGCTTATCTGGAAGCAATATCATGCTCCCTAAAACTTCTGTCTAGCAATCGAGTTAATGTGACTGATGAAATGATGGAGCTGTATTTTGAGGTGAAAATTCCTGGAACTTATGAGTGATGTTTTGTAAAAAGGCCATCTATGGTCTTTTTGATACTAATGCATTTACAATTTTCATTTTGCCGTTTCTTCAAATCGTTACATTCATGATAGGTTCGATTTTGTAGTCGGGAAAGATTTTGACAATTGCTACGACCGCACTGCAAACCTTTGTGCACACTACTAATTGTTTAGTATATGCATGGCCAAATGTTGAGAGAATGACCTGTGTGGAGATGGTTTAGGACATTAAGTACAATACTCTTACAAATGTCTAATCTTCCACATTGGTGGATGGAAGCTATTGGTGGTGTTTTTTGAAGTGTATCTGGCATCTGTGCTTAATATGCGGTTTCATCTTGTTTACATGGAATTTCTTTAGAATTTTAAAATACGATACTTTTACAGGTGTTATATTGAGTACCTTTGTTCCAGCCTATGCTAACGGATTAGCTCTTTTAATTGGACCTCTACAGTCAAAGACAATGCTTTATTCATTATTTCAATGATAGCATGTGCGAGTTCTTGTACTGTATCATCAACACATTGCTATATGGACCCAATAAACTAATAGCGAATAAATAAATTGAGAATGGTAAGGAAACCTAGCGGGATATCCTGGATATGGGAGATTGCTTTCAGACTGCCCATGTTTGTAGAATGTCAACTACATCTCCTGGTTCATTTGGATCCGAAAAAAAGAGATGTTATGGATGAACTATTGGTACTAGAAGATAGAACATGACCACATTTGAATTGCCTTGATTCTGTTACTAACTCTCATTGTTCCCCTTCCAGTTTCCCACTTCTTGTCACCGCACCCAATACAATCCCTCACATTGCAGTTAGTGCTGCTACCCCTGTTTGTTTTTCTTGTAAAAGTTAAATCTGGATAATCAAATCTATATTCCCAAAACTTTTCCCTTCACTAACCTTTCTCTGTTACGCTATTTTATTTATCATTTTCTGAGGACTGACAAGGATTAAGTTTCCTTATTTTTACTTATGCAGCTCTTATGTAGATATGACCGTGGATCAGTTCTCAAATTCTTGGAGAGTTCTGAAAGCTACAGAGTGGAATACTGTTTACGTTTGTGCCATGAATATGGAATAATTGATGCTGCTTCATTCTTGTTAGAAAGGGTTGGGGAGGTTGGAAGTGCACTTCTTCTAATTCTTTCTAATCTTAGCGAGAAATTTGTCATGCTTGATGCTGAAATTCGGAATTTTTTTTCTAATACCGTGCTGGATAATCTCAATGCTATTCTGAAGAAAAAAGTGGTATTTTCATACCTGAACTTCTTCCTGTTCTCTGCTCTTGTGATTCAGTTTCTCCCATTTGGTCTCATCTCTCAGTAATCTCAATGCTTCAAATACTGTTGCAGGTAGCTGATATCCTTGATATTGTGCATGCTTGTATCGGAGTATGTCAGAGAAAGAGTCCCCGTCTAAAACCTGAAGAGTCAGAATCCCTCTGGTTTCAGTTGCTTGATTTGTGAGCAAATAATTCCTTTTTTTTTTTGATTTATTTATCACCTCCTTATGTTTAAACATTTTTATTGTTTCATTCTGTTCAACTCCAGAAACAGAATATTTCTTGATAATTATTGTATGTGATTGTCAACGATTTCCTGTATGAGAAGGCCTAAAGTGCATAGTTTACATAATTGTGTTTGCAATTTTGATGTGAAGAAGCTTAATTCGTCATGATTTATAACTGTTAAATAGTTCTATTATGTTTAGCACTGTGGCCTAATCACTTGAATTTAAGCTGACCAGCATGTTTTTCTATGTTGTTCAAGTGAAATTCTGAAATTTATTGCTCTGGTTCTGTGGCAGAAAATTTAGAAGGGAGGTTTTATAATTATACAAAAGGGGAAGAACTGGTATAGCTATATCAGAGGGGATGTTAGTGTAATTCATTAAATTAGTAGATTGTTTAAGGATATCATATAAAGTTAATTGATGTTGAATTACCCGAGTCAAGTTGCTGATTTGCCTTTTCCGATCACGATCTCATGATTATTTGTCACGGTTTCAACTCTTGACCATCATTGGATTTGAGACTTCTGGAATAGTATTTCATTTAACCATCAACATCTCTTCCGTGTTTAAATAAAAGAAATGTCAAAGTTATTATATGAGAAATGGTCTTCAGCAGTTCAGTTATGACATCTGTCATCCAACAGATTTGGTTCTTGAGTCCAATTTCAAGTGGATGAATGCAGAGTGCCTTACAAATAAGGCGAAATATGTGTTTTCGAAATTGTATGGTTTCCGTCGAGGTTTGTAATCTTATTGTACTAACTCCTGCCAAAAATACAATACTAATGTTCTTGATGTAGCTTTTTCTACAAACAATAATTTGACGCATCTCTTGTTGGAATGAACTTTTCCCAGTGCTCATTTTCTTCTCAAATAACTGATATTTGTTTTATTATTTTTTGTAGCTTTTGTGAACCCTTGATGGATTCAGGAAATGCAAGAACAGATTCTAAAAGGGAAGCAGTCAAAGACACTCTTGATGGATCATTAGGTGTGCCGGAAGATGAAGAGGGATGCAAAATTAAATGGAAAGTCGCCATGTGTCATGGGGGTGCTCACATGATGAGGAAACTGTTCTCTCTATTCATTAAAGAAATTGTTGAGGGAATGATTGGATATGTTCAGCTCCCACGAATCATGTTGAAACTTCTTTCTGATAATGGCAATCAAGAATTTGGTGATTTTAAACTCACAATACTGGGGATGCTTGGTACATATGATTTCGAAAGAAGAATTCTGGTACGTCTCCTTTATCTTGTCTACAACTCTTACAATAAAAAACGGTTATCTTTTGATAACGTGCAACTTAGTTGTGCTATCGGTTATCTCTCTCTGTCTTTGATGCATTGCTCCCCCTGTTGTGTTGTTTTCGTGGAAATTTGGATATAGGGATAATTACAAAACTCCCCCTGAGGTTCAGGCTAATTCAAAAAAACCAAGAGGTTTTTGAAAATTGCAAAAAACCTCTCTAGGTTTGATTTCGTCTCACATTTTCCCCCCTTCATAAGCAAAAATCCATTTCAAACCCCCCTGATATTTATAGAAATATTAAATACCCCCTCAAATTTAAGACAGAATGAAACGTGACGGGGTTTTCATAATTTTGAAATTTATCTCTGGTTTTCTTTGTAATTAGCCCAAACCTCAGGTTTTTTCTTTCTAATCATCCCTTTGGATATATTTCATGGTATCACCATCTTTGGACTTTTGGTTATGGTAGGACAAATATTTTTTTCATAAAATCAACAATCTTTATTAACCATTATTTTCTGTGTAGGACACTGCAAAAAGTTTAATCGATGATGATACATATTATAGCATGAGTTTACTGAGGAAGGGGCTTCTCATGGTTATGCCCCACGGAGCCTTGTTTGTTGTATCTGTAACTCCCTCCTTGCTAAAAGAAACTCCTCAGATTCTGGCATTCAAGTATTTAGCTGTGGTCATGCAATGCATCTCCATTGTCAACTTGAGGAAAAGAGGGCCTTCACCATAGTAGAATGTCCCATTTGTATAAAACCTAGGAAAAAAGCTCAAAAATCAGATGGCAAATCTACCCTTGCAGAGAATGGACGACTAGTGAGCAGGTCCCCGCAGCAAGCACGTGGGACACCAGCTTTGCATCCTCATGATCACGAAGTTTCAGATAATTCATATAGCTTGCATCATCCACCTTCAAGGGTAAGTTCTGTTTTCTAGTGGTTATAATGTTTCGGGTCTGTATAAATCAATCTCTTTTCCATGTTTCTTTTTTTTTGTTTTTTGCTGAAATGTTGTGTATATTCGGGCTAATTACAAAAAAAACCCGGAAGATTTTGAAAATTGCCACTGCGAGGTTTGACTCTCTTACATTTTCCCACTGCACAAGCAAAAATATTTCAAAACCACTAGAAATATTACAGTTACCCCTTAAATTTATGACAAAATCAAACTTGAGGGGGCTTTTTGTAATTTTGAAACATTTCTTGGTTTTTCTTGTAACTACCCCAAAACTCAGGGGGTCTTTTGTAACTAGCTCTATTAACTTTGTTACATGTGAACTTGGTTACAACAGTTTGAGCTCTTGCATAATCTTGAAGAAAATGATCAGAAAATGATCCAAATAGAGAACATGCCTCAATTGAGGCTTGCACCACCAGCCCTTTACCATGAAAAGGTTAAGAAAGGAATTGATATCTTATCTGGAGAAAGTAGTAGCAGCCGTATCGAAAAACCATCGAGTAGTAGGCAACAACTTAGGAATGTGAAAGTGAAAGGATCATCTTCTGTCCGATTCCCCCTGAAATCGATAACTATATTTGGTAAGTTATCGCCTCAAGGTATGGATTAATTACAAAACTACCATCGAGGTTTAGCCTTATTACAAAAAACCCAGTTATTTTTTAAAATTACAAATACCCCCTTGACATTTATTTTTAACTTACAAAATTGCACTCTCAACTGACCTCAAGATGGGTATTTGTTAAGTAAATACAGACCTCAAACGGATGTGTAATTTTGAAAGATAGCTGGAGTTTTTTGTAATTAGGCTAAACCTAAGGGGTCGTTTTTGTAATTATATCCCTAATAGTTTCTCTGATAATCAACTTCCATATGTATAATTAATTTATTTGTCATTTTGAAGGTAAGGAAAAGATCAGTAGGAGATGAGACAACATTCGTGCGGATGAGCTATTAGCAGAGCGGCAACTCATCAATAATATTTTGCGGAAAATAAAGCAAGGTAGATATGTTTTTCTTTTGGGTACTCGGATGTCATACTCATTTGTGTAGATAATTAACTATGGTCTTTTGTTGTCTGTAACTGTTTTATATGTACATAGCGCGTGAATAAATCAAAATAGTGTTATTATAGTTTTTCAATTTTCATGAATACCCAGGAAATTAGGAATTGGGTATTATTTGCAAATGCAGTCTTTCAGGGAAAGCTTTGTATATTTGCGAGTAGACAAATAATTACACTATTTGTATATTTCCTACTGATCTTTGCGAGGAAATTGCACTTTTGGTCCCAGTTTCTCTGATAATCAACTTCCATATGTATAATTAATTCAGGGAAGTGCTTGACCCCTTTCTCTGATGGGACCAAAATTGCAACTTCCATATGTATAATTAATTTATTTGTCATATTTTCATATTTTAATTTTTATATTTTAAAACATTTTTTGGATTTTTTATAGCTTTTTAAATAAATTGCAAATAATTTTAAATTTTATTGAAACATTTCTCAAATTTTTTAGACATTTTTCAGATTTTTCAAATAAATTTTCTATTTTTTTTATTAATTTCCGGATAAATGCACTTTTGGTCCCGTAAGAATAGAGTTAAAGGTCAGTTAAGTTTTCCGTTAGTTTTGGGACTAAAATTGCAACTTTTGAATCATATGGGACTAAATGTGCTTAAAAAAATCGTTTGGGACCAAAAATACAAATTGTGGGACTAAAAGTGCTTGACCCCTTTTCTTATGGGACCAAAAGTACAATTTCCTCTTTCTTTATTTGTTGTGTTTTATTTCAATTTCATTTCATGCCTTTGGTATTGGTTCTTCCCTTCTTGTTTTCCGATGGTAAATTGTATCCATCTCTTTCCTCAACAAAGTTTCATTTGGCCAAAAGTAGTTTTGCAAAAATATATCAAAGTGTCTGCCAGCTACGCTTTTAATTAAGAGTAGATAGTAGATAGTAGGTCTCATGCAAGACCGGCCATCGCACGGAGCGACGGAGAAAAAGTAATATTTTTTAATGTAAAAAGTAATACTCTTAGGGTAAAAAATATGTTCAAATAATGTATTATGTTTACCCTAAAAGTATTACTTTTTACAATTTATTATTTCTTTCGTTGCACGGTGCGATTGTCTCAGACAAATGTTTGTCTTCAATTTAAATCAAACATAATTTTGCCCTTTGTACCATCAAATAATCAAGAGCATATCTCTTGTAAGACGGCCGCATGGTGCAATGGATCACACTTTTAGTGTAAAAAATAATACTTTGTCCGGATATACTTAACTTTTAACGTATTCAGACAAGGTTAAAAAATGATACTTACACTTAATTTTTAGTGTATTCATATAAGATATCACTTTTTACACTAAAAGTATCACCCAGTCGCACTGTGTGACAGTCTTACACAAGTTTTTGCCAATAATTGAATACCTCCTCATGTTCAATGTCCATCTACAACTTGTTATCTCATATAACCTGATTGTCCTGGTTGTTTAAGTTCAAGCAGTTCAAATCTCTGTTACATAAGGAACAAAAAAAAATCAATATGATATAAATATGAATATATTATAAATTCTCACCAAAAGTTACGTTTAAAAGATCAACCAAAATATGTCGATACAATTAGCGAGAAAATTTCTAAAACTTCACGTAAAAAAGTTAATTAGGGTAAACTTTATTGCATTAATGTTATTATTATATGTGTTTGTCTTTTCTATATAAAATATTTTTATGTACTTATATGTAGTATTTATAATTATGACATAACTTAAAAAATACTATTCATTAATACTAATTATTCTCCTAAATTACTAGAATATTTTGCGCCAGCTTAACTAATAAAAAATATTGAGCACAACTGCACAAGTCAAACTTCATCCACGTGACAATACATTTTGGGTGCTTGTGAAGTAATGAAGTAGATTGTGTTCTATATACCTTTCAAAAAAAAAAAAAAAAAAAAAAGAAAAGATTGTGTTCTATGTATGGTTTCGGGGAAATTTAAGTTGGATTGTGTTATAATTAAAAAATATCTAATTTACTTAAATGATACTTGTTTCACATTATGATATATTATTTGCGGAAGTATTGCGACTGTGTTGCACATATGTTACATCTAGTGTATGCATCCCATATTAAAACCAAGATTGAGCCTCTTGTAAGATCGTTTTACGGATCTAAATTCATGAGAAGGAGCTCCAACTAGGAGTGTGCATGGGATGGGACGGTTTGGAGATTTATAAATATCTAGAACCGTCCCGAAGTTCGAGAGATTCTAAAAATAAATCTCCAGAACCGAACAATAGAAAAAAATCTCCATCCCGAATCGTACCGCAAGTTCGGGATGGTTCGGGAGGAGATTCGATTCGAATTGACGATGCGATACAATTCGGTTTGGGATAGAGATTCGAGATTAATCATAAATAAAACATACAAATTTGAAAAAAATCAATATAAAAATCACCAAACTGATATACTTCTAGTCTCCTTTTAGTGTAGTCTCAAAATAAAAACTAAAAACATAATAGGTAACAAAATTCTAAATTCTAAAAATATGGTAGGTAACACAAAATAATATTTTATTATTTGGGCAATTGTCATTCGATCCTACTTAACAACCTAACATAATCAATAAAATTATACTTATAATTTACTTGATGTGGTAAAAAAATTAAAATATAATTTTTTTATATTGTTATAATATGATACTATTACTTGTTTAGAGTATGTTTCTCTTTTAAGTGCAATTTACTAATCATTTAACTAATTTTAATTTCAAATGATTTACTCTATTATTAATATTGAAGTTTTTTAAAATTCATAATAGTTCGACTATTATGGTTTTTTTTAGAAATATGCTTTATATTCAATTTTATTTAAAATAATTTGTAGTTAATTCAATATCAAAATATAAATAAAATTGGTTCTAACTTTGGGTCCTCGGTTCGGAGTGGTTCAATATGGTTCGTTACGGTCCTCGGTACGGGTATTTGAGAAATCTCCAGAACTGTACCAGAAATATTTTTGGGACGGTACCGTTCGGAGAAAATAAAAAAGTCACGGGAATTTTCAGTTCGGAGATTTTTCGATCCGAATATCGGTTCAATTTTGGTATTCTCCAAGTCCCGTGCACAATCCTAGCCTCCAACATCTAAACTCAACTTCTATCTCCCTCTCTCCCTCACACACAACTCAACTTCTCTCTCTCCATCTCTCTCAAACACGCAAATTAAAACTCAACAAAGAAACACTGGATTCCTTGGACTTGTAAAAATGCGAAAATTCCATGTACGGGAGAGATGATTCCTTAATAATTTCTCTCACAATTTTTTGTGTGTGTAAAAGCAATGTGCATTTTTATCAATTAAAAATCATATATGTAGGTCCCAAGCGGTGTCAGTTGAGCCTAGAAGGAGGATTGAATAGACTTAACCAATTTTCCGTTTTAGAGTTATCACAAGAAAACAGCTAAGTCTCTTGAGAGACAGCTGGATCAAACTTCAACACGAGAGTTAACTAGGGATGTCAATGGGTCGGCATAGACGAACCCACGTTCCCTAGTAAGGGGGCACGTGCCTCCACATGTTTTCTATCTTTTTTTCATAATATATTATTTAATTTGCAGTTTATATTTAAAAATCATACTTTAATTAGGTTAACAAAAACCTAATCCCCACTAATTGCTTTATATATACATATATATATATGTTTCTTTTATTTACTATTTATTATTTAATTTTTTAAAATTTATATATTAATTAGTTTTAAAAAGAAATAAAGTGTGTCCCCATAATTATTTTTGATATCAATTATAATTGTATTTATTTTGTGCCCCCGATGTAAAAAATTCCTGGATCCGTCCCTGTGGGTCGGATATGGGTCAGGTTCGCCTGGACCTGAGACCTGACCCGTTAAGAAAATGCAATACATACCCGCCCCAACCTGTCTCATTTTGGACCTATACCCGCCACCCATACCCGTGTCTAGCGGGTAAAACTCGTTAGACCCATTGGACCCGCCAACCTCATATATTTTTCCAAATCAAAGACGATTTTTACTCAAAATAGTGTGCTCAAAACTTATATATTTATATAATTTTGTAAATATTATATGAATTATGAAGCAAACACCAATATTTATAATTCAAGAGTCTTTGAACAACAATATATTCACTCTATATATAAACTAAAAAAATAAAATAAAATTTATATTGGCCGAGTCTGGATCGGGTCCTACCATACCCGTTACTGCCCATATACCCACCCGGTCTAAAAATCAATGATGTTACCCGCATCATACCCATTTATTGGACCCATACCCATCCCAAATAAGGCGGGTCTGGTTCGGTCCTGAGTCTTACCCGGACCTGTAATACTCGGGAGAAAAAAGATATGTATTTAATTAGTTATATAGCCCATTAGTGAATTATTATTTTTATTGGATTTATTATCCAATTACATGGGCATGAGGAATCCTAAGGTGCTTGAGAAACTAGCTAGGGTACTTAAATTAAGAGTCTTTTGTTATTAGAATTTTATTATACCATATTAGAGAGGACAAAAAAAAAAAAACATTCCAGCTCTATTTCTCTGTGCCATCACAGCCTCCATCGCCTACCATACAACCATGACGAAGTTTTTCTTCAATGCCATGATCCCTCAATTGTCTTCCCTATTTCATCTCAACTTCTAAGGTAATTTATTTCTAAATTTCGAAACCCAAGCTATACTGTTCCAAATTTTCTGAGATTTTAATATGTTATTCTACATTAAGTTTTTATCGTACAGTTAAAAGTTCATACTAATCCGTTGAGTACTTTTGTAGTTATTGAATTTTCAAATTAAGATGCCAGAATTTATGTTATTCCCTATTTTCGTTTTAGAAAATCCAAAACCCTACTTATATATATCCAAAATTAATGAAATTTTAATAGATTATGTTATCATGTGTATAATATTCAGTTAAAATTTCATATACTTTGGAGGTTTAATTTATTTTATATAGAATTTTCATTCATGTTTTCCAAATCTGGAATATACTCTTTTCTGATTTATAAATTCAAGAACACATGGATAAAGTCTAGAGCTGGCAATGGGCCGGGTCGGGCTGGCCCCACCCAAGTATGTTGGGCTTTTAAAAAAATTTGGTCTGGGTCAGGCCGACCCGATTTTGGTCGGGCCACAAAAATGCATGGCCCAACCCAGTCCATGTATATATTTTGTACACTAAAATCGTCGGGCCGGGCCAAAAGTCGGCTAAACTTGGCCCCGGGCCATTCGACCGGACCAAAAAAAAACCCGAACTTTTCGGGCTAAAATATTACATCCCAAACCTCGGTAGGCGGGTAGGCCACGGTCAATGGATTTTGCCAGCTCTAATAAAGACCTTCAAAATATCTAAATTTTAGATATATTATGTAATATAATGTATAACACCGTATGGTAAAATATGAGATCATTCCAACTTATATTTATGTAAATATTAACTATTTTCCAAAACGTTATAGTTTTAGCTATGACAAAAATTTCAGTTTATAAAATTCAAAACCTCAAGTTAACGAATTCCAAATATTTTGATTTTTGGATATGTTATACTAAGATATGTATATTATACATCGGTAAAATTTCAAATCTGATAGTACTATATTTATTTAAATATGACTTTTCTTCCATAGTTGTGCAGGATTTAGTGTTACAGTAATTTCAGTTTCTCAAATTCAAAACCTATAGCTTAACATTTCGAATCTTCGTGAAACTTTTATATGATATATATTTTTGAATTTATTATCTACTGTAAAAAAATATATTGAATAATTCCAGTATATGGTTTAAGAGAAAATATTATTCGATACCAACTACGTAGAGATTTAGTATCGTTCAATCCTACCAAGTTGAACCCTAAACCTTAGAAATACCGTGAGCTTCCAAGAATGTAATTTAGTGCTTCGATATTGAGGTCAATGCTTAAGTTTTGACTTCTAGGAACTAAGATTTATATATATCCATGTTAGGTTACGAGGATGGCGAGCCCTGAAGTTCATTAAGGATATTGCATCAAATCATTCACTATTTTTCAAGCAAAGTTTCAAGGTGAGGTTTGTTTTCTAAACTCTTATTGTCCCTGTTAAATACTTAGTTATTTTATATGATGTGTAGTGCGGTTGCTTTAGACACCCATGTGCCAGGGACTCAAGAGGTCCGGGGTCGATGTCTATGTCTATGGTTTTTCAAAGAATCTATGTTATGTTCTATTGGATTGTATTTGCATGTTAATGTGAAATTTCTGTGTATTTAGCTTGGACAATTTTAACTCCACTGAGCTGTGTCGCTCACCCCAATTATAATCCAACTTTTCAGGTTAAGGAGTTGGCGATGGTTATTGGCGGTAAATAATGGATGGTCTATGAAACTACTGAAGTATTGCCTATACTTTTAAAGGTATGTTTCAATTGAATAAGGTATTATTTGTCTAAGTATTTATTTACGTTGTTAGACTTAGGGTGGATAATAAACTGTTAAACAAATTACGATTTTCTAAGTATTTAATTTGCTATTAGACTTAGTGTGAATAATTTATTAATATTGAGAAAAATTTCCAACTTCTATGTTTTATCAATTTGGGATGATAAATGTCGAATTACTATGACTTTCTAAGTTTTAATTATGTAGATGGATTTAAAGGGACATTTTTCTATAAATTGACAAATGTATGAATTTGTTAGAAATAAATGAATATATGAATTTTCTACACTTTATAATTTGCTTCCACTGTTGCTATTGAATTTTGAATGAAATATATTTACAGGCCTATTTTCTCTTATAAACAAAAATATGTACGTGATTTTTTAAGGTCTTTCACGGTCAAATGGTCTATTAGAATTATATAGATTTCAAATTTTATTCAAATTATTTTATACGATTACTTCTACTGTAATTAATGTTCTTTTGAAAATTAAATGGCTCTCTATAACGAGTTGTCTTTCTTATGTTTAAAAAAAGTATTTGTCAAAATGAATGTTTGCGTATATTTTATAGTTCAAATCTTGGGGCATTACAGGTGGTATCAGAGCAGGTCTACTTTCATGTAGACTAGCGAAATATATATATTTGTAATTTTTGGGTGTGTAATTCTAATAATGAGTAAATAAGAATTTTTAATGTAATGGAAAAGAATTATATATCCACCACCGCTATGCCACGCCAACTCCAAAGCCAAGGTATGAATTCAAATTTCAAAAGTTCTATTGCTACTGCTATTGCTATTGACATGCTATTACCATTGCTACTGCTACTGACAAGTCGCATGATTTCTATTGTGGAAAAAAATGATTTGTTTTATTTATTGATGCATACACATGTACCATAGAGCTATTGACTATAAGATTTTGATACACTGTATGGGAATATGGAAAAGATAATATAGACTATAGAGGACTTGGAAGATGCCTCATGTGATAGAATACATGAGATTCATTACGAATTTATAAGCGATCAAGAATATTAAGACTGACTATGAGTAGATTATTAGCAACATAGATTATGGATAAACTTTAGTGCCTTCGAGTTGAATATTCATGATTTACGCCACGTTCATTTTTCAAGAGTTAATGATAATACATTGATATAGTTATGGTGTTAGTATATCATTTGGAAAGACAATAATTCTTGTTCGGATGTCTAAAGTCATGAAATCAAGGTTACTGGAAATGATTTAAAAGTGGATTTATATGTTATAGGAATGAGAGATTTTGATGTGATCTTAAGCATGGACTAACTTCGTAAAGAGTCAATAAAGTACATAAGAAGATAATGTTTGAATGCATGAGTTTATTTTCCGACGGCACAAAAGGCTAGTCAAGACTACCCTAATCATGTCAGGAAAGAAGGGAAAGTTTAAGAAAATAAATTGTTTGAGGTATTTGGATATTGCTGTAAGCTATCAATATTTTGATTTGATAATGGTCAATGTGCTAGTTATTCGATATTATGTAATATGTTTTAAAAAAGAATATTTGGGATTCCACATGACAGACTTATAGATTTCACCATTGACTTTTTTACTTGAGATGACACGATATCAAATTCACCAAATAGAATAGCGACGAAGGAATTATAAGAGTTAAATGTGCAATTACAAAATTATTGGTTTGTAGGTCCCAAGGGGTGTGGTGTAAGGTTTACAAGGGGGTTAATAAACCTTACTAAATTTTCGATTTTAGTCCTTTTAAATAGTTCAACAGAGTTGACTCAAATCACCGTCCTTGGGGACATCTAAGTTGGCTATTCAAAAGTTACCCACTCAATGCACTCGATAGAGTGTTGATAATATAACTCGGCTGCTTAAGCCAAATACTTAACTTGGCTGATTTAGTTTTTAACAGCGGAAGACTTAACACTCTTTGATTTGATTTAAGCTAGTTTTTAACACTTGATTTTAGCACTTAGTTATTTATCAGTTGGATAGCAAATATAAACTAACAACAGATATGAGTAAATATGCAGGAATGTAAATTGCTGAAAGTAAATTGACATAAGTATTTTATAGAGGTTCGAAGATGGGGTAATTCTTCTAATCCTCTCTTCTCCAACTCCTGGAGGAATCCACTATGTAACGGATCAGTTTACAAAACGGTTATCAGTCTGGAGACAGCCTTGATCACACAGCTGGCTTCTCTTGCGATTCAGCTTCTTCACAGGGCAGCTAGCTGCCTGGCTACTTCAGCTCATTTCTCAACTTCTTGGATTTGATCATGAAGCCCTCCAACAAACTTGATACTTGGTTCGACCTTGAACCTTTCTACGATCCTTCAACTTGGAAAGTAGACCCCTTTTGTTTCTTCAAAAGTTTCCTCTTCAACTAGTTGAAGTTATCTCTCATTCACAGCTTGTGTTGGATCGAGTTTCTTTGAGTTTTAAGCTTTGAGGAATAGCTTGTAATGCTTTGAGAAATTTGCAGATTACTTGCTTGAATATAACTTGTTCGTTCGTGGTTCAGGACTGTCAAGGTAACCTTTTCTCAATAGCTTCCTCAGCCTTTCATAGTGCACATTTGAAATTTGTCCGTTGAAAAGATAGGCTAGTTTCAAATGTCACTTTGTGTTCATTGACTTGTCTTGTCTTGGTCTGCACCTTGATGATGCCGACTTTTCCTCGTATTAAATGGCATTCCAAAGATTGCGGGTTTTCGACACAAGGTGCATCAAGTTTCCCATTGCTCATTCCTTTTGCGACTGCGGGCCAAACACTTTAAGACTGACAACTTGACATATTACTATATCAAGTGATATTATTGACTTTATTCCAACGGATCTAAGTCAGTTGTCTTCACTTGACTGCTGCCTTTACCCCAGGTGACTTGAGTCTGCTCCAATCATGGGATCGACTCAACTATCACTTCAACTGATAGACTTGGCTTCTTGATGAGTTAACTTGACTGACACCCCACACAATTGTTCCTCAGCTGACTCTCCTTCAGTAGAGTCATTGACTTCCTTCTTGGCCACACTCAGCTGGCACACAACAGAGTCTTCATTCCAGTCCGCAGTTGGCTTCTTGTAATCTTTGACATAGTTGACTTAACTCAACTCTTCCAGTCCTATCTATTACAATGCATAATTACAAGAAAAATGGGATGCCAACTTCCTAGTTTAAGTTTTACATGGTATCATCAAAATCTAACAAATAAATTTCCTAACAATTTTCCCCTTTTTGATGATACCAAAACTTAAAACATTCAATTAAAAGTAAACAACAAACATACAAGCAGTGCAATAACAAAGAATGTATGCTTTGAATAACCATTTTATTGATCATAGCATTCTTGTCCTTTACAAAGCTGTTTATAACAAGTATCAGAGCTTTTTATATAAACATGACAATACAAAGTATATCTAAGCTAAGATACATAGAGGGTGATAATTACAGGGAAATTCACTGAGCTTATTACAGAAGACTTACATGAATGTAATTACAACAAGTAAAATACACGAAGGGGTTCGCAACACACTTCAATGCCTTTGCTGCTTCCTTCTTCTCTCTTCTTCTTCAGCTCTCTTCCTGTCACCCTTTGGACTTCTCCTCTTCTTCTCTTCTTCCTCTCTCCTCTTCTTCTCATAAGCTCGTTTAGCAGCAGGGTCATCCCTTCGCTGCCTCTCAAGCCATTCTCTTGCAGCTCTTTCATTTTCTTCATCTTGCCTCTTCTTGGCTTCAGCCAACTTGCGTACAACTTCAAGTTGGCAAGGTGGTCATGTCCAGCCCAGTATGTGATCCTTTTCTTCTGTGGATCAACATACGCTACATATTTTGGTATTGGCCGTGGTTGAGAACCTCTTCCACTGCAATCATGTCGTCCCCGTTCTGACTCAACTCCTCTTCCTCTTGGCGTATACTGTACTGGAACCTTAGACTTTCCAGTTGAGTGACTGCTGGAAGTTTGTTGCTTTTCAGCTGATTAACACACTTCCAATCACTTCTCCCAATACACATCCCACGCTTGAGGTAGAGTCATTCGTTGAAAATATCCTTCTGCTTCCAGAGTCTGAAACTCCTCTAGAGATCTTGGCTCAGATCCATCATCAGGCATTGTTATTCCTTCATGGGATTTAACGCAGCATAGTCCTTTCCGGCTGGAGGACCACCATATCAAAAGCTCTTCCACATGAGCTGACTGCTTCTCAGCGAATGCAGCTTCGAAGGCCTTCCTTTTATCCTTCATGGCCACCTCAGCTCTTTCAACGGGTATATTCAGGGGTAACTTGCTAAGAATTGAGGCCGTGACTTCATCTAGTTGTGGGATTTTAGCATACATCAATTTCAAAGGAAGATTTTTGGTTGAACTTCCTTCTTCCTCAGCTTTGTCACCTCCTTTCTTCAATTCTTCTTTCCATCCCTAGGGGCCTCATCTTTCCCCTTTTTGGCATCATCACCAAAGGAGAGAGGTATCCTAGGGAATAGTCCACTCAGGAGGAAATCCAGTCGGCTGTTTGTCGAGTTCTGCTTGGAGTCTGCTGTAGAGTAGGCTCTGCGAAACTCTGAGTGAGTAACCTTCGACTCGGCTGTCACTAACTTCATTTCAACCATGAGAAGACCGAACTTTTCATTCAAATTGTTCTTGAGTCGAGTGATCCAGTCCTGTGAAAATGCTGTAGCAGCTCCATATCTGACTTATGGGAAGTTTCAATCCTCACTATATATTCCTTCATCCTCTGCTGATACATTGAGGTGTCCGCACTCCAAACAAGCATTTTGCCAAAAAGAGCTTTGAAGTAACGGACCTGCTCCGAACGCATAGCGGTCTGCTGTGCAGCCCATTCCCTTATACGAACTATAATCCCTCTCAAATCGGTTGTGAGAGTGGCATCTCGATTGTCCAATCTCAAATCTAGAGAGGCCTGGTGGCGTTCTATCTTCTCGACCCCTTCGCAGATCTTCTTGAAGGATTTACTTTAACACAAACGGTTCGGATTTGACTCAGGTGTCAGCCACGCTGCATCGAAATCATAGTCCATTGGCACAATCGTATATGTGGGAATAATAGGCTCTTCTTGCATGGAATATTTCTTCAATTTTGCGGCAGATTCATCCTCCATGTCGGGCAGTTTAGCAGTGAATGGGAATATATCTTCAAAAATATCATTGCGAATCGAATGGTATCCCCGAGGCTTCACCTTGGGGTTCTTGACTATGAGGTTCTTGCAATGATTCAACTCTTTGTGCCTCACCATGTGGCAACGCGTCATCGGCAGATGGTGGTGCAAACCGTGAAAGCCTGGCGACGGAGCTATAGAGTCGTTACTCGCAGCCTATGGTAGCCTGCGCAATTGACTCGGTTCCAAACTAGAGCAGCTTGAGATTGTTTGCTTTGCACCGACCGAGTCTCACTCTTAACAACTTCCTCGGTCTCGGTGTTTTTCCAAATGAGTAACTCGATCCTCACCGATTCATCAAAGATCATAGGAGGATGATGAGGCCTTTGGAGTTGGATCTTCATCAAAATTAAACCTCATTCGAGCCTTATCACCGACTTGGCTCGAGATTTGAGAACATCCTTGTCCATCAAGAATCTTCAATTGATATCTGAACATCAATGTGCTTTGTTCTTGAGTGCAACACCAAGTTGAGAATTTTGAGTGATTGCTTGCTCTTTACCTAGTGTTATCTCAACCTCCCGGAATCTCTTTTTCTTCAATATCCCTAATCTCTCAACTGTCTTTGTCTTCATCCCTTTGAAGCAAATCTTCTTAGGGTCTGGGACCGTGGCATCCATCGTAGTCTCAACTCCTTGGATTGCACTTTCGTGGACCCGTAGTCTCAACTCTCGTTCTTCCATCCTTTTCTTAGAACCAAGAAATCACCTTCAAAGCGACATCTCAAGTAGTTGAGCGTTGTTAACGCCACTTGTCGTGATTTTCTCTTCAGTGCCTCCAAACTCTTCGTCTCCCCACAGCTTTCTCCGACCTTGCCGTGGTGGAGAGAGTTTCCTACAGTATATCGTTCACAAAGATACTCCTCGCTTGGCAACTTCCTTCCAAGTCCTTTGGAACCAAGTTAACATCCTTCTCATGATGTCCTTCAATCCTTCTCAGCAAAAATTGCAAAGTTTTTAGGTCCTTTGCAGTTGATTTTACCATTTAAAAATGCGAAAAATGAACTTCAATAACTTTTGATCTTAGTTGCAGAGAGAATGAACTTTCTTTGATGAATATGAGGAGGTTTGCGTGACGAGAGAGAAAGTGAAATTTCGTATATAAGGGACGTGAAAGGACAGTTTTTGGAATTTGAAAATGTTGATCAAAATCAACAGTCAGGATTAAGTCTTCAAAACCGCATTAATTTCCCCACATTAAATGCAACAACATTTATATCCAATCATATGGTTTATCAGTGCATTTTATGTCGATCATTTATTACGCTGATGTCATCCTTAAAAACATTCCCTCTCGAATAAAACGACTGCATTTTTGTCACTTAGCTCATAAATGAATCAACTTTCTTCCAAAGTGACTCAACTCGCTTCTCTCTTCTCGATGATGTAACTTAGTTGTCACTTTGACATCTGGTGACTTCCCGATCTTTTTCACTTGGCTAAAATATGAAACTTGCTTATTTTCCATTTTCTTATTTTCTATCTCTCGCTAATTTCTTCAGTAATCTAACTCCGCTCAATTAGCCCTAACTCATTCTTGAGCTCTTCAAACCTTGATTCACATAATGGCTTTATGAATATATCAACTAATTGCTTATCAGTTGAGATGTATTCCAATGTGATGTCTTTCTTTTCAACTTGATCTCTTATAAAATGATATCTAACATCAATGTGCTTTGTTCTTGAGTGCAACACTTTTTTGAGTGATTGCAATAGCCAATCACACATAATGGAATCTCTTTTTCTTCAATATCATAATCTTCAACTCATCCATAAGACTTTGAGAAACAAATTTGCCCGCATCTATGTACTATGCTTCAGCTGTGGATGTAGGTATTAAGTTTTGTTTTTTGTGAACCAAGAAACCAATCGATTTCAAGTAGTTGACATGTACCGAGGTACTCTTCCATCAACTTACATCCAAAGATAGTCCGAGTCCGAGTATCGTATACTCCTCATTCCTTGGATACCATAAGCTTCCTGGCATCCCTTCAAATACCTTAGATTCTCAGAGCCGCAACATGCGGCTCTCTTTTTTGGTGCAAATTGAATACACCTTTCCAAAGGTGATGTCCGCTCAAAACTTTGTTTAGATAGAGCAATGATCCAATGAGGGCTCTATATCTCGGTTTGATCAACATCTGCCATCCGCATCCATGTCCATCTTGAGATGTATTCATAGGAATCTTTACAAGACTTCTCTTCCATACCAAATTTCTTCATCAAATCTCCGGTATACTTGGTTTGACTTATGAAGGTTCCATCCTTCAATTGCTTAACTTGAAGTCCTAAGAAGAAAGTCAACTCTCCCATCATGCTCATCTCAAATTTGCATTGCATGAGGTTTGAGAACTTGTCACACTCTTTATTTTGGAACCAAAAATGATGTCATCCTCACATATTTGAACAAGCAGTATACTCTCTCCATCTTGAATCCTGAAGAGTGTTCTGTAAACCTTGCCTTTGGTGAATCCATTGTTAGTTAGAAATTGAGACAATGTATCGTACCATGCTCTTGGTGCTTGTTTCAATCCTATAAGGCTTTCTTGAGCTTGTAGACTTTATTTCCAATAGTTTTCTGCTCAAAACTTGGAGGTTGTTCAACATAGACTTCTTCCTCTAGCAATCCATTTACAAACACACTTTTCACATCCATTTGATACAATGAAGTTCTTATGTGCATCATAAGCAAGTAACATCCTTATTGCTTCCAATCTTGCAACAGAGCAAAGGTTTCATCAAAATGTATACATTCTTCTTTGGCAAAACCCACTTAGTACCAATAACATTTTGGTGGGTTAGCCTTTTGAACTAATTCCCATACTTTGTTCCTTTCAAATTGATTCACTCTTCTTGCATGGCTCAATCCAATGTGTCTTCTAATGCTTGAGACACGTCTTTGGCTCTATATGGGAAATAAAACAAGTGAACATAGCTTCATACTCGTGCTCGGATCTGGTTCTTATGCCATCTCTTACATCTCCAATAACTAATTCTGGCGGATGATCTCTCAGCCATCTCACATCTGGTTGAAGTAAGTCTGTTGGATTCATCTGTCTCGCAGCTAAGTTGTCTTGAACAACTCTTTCATCTTCATTCAGCTGTAGACCTTCCAAATGTTTTGAGATTCAACTATCTCATCTTCATATGGGTTGAGTGCTCTCACTTCAGCTTCAACATAAGACACTTCGATAGTTGGGTGATTTAGCTTATCGCCTAACTCATCAATGTCTTCTCCATTCACATTAGGTTCATCAAAAATCACATGGATAGACTCTTACTCAGAACCATAGTCCTCTTGTTCAAGACTCTAAGGCTTTACTCTCACCGAGTATCCTAAAAGATACCTTCATCGACTTTAGCATCAAAAGCCTTCAATTATCTTTGCCATTGTTATGGATGAAGCATTTACATCAAAATATCCGTAAGTATCCAACATTTGACTTTCTTCCCCGTCCAAATCTCATAGGAGTCTTGGTCAATTGCCTATTTATCATGCATCTATTTTGAGTATAGCATGCTGTATTGATGGCTTCAGCCAAAAATCTCTTAGGCAATCCAGCTTCAGCTAACATAGTCCTAGCAGCTTCCTTGAGAGTTTTGTTCCTTCTTTCAGCTACTCCATTCTGTTGTGGAGTCCTTGCTGCTGATAATTCGTGAGCAATACCATTTTCAACACAATACTGAGTTATTATCCCATTGACGAACTCAGTTCCCCTGTCTGATCTTATCTTTATAATGGTTTGACTCTTCTCATTTTGAACTCTTTTCATCAACTGAGGTAACTTCTGCAGTGTTTCCTTCTTTTTACACATGAAAATTGTTCATGTATATCTTGAGTAGTCATCCACCACCACTAAGGTGTATTTCTTTCCACTGATGCTTGCTGGCTCAATTGGACTAAATAAATCCATATGCAACAGATGTAATATTCTTGTTGAAGAAGGACTTGGCTTGTCCTTGAATGATGATTTGATTTGCTTTCCCATATGGCATGCATCACATACACTTTCTTTCTTGTACACTGAGTCTGACAATCCTTCTACAAGATGACTCCTTGCAAGCTTGTTGATTGTCTTGAAGTTCAGATGACTCAGCTTCTTGTGCCACAACCAACTTGATTCGGCTGTGCTCATTGCTAACAGACATGTTCTTGGTGTGGTAGTAGACCAATCTACCACATACATATTCTTTTGCCTTGAACCTTGCAGCACTATTTCATTGGACTCAACATCTTTGATCCGCAAACTCCCATGTTGAATCCTACATTGTAGCCTTTGTCACGAGTTGGTCGATACTTAGCAGTTGAAGTTGAGGCCTTCAACATAAGCAACATCTGTGATTTCCAATACATTTTTCTTGATGGATCCTGTGCCTTTGATCTCCCCTGGAGCTTCATTTCCTCCAAATATAACTTTAGCACCTCTAATCTCCTTGAATCTTGACAGATTTTTCTTGTTTCCTATCATATGTCTGGAACAACCACTATCCATGTACCAGGTTCCTTGGACCTACAATCAAGGAAATCAGGTTTTAGGTACCCATACTTGTCTGGGTCCTGGGGGGTTAGTGTTGTAAGATGCTCCAACCAACCTATAGCCAGATGATCTGACTCTAAGAGGTTGCCATCTATCAGTGCCATAATCATAGTGCACATTAGCAAATTGCTTGGGGGTTTTAGGATCATACAACTGTCTCTTTTGTCTGTATGCCTGTGTGTGTATTTTAGCAATTGCTTTCTTGGGGTAGTTGTGGTATTTCTGAGTGTAGTGCTTGGGTGCATATGTGTGCTGATAAAAGCTCTTTTGCCTTTGGAATGACCTTTGCTGAGGTTTAGGTCTTTGCCATTTTGGCTTATATTCCATAGGTCTTTGCTGATGTTTCACATTATTCCAATCAGCATAGTTTGGATAGTTTCTTCCATTCCCATCATATGTATTTCTCTGATGAAATTTCTGGGGTTTTTGGTAGCTTTGTTTGCTTTTTACAGAGTACTTTCTGTTTGGAGTTTGCTGAGGGACTCGGTTGAATTTCTTCTCACTGCCCTTTCAAAGATACTCAACTCGGCTTCTTTTTTTTATATCCAAGGCCAGTATGATTGTGATTGTGATTTGGAGTGAATGTTGGTGCAACATTTGGTGTTTTGGGTTTTTAGAATGCTTCATTACTTGAAGATCCCTTTTCCAAAATCACTCTTGGAGTTTGACTATGCACAAAGGAATTAAATCCTATACCTGTCTTATCTCCACATTCCTTTTGACTCATGATAAGTTCATCCAATGATTTGGATTCTTTTGTAAATGAGGCAATCACATTTTAAGATCTTTTTCCCTCTTTTCTCTAGCAGCTAAACTCTGCTATTATCTTGGCATTTTCAGCCTTCAGCTTAGTATTCTCATCAGCTATGTGACTCAGAGTACTAAGCTCTTTTGTCAGCTGTGAGTTTTGGCTTTTAAGCTGGCTGTTCTCCTCATTTAGAATAGTGTGTGAGGACTTTATGTGTTCAAAATCTTTCATCATTTTGTTTAATGAATCATAAAGATCTGTGGGTGATGAAGTGTGTGTATCATAGCCACTATCACTTGAATCAGAATGAGATGAGTTAGAGTGTACCTCATCTTCTTGATCTTGTTCTTTGGCCATGAGGCAGATCATAGCCTCTTCCTCATAATCACTTGAGTAGTCTGCTTCACTACTATCTGATTCAGCTGCTTCTTTGCACTTGGCTGGCTCAACAGTCTCAGTAGCCATCATGGCTTTCTTCTTTTCCTGTCTTCTTTCCCTGAAGACTTTTCTTTCTCCTTCATTCCTGTACTTGTTGACTGGTGGATAGAAACAGTTAACAACAAAATGTCCTGGTTGTCTGCAATTCCAACACAGGTTCTCAGCTCTTTGATCAGCTCTGTCTGTTCTTTGATTATCAGCTCTCTGATAATCAGCTCTTTGATGCTCAACTCTCTTGGGTGGCCTGTCTTCTATTGCCTTGGAAGGTGCTGAATGTCTTATGGAGGTTTCACCCTTATTCCTTTTATAGTTCTTATTGAAGAACTTGTTGAATCTTTTAACCATCAAGGCAATCTCCTCTTAGTCTATGGCTTCTTTTGGCTCAACTTTTTTTCCATCACTAGCCAACAATGCGGTTGTCTTGGGTACAATTGTTTCCTCTTGCTCTTTTCTTCTCACTCAAACTCATAGGCTTTGAGGTCTGAGAATAGCTCATGGTTAGATGTTCTTGAGAGGTCCATTGAATGTCTCAGGGCCATTACCTTCATTTTCCATTCAGCTGGGAGGGCTCTTAAAATCTTCATACACATTTCCTTCTGTGTATACTCTTTCCCAAGAGTTTGAAAGCTCATTTGTAATCTCGATTAATGCGGCATCCACCGATCCACGCTTTCACCGATGGCTCAAAAGCTACCTTTAAAATCTTAGGCAAGTGCACCTATCATTTTATAGAATAGATTATTGAGTACCGAGTGTCATTCCCACGAGTATTGTAAATACTAGTAATTACCGTGTTTTTGTGATCTAATCTAGCAATTTTCATAGTTTTTGTTGGATAAAAAAGAAAAATAAGAATTTGAAATAATCACAACTTACAATAGATCAAATAAAAGTAGATTGTAGAATAAGAAATCAAGAGCTAGAAATGTGTTTGAAAAGAGCTAGAAATGTGTTTGAATGTAAATCCTCTAGAATGTTTTTGTGATTCAACAAGATGAAAATACAACCATAAGCCCTTAAGCAAATCATCTTTTAATAAAATCTCATGTTTCATGGACCGTAGAAATTCTCGATTTAAGTTAAACCCTTTCTCAAGGTGAAAAACTCCTAATCTCAAGTTGATTAACTGAAATCTCTTTCTAGTTAAAACCCCCAAGATTGCATTAAAGCGATTTGTGAATGCCCATATTAGGTTTGACCCTAATCCAGAAGATTTATGTCGTCCTATATCTAGAATTGCATGCAACTCTTTTCACTTATAAAGGTTCTTTCTCATCATAAATCTCTCGATTACCCGATGAGGAATAGATTTCAAATCAATATACCGGAAATATTAACTCGAATGAAAAAAATAATATAAGTGAATCACATAAAACATGAAGATTTTATTAAAAACATACAACCCGTAATCACAAATTCATTCTTGAGTTCATTACATTCAAACACTAGAAATTTAGCTACACATGGCTTTGATAAAAGAATATACTACACAAGAAGATTTGAATGAAATGGACATGGTGTACTTAGCTTTTATTCAAGACCAATACAAGACTTCCTCCTTAGTTGATTGCAATGATGTTGAGCTCCAAGCCTTCTCCTCTAATGCTCTTCAACTTCCAACTCTACCTCTCTTTTATCCTCTCAATGTATTTTGCTTTGAAACTTAGAGTGAATGAATTAATGAATTATGAATGGAATGATTCTTCCAACCCAAACTCTTGGCTTTTATAGACATTGTTGTTGTGAAAGAACACATTAACAATGTCATCTTTTGACAAATAATTGCTCCACTTCCATAGTTGGGTTGTTGAATCCTTGTTTTCATGTGATAATTTAGAGAATAATAGAGCTTGGTGCAGCAAAATGAGATGTAAAAGTTGCACAAAAGTTGTCAAAAAGCTAGGTGGGAAAGCCTCCATAATTTCCGCCAAAAGCAGCTGCAAAAAAGCGACAAAAGCACGGTCGTGCTTCAAAGCACGTCCATGCCGTGTTCGGGAAGTTTTCTACGAACACTGCCGTGTTAAAAAGCACGGCATGGCCATGTTTTGTACGTGTTTTTGCACCCTCAAAAGCACGACCGTGTTCGAAAGCACACCCGGGCCGTGTTCAGCTCAAAAGGCCCCGAAATAACGCGTTTAGCTTGGGATTTCGAGTGTTTTTGCATCCATAAACCCCCGGGTATGTTTTGACATGAATCCATGGTCTGAAATTCACCAAAATTAGCCCCGAATGGTCAATCTACATCAATAAAAGCACCTCAGAGTAAAATGAACTATGTACAATAAAAAATTTACAAAACTATCAACACAATAACTCAAATTCTACTCAAATATACACATAAAACATGCATAAAAAGACCCTTTATCATTCACTCCGCAAGCATTTTAAAATTTTCAAATTTTTGAATAGCAATTAATTTATTTTCCTTAATTTGTTCTGATCCTTCACAAATTAAGGTCAGCTTATCCCAAATCTCTTTAGCAGATTTGCAAGATTTGACTTTGTTGAACATGGCTTTGTCCAACGTTTTATAGAGAATATCCTTGGCCACATTGTCCAGGTTGTATCTCTTTCTATCCTTATTTGTCCATTCAAATCCTTGGTTTTTCAACCATACCGGTCTTGTTTCTGCAGAGTTTTCTCCCTTCACCGCAAATGCTCTTCGTACATCTGTGTTGACTTTGAGTATTTGCAGTGGCCCATCCTCCATCACAAACCACATTTCATCATGTAATGCGATAGATGAGCCTGCATACGAATTTTCCAATCATCAAATTCTTCAACAAGAAACATTGGAATATGCGTTAGATTTGCTTCCATGATAATAACTTTGCTTAGAAGATGAAAGACTTTGAAAAGCACAAGTGTTAAAACCTTTTAAAAAGATAGAAATCTAAGATACAAGAACCGTCACGGAAGGCTCAATGAACCAACCACTCTAATACAACTTGTAAGTCCCAAGGGGTGTGGTGTGTAAGGTTTAGAAGGGGGGTTGAATAAACCTTGCCAAATTTTCGATTTTAGTCCTTTTAAATAGTTCAACAGAGTTGACTCAAATTAGCTATCTCCTTGGGGGACAACTAAGTTGGCTATTCAGCCATTACCCACTCAACAGACTCGATAGAGTTGTTGATAATATAACATCGGCTGCTTAAGCCAAATACTTAACTTGGCTAATTTGGTTTTTAACAACGGAAGACTTAACACCCTTTGATTTGAATTAAGCCAGTTTTTAACACTTGATTTTAGCACTTAGTTATTTATCGGTTGGATAGCAAATATAAACTAACATCGATTTAAGTAAATATGCAGAATATAAATTTAAAAGTAAATTGACACAAGTATTTTATAGAGCTTGAAGATGGGGTAATTCTTCTAATACTCTCTTCTCCAACTTCCGAGGAATCCACTATGTAACAGATCGGTTTACAAAGCGGTTATCGATCCGATACAACCTTGATCACACAAATGCTTCTCTTGCGATTCACTTCTTCTTCACAGGCGTGCTAGTCGCCTTGCTACTTCAAACTCATTTCTTAAATTCTTGGATTTGATCACGAAGCCCTCCAACAAACTTGATACTTGGTTCGACCTTGAACCTTTCTACAATCCTTCAACTTGGAAAGTAGACCCCTTTTGTTACTTCAAAAGTTTTCTCTTGAACTGGTTGAAGTTATCTCTCCTTCACAGCTTGTGTTGGATCGAGTTTCTTCAAGTTTTAGGCTTTGAGGAATAACTTGTAATGCTTTGAGAAATTTGCAGATTACTTGCTTAAATATAGCTTGTTCGTCGTGGTTCAGTGTCAATGTAACCTTTTTCTCAATAGCTTCCTCAGCCTTTCATAGTGTACATTTGAAATTTACCCATTGAAGAGATAGGCTAGTTTCAAATGTCACTTTGTGTTCGTTGGCTTGTCTTGTCTTGGTCTGCAGCCTTGATGATGTTGACCTTTCCTCGTATTAAATGGCATTCCAGCATTGCAGGTTTCTGACACAAGGTGCAGTGTTTCCCATTAGCTCATTCCTTTTGCACAATTCTGGGCCAAACACTTTAAGACCTGGCAGCTTGACATATTACTATATTGAGTAATATTCTTGACTTTATTCCAACGGATCTTAGTCAGTTGTCTTCACTTGACTGTTGCCTTTACCCCAGGTGACTTGAGTCTGCTCCAATCATGGGATCGACTCAACTATCACTTCAACTGATAGACTTGGCGTCTTGATGAGTTGACTTGACTGACACTCCACACAGCTGTTCCTCAGCTGACTCTCCTTCAGTCGAGTCCTTGACTTTATTCTTGGCCACACTCACCGACACACATCGTAGTCTTCATTCCAAATCCCAGATTGACTTCTTGTATCTTTGACATAGTTGACTTAACTCACCTCTTCCAGTCCTATCTATTACAATGCATAATTACAAGGAAAATTGGGTGCCAACTTCCTAGTTTAAGTTTTACATAGTATCATCAAAATCTAACAAATAAATTTCCTAACATGGTTAAAGGACTTATCCGACTTAGAGTATTACTATGGGGAGAGCCAATTATGTTTAACGAATGATGGGTCTATGGAGTGTTGAATACATGGAGCATTTAAATGATTATATAACAAGTACCCATTGCTAAGGATAAATGATTCGTTTAATTACTTAACTGAGTGGTGTTGGGAAATTTATTGTTTAGATTTTGATGAATGCCATGTAAAACTTAAACTAGAAAGTAGGCACCCCATTTTCCTTGTAATTTTGTATTGTAATAGATAGAGCTGAATAAGCCGAGTCAAGTTAGCTATGCCTGAAATACAAGAAGTCAATCAAGATCAAGTGAAGACTCACCGAGGAACAACTGAGTATGGCCAAGAAAGAAGATCAAGGACTCGACTGAAGGAGTATCGGTTGTGATACAACTGTATGAAGAGTCAGTCAAGTCAACTCAAGAAGCCAAGTCTCAAGTTGAAGTGACAGATGAGTCATCCATTGATTGGAAGCTAACTCATGTCACCTGGGAATAAAAGATCAGATCAAGTCAAGACAATCGAACGAGATCCATTGATAAAAGTCAAGAATGTTACTCCAAATAGTAACCTGTTAAAGTTGTCGAGATAAAATGTTAGTTACAATTGTGTGCAAAAGGAACAAACCAATGGGAAGCACTGCACTGTCAGAGACGCTGCAATGCTGCAAGACATTAAATACGAGGAAATGTCAACATCAAGGACTACAACAAGACAAGCCAACGAACAAAAGTGACTTTTGAAAATCAGCCTATCTCTTCAACTGCAGTTTTTTGAAAAGTTCACTATAAAAGGCCGAGGAATCACATTGAGAAAAGGTTACCTGAACCTTGCACACCGAGAAATCAAGCAATATCCAAATCAGTAACCTCGCAAAATATTCTCAAGTTATTCAAGCAAAATCCTCAAGCCTAAATATCGAAGGAAATCGATCCAACACAAAGTCGTGAAGGAAAGACAACTTCAAACTGTTGAAGAAGAGGAAACTTTTGAAGAATCAAAAGGGTCTACTATCCAAGGAGGATTGTAGGAATGTTCAAGATCGAACCAATCTCAAGTTATTGGAGGGCTTCGTGATCAAATCCAAGAAGCTTGAGAAAAATAATCTGGAGTAGCAAGGCAGCCACCCGTGAAAAAGCCGAGCCGGACGAGAAGCCACCGTGTGACCGAGGTATCTCCATATCGAGTCCAAGGAGCAAGTCATTGTGTGATCAAGACTTGCCTCTGGACCGATAACCACTTTGTACTCTGATCATTACTTAGTGGATTCCTCCAGGAGTTGGAGAAGAGAGGAGTAGAAGAATTACCCCATCTTCGAACCTCTATAAAATTTACTTGTGTCATTTACATTTCAACATATTTACATTCCTGCACACATATTTTATATCTGCTGATAATTTGCTATCCAACTGATAAATAACAAAGTGCTAAAACCAAGTGTTAAAACAAAGTTAAATCAAATTCAAGGGTGTTAAGTCTTCCGCTGAAAAACTCATCACAACCAAGTTAAGGTTTAGACTAAACAACTGAGTTATTCTATCAACAGCTCTATTGAGTCTGTTGAGTGGCTAACTCTGCTGATTAACTAACTTAGCTGTCCCTCAAGGACTTAGCTGTGTATTAACTCTGTAATATTTTAAAAGGACTAAAATCAAAAAGTTGGTAAGGTTTATTCAACCCCCCCTTCTAAACCTTACAGACACCCCTTGGGACCTACAAGTGATATCGAGGGGTTGGTTCATTGAGTCTTCCGCACCGTTATCTTGAACTAGATATCCAATCCTTCAAAGAAACTTTTAACACTTACTCTTTCAAAAGATTTTTTTCCAAAGAAAATTATTATCATGGAAGCAAATTTGACACGCATTCCCATGTTCACTATTGAGGAATTTGATGACGGAAAATTCGTATGCGCTCATCTATCTCGCTTTACATGATGAAATGTGGATAGTGATAGAGGATGAGCCACCGCAAATATTGAAAGTGAACACAATCAGACGGAGAGAGCCGCACTGGCGAAGGAAAGAAAGTCTGGCCGAGGCAAGACCACCCGGTTGAGAAACCAAGGACCAATGGACAAACGAGGACAAAAAAGATACAAATTGGACAATGTGGCCAAGGACATACTTTACAAAACCTTGACAAAGCAATGTTCAACAAAGTCAAATCTTGCCAAACCGCAAAATAAATGGGATAAATTAACTTTAATTTGTGAAGGATATGAACAAATTAAAGAAAACAAATTGTCCGTTCTCGTATAGAAATTTGAAAATTTTAAAATGCTTGCGGTGAAACCTTGATCACCGGATGCTCGATTCACCGAAATCACAAATGAATTATCAAAGACTTGGGAAAGAATATACACAAAAGGAAATATGTATGAAGATTCTCGAGAAGCCTCCCCACCAATGGGAAATGAAGGTCATGGCTCGAGACATTCAATGAACCTCACAACATCCAATCATGAGCTATTCTCGGACCTCAAATCCTATGAGTTTGAGCCGAGAAGAAAAAGATCAAGAGGAGACAACTCGTACCCAAAACAACCGCACTTATAGTCAAGGATGGGAAGAGAGCCGAGGTCAAAGAAGCCATTGACCAGGAGGAAATTGCCCGATGGTTAAAAGATTCAACAAGTTCTTCAACAAGAACTATAAAAGAAACAAGGGTGAATCCTCCAGAGACATTCAACTCCCTCTAAGTCAAGGAAGATAGGCCACCCAAGAGAGCCGAGGATCAAAAGGTTGAATATCGGAGCCGATAACCCAAGAACGGAAAGAGCCGATCAAAGAGCCGAGAACTGTGTTGGAACTCAGACAACCAGAAAACTTTGCTATTGACTGTCCATATCCAGTAGTCAATAAATACAAGAATGAAGAAGAAAGAAGAGTCTTCAGAGAAAGAAGACAGGAAAAGAAAAAGGCTATGTTGGCTGCAGAGACACGCCGAGACAACTAAGTCTAAAGAAGCGAGACTCGAGAAAGTAGTGAAGTTTGACTACTCAAGTGATTCTCGAGGAAGAAACAATGATCCGTCTAATGGCTAAAGAACAAGATCAACCAGACCAAGAAAGAACAAGATCAACCAGACCAAGAAGATGAGGTACATTCTAACTCATCTCACTCAGATTCTAGTGATAGTGATTGTGACACACACACTTCATCACCCACTCGATCTTTATAATTCATTAGGCAAAATGATGAAAGACTTTGAGCACATTAAATCCTCACACACACTATTAAACGAGGAAAACAAATGCCAATTAAAAGCCAAAACTCATAGGTGACTAAGGAGCCGAGTACTGAGTCACATAGCTAATGAGAACAAAGAGTCAAGGCCGAGAATGCTAAACTAATAAAGCAGAGATAGCTGCTATAGAAAAGAGGGAAAATGATCTCAAAAATGTGATTGCATCATTTACAAAGGCATCTAAATCATTGGATGACCTTATTATGAGCCAAAAAGAATGTTGAGACAAGACAGCATATGATTCAATTCCTTTGTACACACTCAAACTCCCGCAGTGATTTTGGAAAAAGGATCTTCAAGTAATGAAGCATCTCAAAATCCAAAACACCAAATGTTGCACCCACATTTACTCCAAAGCACAATCACAAAAAACTGGACTTGGATATAAAGGAAAAGAAAAAAAAATTGAGTATGTTGAGAGGACAACTCGAGAAGAAATCCAAAGCAGAGTTCCTCAAAGAAACTCCAAATAGGAAGTACTCTGTAAAGAATAAACAGAGCTACCAAAAACCCCATAAGTTTTATCAACGAAACACATATGATGGTAATGGTAGAAACTACCCAAGCCAAGCCGATTGGAATAATGTGACATACCAAAGAAAGACTGGGAATACAAGTATAGCTAGCCTAAATGGCAAAGACCTAGAACTCAAGAAAGGTCATTCCAAAGGCAAAAGAGCTATCATCGGCACACATATGCACCCGCACACACTACACTCGTAAATATCACAACTACCCAAAGAATGCAATTGCTAAAACACACACACACGACATACTGACAAAAGAGACAACTCGTATAAACCTAAAGCCTCCAAGCAATTTGCCAAAGTGAGTTATGATTATGGCACAGATAGATGGCAACCTCTTAGAGTCAAGTCATTTGGCTATAGGTTGGTTGGATCATCTTACAACACTAACCCCTCGACCCGGACAAGCATGGGTACCTAAAAACTAATTTCCTTGATTGCGGGTTCAAGGAACAAATGAGTGCCAAGGAACCTGGTACATGGATAGTGACTGCTTCGACACATGACAGTAACAAGAAAAACTTGTCAAAATTCAAGGAGATTAGAGGCGCAAAAGTCATATCCGGAGGAAATGAAGCTTTAGGGAAATAAGAGGCACTTTGGATCCATCAAGAAAATGGATTAGAAATCACGATGTTGCATATGTTGAAGGTCTCAATCGCAACCTGTTAAGATCGCCAACTCGTGACAAGGGCTATAATGTTGGATTCAATATGGGAGTGTGCCAAATTAAAGATACTTGAGTCAAATGAATTAGCGTTGCAAGGATCCGCACAAAAGAACATGTATGTGGTGGATCGGTCGATTGCCAAACCAAGTACTTGTCTCATAGCAAAGAGCACAAATCAAGTTGGGTCATTGGGCACAAGAAGTTGAGTCATTTGAACTTTAAGACAATCAACAAGCTTGCAAGGAGTCATCTTGTGGAAGGGTTGCCAAACTCGAGTGTACAAGAAGGAAAGTGTTTGTGATACATGCCGATGATGGGAAAGCGAGATCAAATCATCATTCAAAGAGAAGCATAGTCCTTCTTCAACAAGAATATTGCATCATTGCACATGGATTTATTTGGTCATGTTGAACCCGCCAAAGATAAGTGGAAAGAAATACACTTTAGTGGTGGTGGATGATTATTCAAGATATACATGAACAATCTTTATGTGCAAAAAGAAAGAAACGTTGCGTAAAATTACCTCGGTGATGAGAAGAGTTCAAAATGAGAAGAGTCAAACCATTACAAAAGATAAGGACTGATAGAGGAACCGAGTTTGTCAATGGGATAATAACTAAGTATTGCGTTGAAAATGGTATTGCTCATGAATTATCTGCACAAGGACTCCACATCGAAATGGAGTAGCGAGAAAGGAGAAACAGAACTCTCAAGGAAGTCGCAAGGACCATGTTAGCAAGCCGGATCGCTTAAAATTTTTGAGGGGTCAACATAAACACCGCATGCTATACTCAAAATAGATGCATGATTAATAGACAAATGACAAAGACTCCTATGAAATATGGACAGGGGAGAAAGCCAAATGTTGGGTATTTTAGAATATTTAGATGTAAATGCTTTATCCACAACAATGGCAAATATAATCTAAATGCTTTTGATGCTAAAGTCCGATAAAGGTATCTTTTTGGGATACTCACCGAAAGTAAAGCCTATAGAGTCTTGAACAAGAGGACTATGGTCACGAAAGAGTCTATTCATGTGGTTTTTATGAGCCCAATGTGAATGGAGGAGATATTGAAGAGTTAGGCGATAAGTTTGAATTAGCCAACTATGCGAAGAGTCCCTATGTTGAAGTCAAGCCGAGCAATCAATCAAGATGAAGATGAGACAAACAGTCTCAAAGACAACTCGGAAAATCTGCAAAATTGAATGATAATGAAAGAGTCTGCTCAAGACAACATATCTCGCAAGACGATCAACCCACCGATTTACTTCAACCTTGATGTGAGATGGCCGAGAGACCATCCACCGAGCTAGTCATTGGAGATGTGAGAGATGGTGTAAGAACCAGATCTAGAGCTCAACAAAAAGCAATGTTCACTTGTTTTATTTCCAAATAGAGCCAAAAGATGTGTCCCAAGCATTGGAAGACACATATTGGATTCAAGCCATGCAAGAAGAGTCAATCAATTTGAAAGGAACAAAGTATGGGCATTGGTGCAAAGACCAACCCATCAAATTGTCATTGGCACAAAATGGGTTTTCGAAACAAGATGAATGAGGAAGGATCTATGGTAAGAAACAAAGCAAGATTGGTAGCCAAAGGATATTGCCAAGAAAAGGGAATAGATTTTGATGAAATATTTGCTCCTGTTGCAAGACTAGAAGCAATAAGGATGTTTCTTGCCTATGCTTTGCACACAAGAACTTCATTGTATATCAAATGGATGTGAAAAATGCATTCTTAAATGGATTGTTGGAAGAAGAATTCTATGTTGAGTAACCTCCAGGCTTTGAAGCGAGAAGACCATTGGAGATAAGGTGTACAAGCTCAAGAAAGCTCTACATGGTATGACACATTGTCTCAATTTCTAATCGACAATGAATTCACCAAAGGCAAAGTAGATGTAACACTCTTCATAATTGAAGATGGAGAGAGTATCTTGCTTGTTCAAATATATGTGGATGACATCATTTTTGGATCCACAAATAAAGAGCTATGTGATAAATTCTCAAATCTCATGGCAAGGCAAATTTGAAATGAGCATGATGGGAGAGTCGACATTCTTCTTAGGACTTCAAGTTAAACAAATGAAGGATGGAACCTTCATAAGTCAAACAAAGTACACCAGAGATTTAATGAAGAAATTTGGTATGGAAGAGAAGTCTTCTCGTAAAAATACCAATGAATACATCACCAAGATGGACATGGATGCAAATGGTAAAGTCAGAGATCAAACAAGATAAAGAGCACTTATTGGATCACTGTTCTATCTAACAGCAAACAGCCAGACATCACCTTTGCAGTAGGTGTATGTGCAAGATTTCAATCTGCACCAAAGGAGAGCCATATGACTGCAGCTAAGAGAATCCTAAGATATTTGAAAGGATGCCAAGAAGTTGGCTTATGGTATCCAAAGGAAGGTGGATTCAAGCTTATTGGTTACTCAGACTCTGACTATGCTGGATGTAGAGTTGACAGGAAGAGTACTTCAGTACATGTCAAATGCTTGGAAACAGATTGGTTTCCTGGTTTAGCAAGAAAAACTCAATAGCCACATCCACAAAATGGTGAAGCAGAGTAGTTGTGCCCAAGTCTTATGGATGAGACAACAAATGAGAGACTATGAAATTGAAGAAAAAGAGATTCCAATTATGTGTGATAACACAAGTGCTATTGCAATCACTCGTAATCCCGTGTTGCATTCGAGCACAAAGCACATTGATGTCACATATCATTTTATAAGAGATCATGTTGAAAAGAAAGACATCACTTTGGAATATATATCAACCGATAAACAAGCTTATTCGCTGACATATTCACCAAACCCCTATGTGAATCAAGATTTGAAGAGCTTAAGCATGAGCTAGGGTTAATTGAGTGAGTTGACACTCGAGAAGACTCAATGAGAAAAGATGGAACGTGAAAAGATGAAAATAGAACAAATCTCATGAATCACCAAGTGAATTAGCCAGTATCGGAAAGTCACCAGACGAGTTAGGCGACAACCGAGTCACTATACAAAAAAAGAGAAGAAGAGTTGAGTCATTTGTGGAGTAAGCGAGTCATTTATGAGCTAAGTGACAAAAATGCGATCGTTTTTAATGAGCGAGAATGTTTTTAAGGATGACATCGATTAATAATAATGACGGGTATAGTCAAAAGTCGCACAAGAAGCATATGATTGGATATAAATCGCCGCATTAAATGCGAGCAATTAAATGCATGTGACGACGCTAAACTGAGCCATTGATCTTGATCATATTTCAAAATCCAAAACCCATCCTTTCAAAACCCTTATATGCGGTTTTCAATCTTCTCTCACACACTTTTTCGAAACTATTCATCTTCCCGAGCAAAAGAAAGCAAGTTTTTCTCTCTCAAAAACCCTACAAGTTCTCAAATCAGTTCACCAAGATTCAATCGGAAGAAACTTCTAAAAATGGCACCAAGATCGATTTTGAAAAGTTATCAAAGCAAATCCACTCGTGCTCCTCTGTGGATTTCGAAGGAATGATAAAGCGGGTTCCGATGGAACCCTAGTGAAGAAAATAACCGATATGCTAGAAAAGGCCGGTCTAAAACCTTTTCTTACGTTGGAGTACTCACACACCTACATGGAAGAGATGGTGCGCTTCTATGTGAATGCCGAGGTACAGGGCGAAGGTATCAAGTCCTCCATCCACCGCAATGACATCATGATTACTGCTAAGGACCTTGCGGAGCACCGCTTATTGTCGTTGGAGGGCACGCCGAAAATATACGAAGTGGATGTCAACTTGGCTGCTTTGCATGGAAATAAGTAGCCAAACCGAGTGTCTTTGCGAAAGTCATCTACACAACGAGAAAAAGTTCTTTGAAGGACGACTATCACAAGCTAATGGATGTCATCTCAAAATGTATGGATATGAAGTTTGGCGCTTTCAATCAATCACAAAGACTAAGCCGATCGTCTTGGCCGCGATCATGCAAGGAAAGAAAGTTAACTCGGTTGAGTTCGTATACTGCAGACTCGCCGAAATGTTGTGAACAAATCGTTCAAGGATGATGGATACTTTGGAGGATCACTCGACTATGACCTAGTGATTGGGCATTTAATGGAAGTGAAGGGCATTCCCTTCAACATGGAAAGCCCTTTCATGTAAACAAGAGGATGTTCGGGGCTAACCTTTCTCGAGCCCGAAGAGAGCCCATGCTAAGAGGGCGGACACAAGTGAGGGGAATCACCACCCCGAGGAAACAATTGTTTCATCCCCTCCCAAGAAGAAAGTCTGCCCAGTAGGCTGCGAAGAAGAAAGCTTCCCCTGCAAAGAAAGAAGAAAGATGCACCTGCCCCTGCAGCCGAGTCACTGCCCGAGCAGCCGTGTCTCCTACCCACACAACAGAGGCGGAGAAGGAAGCCCAAATACCTTTTCCGACCGTCGGAAAGAAGAGGACTGCCAAGCCAAGAAAGATAGCTCCTCCAACCAAGAAAGATGCCCGACCCTGCGCCGCCACAAGAATCGAAAGGAGGAATCCGAACCGGATATTCCTCTGTAAGGACTAAGAGAAGGAAGAGAATCTCCAAGCTTTCGAGCTTGAGAAGGCAAGACAACAGTCTCGCAACTCACCGAGAAAACCCCGAGACTCGCTGGGAAGTGCGGTCTCGTAAATCGTTGATGAAATAGCCAAGTCTGCTGAAGGTGATCGTGCAGAGGCACTTAGAAGACCCACCGGACGAACAACCGAGGAAGAAGAAGCATCGAGACAAAGAAAATCCCCTCACGAAAGGGTTGTGTCTCCACCCGCCCCAGATGCTTTGCTGGAGGTGAAGAGCAAAGCAGAGACGCTAAGCAAGAACAAGATGACGATGATGATGTCATCATGTACTCACCAGATATCCGATATTCAGCGCCGTCTGCGTGAATGGAGGGCATGGAAGCTAAGCAACTCCGGTGCGATTCGAACGTCCCGAATTTATAGAAGAGGAAGAGGAATTAATGCAATTCCTAGGGATTACCACCGCACGACAGTGCTCTTGATGAAGAGAATTGCATAGACATCCTCCGTATCATAAATGCGGACGAGAAAGACAAAGGCAAGGGCAAGCCCGCACCGGAGAAAGCAAACATATGTCCTTTCACCGGAACTCTAGAACACACTCACCCTCATTTTGATATGTTCTCCGAAAGTGATGAAGACTTGGATCCTGCCGTTGCACAAGAAAAGTCAGAAATGCATCAAGCTCTAAGGGAATCCAGGCTGATGAACGAGCAGCAGTTGATGGAAGGACCAGGAGAGTCCTCAAAATCTCTCCTAGAGATAGACCCGTTGGGAGTGGTGCAAAGAGGTTGCCACGATTATCGCTGCGACCACATCCCCAAAGACACTCGAGAAGATGGGTCCAAGGGACTTGGCAATGAGACTGGGAATTTGGGCACCCAAGTTGAGCCAACCCCTATTGAAGGTGTGTTACCACCTCCCCACGGCTGAGCACTCAATGGAAGCAATCGGGAGTTTGGAGCAGAGTGACCCTACTATCACTACTCACTCGGTGCGTGCGCCCGAGGGGGAAACTTCGACCCACTGCGGCAAGGTCGAGGATGCTGCAGATGACTCCGCAATGAAGGAAGGAGGCGAAGTGGAGAAAGATAAAGAAATAGAACAACAAAGAAGTTGACATCGACGAAGCTCGGACGGTTGAGTCTGTCCCACTGAAGTGACAACGCTGCGCAGCCGAGGACGCCGCTTTGTGCGCCGAGGCAAAGGATGGAACATCCCCGGGAGTTAACACTGGCACCGAAAGTGCAATCCAGGGGGTTGAGACCCCTTCGGATGCCAATGTCCATGACCCTAAGACAATCAAGCGTCTGCCGAAGGATTGCCGAAGACCTCACCGCAGCTTGAGACTAGCCGGAGGTATTGAAGGCCCAAGAGAGGTTGAGACTTCCCTGGTAAAAATCAAGGAGAAAAGAGCATCCCTCAAGTCATTATTGCCGACTCGAAGAGGAAATCGGTCTATTCATGATTCCCGGACAATCCCGACACAAGATTCTTAGGATCTCAAGACGGCCGAGTCCACCCCTGCCGCAAAGGACTCAACCGAGGATGTTCTTCCAAGTGCGAGTAAGCCGAATTCAAAGTCGCTCGTCAAGATTTTAACTTTGATGATGACCTAACCCCCCTGGTTCTATCATCCTCCGATGACGCTGAAAATGTAGCTAGGACAAGCAAATTCATTTAGCGAGAATCTATTGAGGCCGAAGAAGTCGTTAAGACACCGAGGCTCGGTGGCCAATCTACTCAACAAGGCCTAGCCGAGACCGAGTCATCTCAAGCGCAGCTCCCAAAGCTACAAAGAGCTCAACTCAACCAGGATCATCACGAGCACGAACAACTCGTAGAATCAATACCATATGTGCGTGATGATGCATTCAAGAAACTTTCTCTTTCGATTGAGTCGTGCCGACCTTTAAGAACAAAACAGCCCATGACCAAAGAACGTTTCAACATCCCGCAGATCCAAGTAATTCCCACTCGATTCCATTGTTCCAAAGACTTTGATTTTGATGTTTTGCTTGGCCGCCAAATTAAACCGAGGTAACATATGAGATCCGTGATGTCTTCAAGAAAATCAGGAGATATTGAGAAGATTGAACGGCATCGGCTTCACTAGATATGTTTCTTTGGACAATAGGGATGCCAACCCCACAAAGCAGATTTGCGAGGGATAGTGGCAAGGATAAGGAATGGTGTCAACAACAGAGTACAATGCTATATGAACAAGTTAGATACTTTAAAGCATTATACAACAAGATGCTTATCTGGAGTCCGACAATGTTGACATGAAGTAGAGGATGCAAGCAAATATTGATAGAATGCATGCCTCTCATACAATCGAAATGGAGTTGTTTGCGTGAATTTCAAAGAAAAGATCTTCTACGTGTTGAGGAGAATATGAATGCTAAGTTCAGCCTTCTCATGGCTGAAATGAAACTAGTGGCAAAATTGAATCGAAAGCCACTCGCTCGAAATTTCACATAGCACATGCCGCAGCGGCAGACTCCAAGCGAATTGGCTCTCGGTACCGACTGGATTTCATGCTCGCTGGGATGTTTCAGGGGTTCCTCTCTCCTTTGATGATGCCAAAAAGGGGGAAGAAGAATACCTGAGGATTTTGAAGGAAGAAAAAGCTTTGAGAAGAAGGAGACAAATCTGTTGAAAAGAAGAAGGAGACAAATCGATGAGAAGAGGAAGGAGAAGGGAAAAAGGAAAAGTCATTGAGGGGGAAAGGTCAAAGGATGTGACCTTAATGCTTGTTTGAAACCCCTCAAAAAGGTCATGTCACAACTAGCATAATCAAAACTTCCTAAGTGACTATGCCGCTCCAACACTCTCTTTGTGCCTATGTCCGAGAAAAGAAAAATTGTGGAAGCGGGGATGAATGAGGTTGAAAGAAAGACGGATGCCCGTGTACTAGAAGTCTTGAAAGCTTATGGTGGCATTCTCGGTAGGAAAGGACCAAGATGCCATTCCGGATGACGGAAACAAGCCAAGATCGGTTGAAGAATTTCAAACTCTTGAATCCGAAGGCTATTTCAAGGACATGCCATTAGCCCAAGCCTGGATCTCATCTTGGGAGAAGGGTCTGCTATGTGAAGAAGGCGATAGGCGGCGGACTACCAGCACCATTCACCGGTAAACAAGACTCTGTCAAAGATACACCTTGAGGAAAAGGAAGAAGTGGTGGAGGAAAGGGTTTTCGACCTAAACCTTTTCCCAAAAATATTGAATACGTAGATCCGGAAAGAAATAAAGGATCTACTTTGGGCTAGGTATGATGCAAAGAGCCAATCGGGAAGTGGCTAGGAAGAATCTTTGAATATGTGAAGAGAATTGAAGAAGAAAACAAAAGACAAGATCACCAGTGGCAAGAGAGACAAGAAAGAAAAAGAAAAGATGAAGGCTGCAAGAGAGCTTATGAAAAGAAGAAAGCAATCAAGAAGAAAAGAAGAGAAAGAGAGCGATGATGATAGAGTCAAGAGGAAAAGGAGGAGGCAGCGAAGGCGATGAAGTGTTCTTTGCTAGCCCTTCATGTATTTTACTTTTGTAAATACATATGTATGTAAGTCATCCGTACATTCAATAAAATATTGTTGTATTTTCTCTCTATTTCTATATCTTAGCATAGACGCTTGAAAATTGGCTTAGATATGATTATGCTCGATACAATCGTAAAAAATGTGTAAAAGGACAAGAATGCTATGATCAATAAAATGATTGATTCTACGCATACATTCTTTGTTCTTGCATTGCTGTATGTATCCGTGTTGTTTACATGTTGATTAATATTTTTAAGTTTTGGCATCATCAAAAAGGGGAAATTGTTGGGAAATTTATTGTTTAGATTTTGATGAATGCCATGTAAAACTTAAACTAGAAAGTTGGCACCCCATTTTCCTTGTAATTTTGTATTGTAATAGATATGGTTGAATAAGCCGAGTCAAGTTAGCTATGCCTGGAAATACAAGAAGTCAATCAAGATCAAGTGAAGACTACGCTGCGGAATAGCTAGGTATGGCCAAGAAAGAAGATCAAGGATTCGATCAAGGAGTATCGGTTGTGATACAATCGTATGAAGAGTCGATCAAGTCAACTCAAGAAGCCAAGTCTCAAGTTGAAGTGCGGATGAGTCATCCAATGATTGGAAGTTAACTCATGTCACCTGGGAATAAAAGACCGAAAGTCAAGTCAAGACAATCAACCGGATCATCCGTGATAAAAGTCAAGAATGTTACTCGAATAGTAACCTTTGTTAAAGTTGTCGAGATAAAGTGTTAGTTCTAGTTGTGTGCACAAGGAACAAACCAATGGGAAGATCGTACCAAGTGTCGGAGACACCGCAACGCCGCAAGATATTAAATACGAGGAAATGTCAACATCAAGGATCGCAACAAGACAAGCCAACAAACAAACGTGACTTTTGAATATCGATCTATCTCTTCAACGGGCGATTTTTGAAAAGTTCACTATAAAAGGCCGAGGAATCACATTGAGAAAAGGTTACCGAACCTTGCACACCGAGAAATCAATCAATATCCAAACTCAGTAACCTGCAAAATATTCTCAAGTTATTCAAGCAAAATCCTCAAGCCTAAATCTCGAAGGAAATCGATCCAACACCAAGTCGTGAAGGAAAGACAACTTCAAACTCATTGAAGAGGAAACTTTTGAAGAATCAAAAGGGGTCTACTTTCCAAGGAGGATTGTAGGAAGGTTTAAGGTCAAACCAATCTCAAGTTATTGGAGGGCTTCGTGATCAAATCCAAGAAGCTTGAGAAAGTAAGTCAAGTAGCAAGGAGCCGCCCGTGAATAAGCCGAGTCGGACGAGAAGCCAACTGTGTGACCAAGGCATCTCCGTGATCGAGTCCAAGGAGCAAGTCACCACGTGATCAAGACTTGTCTCTAGACCGATAACCACTTTGTACTCGATCATTACTTAGTGGATTCCTTCGAGTTGGAGAAGAGAGAGGAGAGTAGAAGAATTACCTCATCTTCGAACCTCTATAAAATTTACTTGTGTCATTTACATTTCAAAGATATTTACATTCCCGCACACATATTTTATATCTCACGATAATTTTCTATCCAACGATAAACAACAAAGTGCTAAAACCAAGTGTTAAAACAAAGTTAAATCAAATTCAAGGGTGTTAAGTCTTCCAATAAAAACTCATCACAGACCAAGTTAATGTTTACACTAAATAGTTGAGTTATTCTATCAACAACTCTATCGAGTCCGTTGAGTGGCTAACTCTATTTGATTAACTAACTTAGCCGTCCCTCAAGGACTTAGTTGTGTGTTTACTTTGTAATATTTTAAAAGGACTAAAATCGAAAAGTTGGTAAGGTTTATTCAACCCCCTTCTAAACCTTACTCACACCCCTCGGGACCTAAAGTCGGTGTTTGATTTAAGATCGATTTGAGGTCTAGATATCACCCACCAATTTCAATAAGTTTAAGTTGTTGTTAGACTATGTAATATTTATTTGTCAAGTTGACCGCATGAAGAATATAAGTCGACCTGGTTAAATTCGAAGTTGTTAATAATGACGTTTATGATTGTGAATGGTGTTTGGAGTTTCCTAAGAATCTCTAGGTATTCCATAAGGTTTATAGATTTGTTTTTTGGATATGACAATACCAATGACAAGTTTGACGAGAAAATTTGAGAAGTTCCAGAGGACGGGGAAGTATGAATAATATTTTCAAGAACTAAAAAGAAGAGTTGACCAATAGAGTAAGAATAGTTGATGAAAAAGTTTGCTAAGTTGAAAATCGAGATCGTAACACCTTTTAGTGGATTAAAATCAAATTTTGTAACAATGGTTGAAATACTCGTACTTAAAGATAAGATTAATAAAGCACAAGTGACATATGAGTTTTATGAAAGATGAGAAACCATGATCTAATCGAAAACCTCAACATATTTGTTTTAGCTTCTAATGGTGTATTAGCTACGAAGGAACATTAGTTATACCCAAGGATGAATAACAAAGAATGAGATATTAACATGAGCACATTATATATCGTACACCGCTCACCCACGAGTTACGAAGATTTATCAAGATATGCGAAATATATTTTTGGTGGAGGGATATGATAGGAACTATCAACACCTTGTGGATAGATGCATGGCACATCAACAAGTTAAGGTCAAGTACCAACGACCATCTAGATTTGTGTTAGGACACTAAATATCCTTGAACGAAAGTTGAGAGCATATTGATATTGACTTTATTGTAGGTTTGTTGCAATTAGCTAAGGAAAATCAGGTTATATGGGTTATTATGGACTGATTGACCAAATTAGCATGTTTTTGCGGTCAAGATGACACATGGTTTAGATTAATTTTTCCAATTATACACAAGAGAAATAGTGAGATTATTGAATATGGATACTAGGTTCATTCAAATATTTGGAGAAGCTCAAAAATTTCATGGGAATAGAGTTAAGTCTTGCTACAACATATCACCCACAAACGAATCTACACACCGAAAGAACAATGCAATTCTATAGGACATGTATTTTGGTTTTAAGGGATGATTGAGACGCATATTTACCTCTAGTGGAGTCTCGCTTATAACAACAATTACTTGGACACAATTGAGCCAGGACAAAGCACCTTGAGAATGAGATGATGATATTGTAGCAAGATACTTGGACAGAGATTGAATTAAATTAACTAAATTTCGAGCACGGAATTTTTAAGAGGGGCAACTTGTAACACCCGGAAACAAAGATGTGTATTTAATTAGTTATATAGCCCATTAGTGAATTATTATAATTATTGGATTTATTATCCAATTACATGGCCCATGAGGAATCCTAAGGTGCTTGGAAAATCGCTAGATACTTATATTTAGAAGTCTTTCATTATTATGATTTTATTATACCACATTAGAGATGACAAAAAACCTTCCAGCTCTATTTCGCTGCACCATCACAACCTCCATCGTCTACCATACAACTACGACGAAGTTTTTCTTCAACGCCATGATCCCTCAATTGGCTTCCTATTTCATTCTCAACTCCTAAGGTAATTTACTTCTAAATTATGAAACCCAAGCTATCTTTGTTCCAAATTTTCTGAGATTTTAATATGTTATTCATCATTAAGTTTTATTGCACAGTTAAAAGTTCATATTAATCCGATGAGTACTTTTGTAGGTATTTAATTTTCAAATTAAGATGCCCGAATTTATGTTATTCCCTGTTTTCGTTTTAGAAAATCCAACACCCTAATTATACATATCTAAAATTCATGAAATTTTAATAGGTTATGTTATCATAAATTTATAATATTCATTAAAATTTCATATACTTTGGTTTATTTTATTTTGTATAGAATTTTCATTTATGTTTTTCAAATCTGAATATACTCTATTTCGATTTATAAATTCAGAACCCATGAATAAGGACCTTCAAAATATCTGAATTTTTGATATGTTATGTAATATAATGTGTAATACCGTATGGTAAAATATTAGATCATTATAACTTATGTAAATATTAACTATTTTCCAAAACGCGTTACGATTTTAGCTATGACAAAGGTTTTATATTATGAAATTTAAAACCTTAAGTGAACGAATTCCAAATGTTTTGATTTTTGACATGTTAAACTATGGTATGTATATTATACGTCTCAGAAAATTTCAAATCCGATTGTACTATATTTATTTAAATATGATTTTTATTCCATAGTTGTGCGGATTTAGTGTTACACTAATTTCAGTTTCACAAATTCAAAACCCATAGAAAAACATTTCGAATCTTCGTGAAACTTTTATATGATATCTATTTTTGAATTTATTATCTACTGTAAAAAAATATATTTAATAATTCGAGTATACGGTTTATGAGAAAATATTATTCGATCCCAACTACGCAGAGATTTAGTAGCGTTCAAAACTACCAAGTTGAACCCTAAACCTTAGGAAAATACCATGAGCTTACAAGAATGTATATTAGTGCTTCGATATCAAGGGTAATACTTAAGTTTTGACTTCTAGGAACTAAGATGTATATATATCTGATGTGTTTAAAAATACGTGCATTTTGGGGTTTAAAATAATATATATTTGATGCCTTTGCACGCATATTTGGTATGTTTTTACTTGGTTTCCTTAAAAGGGCATGATCTGCGTATTCTTATAATTTTTACAGAAACATAGATTAAAAATGAATAAATATCAATTGAAATGCCCGACTAAGATTGACGAAGGCGAAGAGAAGATCAAAATGACGAAGAAAATGAACAAAAACACTTTACACGGCCTGGCCGTGTGGTGTCACACGTCGTGTGAAAATGCCGTTGTGAAATAACACAACCGTGTGAAGTGGGAAAAAACAGGGGACGGAACCTGCCCACACGACCGGACCGTGTATCGCACCGCACGGCCAGGCCGTGTGAACTCACACAACCGTGTGAAGAAAGGCCGAGCAACAAACCACACGGCCGTGTGGGAATCTGCCAAGTCGCATTTTTAAGAGTTCTTTTACCGTTCTAACTCTACAAGTGATCTCCCCAAGCATCTATAAAAGGGACCCAAAGCTTGCACGAAAATACATCACTTCATACAGAGAAAACATATCAAATTACACAGAACGCAAGAATCAAAGATCTTCTCGAGAGAGGAAAGCAAGGTCGCGAAGAACACCACAAGGCTTTCGCATCTCTACAGGAGCACAAGAGCTTGAAGGCTTGGAATGAGAATCCATCCCGACAAGAAGGGGTTTTAGTTTCTTTCTATGTCTAAGATATCTTTTCTCGTGCTTAAACGATGTCATAATGTTGATCTCAAATTTGTCTATGAGTTTGTAATCAATGTTTGGCATATCTTTCGGATTTTAGGGGCATAATCAAAACTGTGGATTCATGTTAAATATGATTTATTATTTTCTTAATTGATTCATGCTTTCTATTTTATGAATTCAAGTGCTTATTTATAATTGCTTTTATTTGTTGGGAATAATTTGCATGTCATATTTGTTAGTGCGAGATTTGGGAGATGAGTTCGACAAAGATGAAAATCGAATTCGGATATAAACGGGTATAACGTGTCGGGAGACCTCCAACTGTTTGTGGGGAGTCAATCAGTTCATAAATCTTTTGGGAGTTAATAATAGTTGTTACGTATCGGAGGTCAATAATTGTTATTAATCTACTGTTTATTTATCATCCGGGAGGGAGAATAAACTATCATAGGAATTGAACCCATAGAATTGTAGGACTTGGTTTTAAAACTTTAATTGCATTTAATATTGAAGAAACATGTTGAGATTATGTGCCTACGGTTGCTCCTGTAAATGTTGAAAATACTTGTGGGGTTCGCAAATTTATTTATTTTTCTTTTTAATTTTTGATTTTTATTAATACTCAATATTCGGTCGCTTCAATAAAATTGAAATGCGATGTTATTATAGCCTATGTGTTTCGCATATCAATCCTTGAGGAATACGACCTTTCATGGCATTATTCTATAAGCTACAATGTACACATCGGTTGTATGATCCAATTATTTTTGGCGAACAAGTTTTTGGCACCGCTTCTTAGGATTGAATAGATTCTACTTGAGATATAGTAATAAGTAGTTCAATCTTAATTGTAGCATAATTTTTATTTTTATTTTTAAATTTTTTTCAAAAATATTCAAAATTATTTTTTTATTTTTAGTGTTTTATTTGTTTGGTTCTAACATTGTTTTTGTTAAGTGCGCGATATAGTGCATGATCACGCGTTCCAGATCGACCCAAATCAATACCCATTGATTTGGAAACCAAAAAGACATTGAAGCAACTAAGGAAAAGAGCCAAAGCATTGGCGGATGGGACAAATCCAAATGTAGCGGACAACGAAAACAATGAGGAGCGCCCACCGGGGCAAGCGGCGTCAGACCAAATTGTGGAATGGCCCGCGAGAATGGCGATTAGGGACTACTTCGGCCGAAGGTAAGTCGACTTATGGAGGTGTGGCCCGTTTGCTGATCAATGCAAATAATTTTAAATTAAAACAATCATTGATCCGGATGGTATCACAAAATCGGTTTGGGGCGGAGCGTTGAGGATCCAAATGCACATCCGTGCACTTCTTAGAAATTTGCGATCTTGTTAAAATGAATGGTATTTCGAGGATATCATTCGATGCCGCCTTTTTGCGTTCTCTACGCGATAAGGCTAAGGGATGGTTATGCTCTCTAACACCACCACCGCAAATTAGGCGCGTAACTAAGTCGGTTTCTAGCCAAATACTTTCCCCCAGTAAGACGCTGCAACTAAAATCTGAAATCGCCCAGTTTAGGCAATTTGATGCTGAGCCACTATATGAAGCATGGGATAGATTCAGGGAATTGCTAAGGAAGTGCCCTCAACACGGATATCCTACCAACAAGTCCAGTATTTCTATAATGGTTTGAGTGGCAACACAAGAACAATTATAGATGATGCATCTGGGGGTGCACTGCTAGGGAAATATCCTAAGGAGGCACTAGACTTGTTAGAGGAGATGGCGAACAACAGTTACCAATGGCCATCCGAGAGGTCTACTGTCCGACGAGTGGCAGAAGTTCAGGATGAGAAGGTCACCATGCTCACAGAACAGGTATTCGTGCTGAATATGAAACTGGATGCAATGCAGCAAGTGACTCCAAGAGATCCTGCTGTTGTTGAAGAAGAAGAAAATTTTGTGGGCCAACAACGAAACTTCAACAGAATTATAGAAATAATCAGACACCCAACTACTATCATCCGGGGTTGCGAAACCATGAAAACTTTTCTTATGCTAACAATAAAAATATTTTGCAGCCACCTCCAGGATACAATGTGGGTAATCAAGGCAGAGCGGAGTCAAGTGAAAAGAAAGCATCTTGAAGAGATGCTATCCTCGTTTATCGGAGAAACAAGGGCGAGACTTAACAAAGATGAAGCAAAGATAGACATGATAGAAGAATAGGTCATGCTGAACACTAACGTAAACGCAAGATCAAATCTCTGAAACACAAGTAGCCCGGATCACAATCACATGGGAGGCCAAAGATCAAAAAGGCAAATTCCCAAGCGATACTGAGTTGAATCCACGAGAAAAATGCAATGTCATTCGTCTGATGGATGGCATTGAGGGTTCACAGATTTCAAATGACACGGTTCAGCGAAAGTGATAGAAATCTGAAGTCTAGCTGAAGACGTAAAACCTAGCGCTTTATGGGAAGCAACCCAATTTGTTTCCTATTTCGGTTCATTTTTTTATCGCCTTCAATTTTAATTTCAACTTTTAATTTTAATTTTTTTCTATTTTCTATTAATTTAATTTTTAGTTTTGTTTAGTTTTCTTGAGTTGTTGTGTAGGAGACGCGTCACGGCAAACTCTCGGTTATCGAAAAAAAAAACGAAAAAACAATCCCACATGGGCGTGTGAGACCACACGACCAGGCCGTGCGAGAGGGCGGAATGCCCAACACACACGGCCAGGCCGTGTGACCATTACACGATCGTGTGACAAAGGGCCGACGACAGTGCACGCGTGAGGCAAACACACCCCAGGCCACACACCGTATGGCCCAAAGACCTTAAACATGCGAACACAAAGTCCCCTATTTTTACCCCAAAATCTCACTTTTTCTCCCACTTTTTCCTACACAAACCTTAACATACGAAAATTTTCTCCCTAAATTCCCAAACTAATCTCCTAATCTCTCCAAATTCACCACAAATCTCATACCAAAATCACAAATCCTTCACCCTCTCAAGAAACACACCACCAAATACCTTCAATTTTCAACTTCTCCAAGTTCTCCACCAAGTTTGGGGGTACTCCAAAACTCCAAAATTTCAGATTTTCCTCCTCAAAATCTTGAAATTCATGGCTTCTAGAGATGAAAGATGAACTAGGAGAATACAAGAAGAAGAAGGAGCCGACCCCAAAGCCCGAACCCGAGCCTCAACCAATATTCGACCCGATGAGCCTGAAGTTTCAAATGTCATCTTGCCAAATGACACACACCGAGCTAGATGGGCGATACTCTACTTTTGTCCATTGTTTAACACAGAGCATCCCGATGAACCTACTCTTACTAATTTAGGCTTATTGGAAGATTTTAGAGCTTTGTGTGGTAGAATTGATTGGCATGAATTTTTAAATTGGCATTGGGCCACCTATTCGATTATCACACTTGACTTTTTGAGTAGCTTTGAATTGGTGGTTTGAAAAAGAAACTTGGTAGGAATTATGTTTCAACCGGGAAATGAGTCGAGGGAACTAAATATTGATGAATTAAATGAAATTTACCAAACTCGGCTTATGGGGTTGACGAACGAGGAGTTCAATAAGGATAGGTTTTGGAGAAATATAACTGGGAAATGAATCTAAATGCAAGGTACCTCAAAGGTGTCTAGTATTCAAACTCGATTTTCGATATGTTCGGTGAGTCTTAGTTGAAACAATTTTTGCGAGGGATGAGTATAGGGGCATTGAGGGTAGACGAGTTATTTATCATATGGTGTATGGCATCGGGGACCGAAATTGTGCCAAACATCGGGGCTATGATAGCCCGGCAATATGATAGGATAAGGAAATCGAGAAGGGTGGAACATTTCAATATTGACTTGGAGGGGTATGAAGAGGCGGCGGGGCCTAAATTGATTGATCTGAATGTTCTAATTATTATGAAAATGATAAAATTTGATGGGCGTGATTACTTGGCCCACCAAGCGAGATAGAACAAAAGTTAGGCTTCCTAACCCTGGCGACATCTATTAGAAATCGGGTAATCGGGTCGTTTAGGGAGGAACATGGGGTCACGCTCAAGCTCAAGAAGAGCATGATGAGCCGAATCCTCTAGACAAGGGGGGGTAACCGCCACTAACTATGAGTGAGAGGCTTAAAAGGGTGGAAGTTGACGTGGGTAGATTGATAGATGACATATATTAGTTGATTGGTGACTAATGAGTACCACAAGGAGTACTCACAAATGATTCGATGCCATCACCCAAAGAATAACAACATATGTATGAGATGATGTCTCGTATGGACCGCATATTTCACATGGCCACTACCCTCCACCTCCACCACCACAATGATCCATGTAAGTACATATTACGCATTCCTCTTTCTTTTGATAATTTCCTCATATGTTCGGGACTAGGCATATTTTAAGTTTGGGAGGCTTGTCAAGAATGCATAATTCAAGATTTTCTTTCGCATTTTGCATTGCATTTAGGATTTCATGTAGAGCACTTTGCAAAAAAAAAATAAAAAAAGAATTTTCTATTTTTTGTTTATTTTTCAGCACGTCCGCTTTAGCACATTTAATTGCTTTTGTGTGTGATTTTAGTTAAGTTTTTTAAATGCCCAGCTCCCATATGATTTTACTATGAACATCTTATAGAATGAGATAACATACTTCGGGGAATAATGTGATGAATTGTTGAGAAGATGTCATTTATTTGCTTAGCATTAATTGAGAAAATTGGGTATTTGAGCATGTTGCGAAAAATAAGCTTGTGATCTTTTGTGCCTTAAACTGCTTTATATTATGCAGACTTATGTTTTCTTGAGTGTGTCATTCATGATTGATAGAACTCTAGAACTTGCTTTGGTATCTTCATTGAAGCCATGTGCGTGTGAAATTTTTGAAAATGATTTAAGGCCATCTTTCTTTTAGCCTACTTAGCCTAAATGAACTCATGATTCCCTAGTTAGCCAATTTTGAGCCAAAACGTTTATTCTGAGCCACATTGATCTTTAAAATTTAAACATGATTTTATCCCTGAAATTTCTTGAGCTTATAGAAAAATGAATACGTTTGGGGGAGATGTGGTGGAAAATTTATGAAAAAAGAGAAGAAGTTGGCAAAAGAAAGAGGGACAAGCAGTGTCTAGGTGAATGAAAAAAGTATGAAGCTCCAAAAAGAAAGAAAATCTCTGAAAAATGGAGAAAAGCAAAAGAAAAATTCTGAAAATTTGTGAAAAAAATGAGAGTTTGAGGCTAAAGAAAAAAGAGAAATAGGCAAAAAGGCCTAAGAATAAAAAAAGAGAAAAAAGGGTGGAATTGAAAAAGAAAATGAGTATTATATGAAACTGGGTTGGTGGATTGCAAGTCTGTATGCTTAAATTCTAATTGCTCAAGTCAAGTCACTTAATCCAAATATTCCTACACTTACCAAAGATCCTACATTACAACCTAATAAAAGTCCTTTTTGATTCTTAAGTTGTGCATACAAAAGTGGTAGAGATGTTAAGACAATTTGCAAGCCTATGGTAGTTCTACTTTCACCGAATTGAATTTAAGCGTAAACACTATCTATACACTTTTGAGAGTCGAGTGATACACTATCTACTTGTGAGTCGCGATGTCAAGTACCCAAGAGAGTATTAATTAAGCCAAGTTTATGAATGATGACTTCTTGATAATGAATTACATGGTTTCCTTGAGTATGGAGTCAAATGCTATTTAATGTTCATAGTGTTCTTGGGTGTTCGTGTTTACCCCTTATATTATTTTTCTTAATTTGCTCGAGGACGAGCAATGCCTTAACATTGGGGGATTTTGATGTGTGTAAAATATATGTGCATTTTAGGGCTTTAAATAATATATACTTGATGTATTTGCAAGCATATTTAGTATGTTTTTACTTGGTTTCCTTAAAAGGGCATGATATTGCGTATTCTTGTAATTTTTACAGAAATGCAAATTAAAAATAAAGAAATATCAGTTGGAATGCCCGACTAAGATTGACAAATGCGAAGAGAAGATCAAAACAACGAAGAAAATGGACAAAAACACTTCACACTACGGCTGGACCGTGTGGTGTCACATTGCCGTGTGAAAATGCCAGTGTGAAATGACACAACCGTGAAATGGGGAAAACAGGGACGGAACCAGGCCCACACGGCCGGACCGTGTGAACCCACGAGACGTGTGGGAAAGGGTATCGCACCGCATGGCCAGCCGTGTGAACTCACACAACCGTGTGAAGAAAGGTGAGCAACAAACCACACGGCCGTGTGGCACATGGGACTCTCCAAGACGCTTTTTTTTCGGAGATCTTTTCCCATTCCAACTCTACTAGTGATCTCTCCAAGCATCTACAAAAGGGACACAAGGGTTGCACGAAAATAGATCACTTCATACAGAAAAACACATCAAATTACACAAGAACGCAAGAATCGAAGATCTTCTGAGAGAGGAAGGATAGGTCGCGAAGAACACCACAAGGCTTTCGCATCTACGGGAGCACAAGAGCTTTGAAGGCTTGGAAGGAGAATCTATCCTGACAAGAAGGGGTTTTCTTTCTATGTCTAAGATCTCTTTGTATGTGCTTAAACGATGTCATAATGTTGATCTCAAATTTGTCTATGAGTTTGTAATCAATGTTTGGCATATCTTTCGGATCTTAGGGGCATAATCAAAACTGTGGATTCATGTTAAATATGATGAATTATTATCATAATTGATTCATGCTTTCTATTTTATGAATTCGAGTGCTTATTTATAATTACTTTTATTTGCCAGGAATAATTTACATGTCATATTTGTTAGTGCGAGATTCGGGAGATGAGTTCTAACAAAGATGGAAATTGAATTCAGACATAAACGGGTGTAACATGTCGGGAGACCTACAACTGTTTGTGGGGAGTCATTCAATTTATAAATCTTTTGGGAGTTAATAATAGTTGTAACGTATCGGGAGATCTACAATATTTATTAATCTACTATTTATTTATCACCCGGGAGGGGGAATCAACTATCTTAGGAATTGAACCCATAGAATTTCATGACTTGGTTTTTAAAACTTTAATTGTATTTAATATTGAAGAAACATGTTGAGATTATGTGCCTAAGGTTGCTCCTGTAGTTGTTCAAAATACTTGTGGAGTTCGCAAATTTATTTATTTTTCTTTTTAATTTTTTATTTTTATTAATACTCAATATTCGGTCGCTTTCAATAAAATTGGAATGCGATGTTATTATAACCTAAGTGTTTCGCATATCAATCCTTGCGAGAATATGACCTTGCTTGGCATTATTCCATAAGCTACACTGTACACTTGCAGTTGTATGATCCAAGTATTTTTGGCGAACAATATCCATGTTAGGTTACGAGGATGGCGAGCCATGTAGTTCAATAAGGATATTGCATCAAATCATTCACTATTTTTCAAGCAAAGTTTCGAGGTGGGGTTTGTTTTCTAAACTCTTATTGTCCTTGTTAAATGCTTAGTTATTTTTCATGAAGTGTAGTGTGGTTTCTTTAGACACCCATGTGCCGAGGAATCAAGAGGTCGAGGTCGATGTATCCCTCATGTGGAACCACCGCAGCAATGTGTGATCTATGTCTATGTGTTGGAAAATTTATGTAATAGATTTTGATGATACCATGTAAAACTTGGATAAGGAAGTTGGCACCCCAATTCAACTGTAAATCTACTTATAATAGATAGGACTTTGTAAGCTGAGTAGAAGCAGCCAAGTTGAAGAATGCAGGACTCGACTGAAGATTGAAGAGAAGACCCAAATATGTGGCAGCTGAGTGAAGTGCAGGGAAGTCTTAGTCAAGTGAATGACTCTTTAGTCGCCTAACCGACAAAGAAAGTCATTCTAAGATTCGTGGAGTTGACAGTAAAAAAGATTATGTAGCAGAAATGATCAAAGAAATCTAAAAGGATCCGTTGTCAAAGAAAATTCAAGTGTTTGCTGGAAATAGGCATGTGTCAGACTGCCTACCTTAAAGCTGTTTTGCTGAAAGAGTGCAAAAAACAAGGAGCCAATGAGATGTACCTAAAAACCTGCAGAGTTTAAGGAAAGGTTGCAGAGCACTAAATTCAAGGTGCAGTCTACATTAAAGCTGCAAGACAAGACAAGCCAACGACTTAGAAGTGTTGTTTAAAAATGCATTTATCTCTTCAACGGAAACATTTTCGAACTGCCACTATAAAAAGGCTGAGGATTTTAAGAGAGAAGACACATGCAATCTGAGACACACAAGGAAAATCAAGCAATCAAAGCATAAACTCTCTCAAGCATTCAAATTCATATCCTCAAGCCTAAACTCGAAGGAAATTGATCCAACACATTCAGTGAATGAAAGACAGCTTCAATTTGTTGAAGAGGAAAAACTTGTTTCAATGAACAAAGGGTCTGCACTCTAAGGTTGAAGGAGGTCTAGTAAGGTGTCAGATCGAACCAGAGGCTTTAAACTCATTGGAGGGTTGTGTGAACAAATCCAAGAGTTTGAAGGAATTGAAGTAGCAGGACAACCGTCTTGTAAAGAAGCTGAGTCCCAAGAGAAGCTAGCTGTGTGATCAAGGTTGTCTCGGACTGCCATCCTTTTGTAACAGAGTCAACGTTACTTAGTGGATTGCCTCAAGGGGTTGGAGAAGAGTGGATTAGAGGAATTATCCCATCCTCGAACCACTATAAAATTGCTTGTGTCTTTTACATTCAACATACATTAATTCCTGCACATTATTATTGTTGTTTGTTAATTTGCTAAGTCAATTGATAATAACTAAGCTTAAAACAAGTGTTGAAAAACATATTTCAAACTAATGGTGAAAGTCTTCCGCTGTAAAAACCATGTCTACTGAATATTTAAAGAGTTAACTAAATCAACTGAGTTATACTATCAACAACTCAGTCGAGTCTGTTGAGTGGCTAACTCAGTTGTGTAAGTAAAGTAAGTTGTCCACCAAAGACCCAACTGACTTGAGTATACTTTGAAAAAATGACTAAATTCAAAAGGTTGGTAAAGTCTATTAAACCCCCTTTCTAGACTTTACTTATCACACATTAGGACCTACAAGTGGTATCAGAGTGGTTGGTTTATTGAGCCTTCCGCACTGGGTACTGAACTAGATCTCATTCTTTTTCAAAAAAACAACACTTGCAGTTTTAAAGCTTTTCTTGTAAAGCAAGTTATTATCATGGAAGCAAATATAACTCGCATTCCTATGTTCACTGTTGAGGAATTTGATTATTGGAAAATACACATGCATGTACGCCTTTCAAATTCGGCCTTACACGATGAGATGTGGTTCGTCATTGAGGATGGATAAAAATAATGAAGGTGAACACAGCTGTCAGGGCTCCTACTCTTGAGGTTGATCTTGATGCACTGAAGGAGAGGTCATGTTGCTCTCTCTTGCATGTGGCGCACGTGCTGCTGCTGCTGCTACTGCACCAAGACCAACTATGGTAGAAAAGCCACGATGGGAGTGGACCAACAAGGATAGAAAAAGATACAACTTGGACAATGTTGCCAAGGACATTCTCTATAAAACCCTTGATAAAGCCATGTTTAACAGAGTGAAATCCGATAAAACGACTACAGAAATATGTGAAGGATCTGATCAAATTAAAGAGAATAAATTAACTGTTAATGCACAAAAGTTTGAAAATTTTAAAATGCTTGCAGGTGAAAGTCTAGATCAGCTGGATGCCAGATTCACAGAGATAACCAATGAACTCTCACTCTAGGCAAGGAATATATACAAAACCAAATGTGTATGAAAATTCTCAGTGTCGCCTCATGAAAATGAAGGTGATGGCTTTGAGACATTCAATGAATCTTACAAGAACATCCAACCATGAGATATTCTCGACCTTAAAGTTTATGAATTCGAGCTCGTAAGAAAGGAGCAAGAAGAAATAGTTGCACCCAAGACAACCGCACTAATGGTTGGAGAGTCCAAAAGAGTTGAATCCAAAGAAGCCATTGACCAGGAGATTCAACAAGTTCTTCAATAAGAACTACAAAATAAAAAAGGGTGAATCATCCAGAAGACACTCAACACCTTCCAAAGAAAGGGAAGATAGACCACCTAAGAGAGCTGATCATCAAAGGACTGAATATCAGAGAGCAGAAAGAGCCAACTACCGTAAAAGTCAAAACCTGTGTTGGAATTGCAGACAACAATGACGTTTTGTTGTTGATTGCCCCTATCCACCAGTCAACAAATACAAGAATGAGGAGAAAAGAATGGTCTTCTGAGAGAGAAGATAAGAAAAGAAGAAAGCCATGTTGGCTGCTGAAGCTGCTAACACAACGAAGTGTAAGGAACCAATCGTGTCGGATAGCGAAAAACCGACTACTCCCGACACATATTAAGACGCTATGATATGCCTCATGTCCAAAGAACAAGAAGATGAGGTACATTCTAATTGTCTCATTCTAATTCTGATGATAGTGATAGTGACACAAACACTTCATCACCCACTGATCTTTATGATTCAATAGGCAAACTGATGAAAGATTTTGAACATGTAAAAACCTCACACACACTTTTAAATGAGGAAATCATCCAGCTTAAAAGCCAAAATTCATAGTGACTCGAGCCGAGTATCTAAGTCACATTGCTGCTGAGAACACAGAGCTAAAGGCTGAGATAGCTAAGATCCAAGCTGATTTAGCTGCAACTGAAAAAAGGGAAAAAAACCTGAAAAATGTGATTGCAACATTCATAAGGCATCTAAATCATTGGATGAACTTATAATGATACAAAAGGAAAGTGGAGATAAGATATGCATTGGATTTAATTCCTTTGTGCATGCCCACGCTCCAAGAGTGGTAATGGAAAAGGATCCTCAAGTAATGAGGAGTCCAAAAATCCAAATCACCATATGTTGCACCTACACCCACTCACAAACACAATCACAACCATGATGGCCTAGGATACAAAGGTAAATGCAAAAAGCCAGCAAAATATGCTGAGAGGAGAGCTGAAACAAAATTTAGAAGAGTCCATCAGTAGACTCCAAATAGAAAATATTCTGTGAAATCTAAATAGAACTACCAAAAGCCCTAGAGGTTTCAGCAAAGAAAATTATATGATGGGAATTATAGAAATTATCCCAGCCAAGTTGATTGGAACAATCAAATGAGACATCAGACAAGTCCTAAGGGATAGAAACCCAAGTGGCAAAGACCTCAAACTCAAAATAGGTCATTTCCAAGGCAGAGAAACCATTATCAGCACACATATGCACCTAAGCACAATTCCCAATATGCACAAAAGATTCACTACTATCCCAAGAAAGCAAATGCACAAGCTCACACACAGTCATACAGACAAAAGAGACAACTTATGAGCCTAAAGCTCCTAAGCAATTCGCTAATGTTCATTATGATTATGGAACTGATAGGTGGCAACCTCTTAGAGTCAGACCATTTGGATATAGGTTGGTTGGATCACCTTATAGTGCTAATCCCTCAGGACCCCGACAAGTATGGGTACCTAAAAACTAATTTCCTTGATTGCAGGTTCAAGGAACAGCTGAGTGCCAAGGAACCTGGTACATGGATAACGGTTGTTCCAGACACATGACAGGCAACAAGATAAATCTCTCAAAGTTCACGGAAATAAGAGGTGCTAAAGTTATATTTGGAGGCAATGAAGCTCCAGGGGAGATCAAAGGCACATAATCCATAAAGGTAAATGGACTAGAGACCACAAATATAGCCTATGTTGAAGGCTCAATTCCAATCTGCTGAGCATCAACCAACTCTGTGATAAGGGACAATGTAGTATTCAACATGGGAGTTTTCCAAATCAATGATGCTGAATCAAATGAAGTTATGCTACAAGGATCAAGGCATAAAAACATGTATGTAGTGGATTGGTCAATTGATCCACCAAGCACATGTCTGCTATCAAAGAGCACAACCGAATCAAGTTGGTTGTGGCCCAAGAAAATGAGTCACCTGAATTTCAAGACAATCAACAAGCTTGCAAGGAGTCATCTTGTAGAAGGATTGTCAAACTCAGTATACAAGAAGGAGAGCATTAGTGATGAATGCCAGATGGGAAAGCAAATAAAGTATTCATTCAAGGACAAGCCAAGTCCTTCTTCAACCAGGATACTGCACTTATTGCATATAGATTTATTTGGTCCTATTGAACCATCCAACATTAGTGGAAATAAATACACCTTAAGGGTGGTAGATGATTATTCAAGATACACATGGACCATTTTTATGTGTAAAAAGAAGGAAAATTTGCAAAAGCTTCCTCAGCTGATGAGAAGAGTTCAAAATGAGAAGAATCAAACCATCATCAAGATAAGTTCTGATAGAAGAACTAAGTTTGTAAATGGGATTATAACTCAATATTACATAGAAAATGGTATTGCTCATGAGTTGTCAGTTGCAAGAACTCCACAGCAGAATGGAGTAGCTGAAAGAAGGAACATAACTCTCAAGGAAGTTGCAAGGATCTTGTTAGTCAAGATGGATTGCCTAAGAGATTTTGGGCTGAACCCATTAATACTGCTTGCTACAGTCAGAATAGATGTATGATCAATAGGCAGTTGTCCAAAACCTCTGATGAAATTTGGACAGGGAGGAAGCCAGATGTTGGATATTTTCATATCTTTGGAAATAAGTGCTTCATTTAGAAGAATGTCAATGACAACTTGAAAGCTTTTGATGCTAAAGCTGATGAAGGTATCTTTTTGGGATACTCAGCCGAGAGTAAAGCTTTCATAGTGCTGAACAAGAGGACTATGGTCACAGAAGAGTCTATCCATGTGGTTTTTGATGAACCTAATGTTAATGGAGAAGATATTGATGAGTTAGCTGACAAGATGAATCAGCCAACCGTCCCGAAAGAGTCCCTATATTGAAGCGGATATCGAAGACTCAACCCATATGAAGATGAATAGTGAATCTCAAATACAACTGGAAAATCGTAGCTAAATGATGAAGAAGTTGTTCAAGACACTTAGCAAGAAGAGACAATCCAATGCAGACTTACTCCAACTAGATGTGAGATGACTGAGAGACCATCCTCCAGAGCTTATCATTGGAGATGTTAGAGAAGGAGTAAGAACCAGATCTATAACTCATCATGAAGCCATGTTCACTTGTTTCATTTTCCCAGATTGAACCTAAAGATTTGTCACACGCATTGGATGACACACATTGTCACAATTTCTAATTGACATTGGATTCACCAAAGAAAAAGTTGATAGAACATTCTTTAGAATTCAAGATAATGAGAGCGTCTTCGCTTGTTCAAATATATGTGGATGATATTATTTTTGGATCCACAAACAAAGAGTTGTATGACAAATTCTCAAATCTCATGCAAGGGAAATTTGAGATGAGTATTATGGGAGAACTGACTTTCTTTCTAGGTCTTGAAGTCAAGCAAATGAAGGATGGAACCTTCATTAGCCAAACCAAATATACCAAAGATTTAATGAAGAAATTTGGTATGGGAGAGAAGTTATCTGTGAAGATTCCCATGAATACTTCAGTCAATATGGACATGGATGCAAATGGCAAAGCTGTTGATCAAACAAGATATAGAGCTCTCATTGGATCTTTGATCTATTTGACAGCAAGTAGGCGAGACATCATCTTTGTTGTAGGTGTAATCGCCGATTTCAATATGCTCCAAAGGAAAGTCATATGGCTGCAGCCAAGTGAATCCTAAGGTATTTGAAGGGATGCCAAGAAGTTGGCTTATGGTATCCAAAGGAAGGAGGATTCATGTTAGTTGGCTACTCGACTCGTATCTTTGGATGTAGTGTTGACAGGAAAAGTACATAAGGTACCTGTCAAATGCTTGGAAATTGGTTGGTTTCTTGGTTCAGCAAGAAACAAAATTCAATAGCTACATCCACAGTACATTGCTGCAGGCAGATGTTGTGCCCAAGTCTTATGGATGAGGCAACAACTGAGAGATTATAATATAGAAGAAAGAGAGATTCTAATTATGTGTGATAATACGAGTGCCATTGCAATTACTCAAAATCCAGTATTGCACTCAAGAACCAAGCACATTGATGTCAGATATCATTTTATAAGAGATCATGTTGAAAAAGAAATACATCACATTGGAATACATATCAATTGATAAACAGTTTGCTGATATATTCACTAAGCCTTTATGTGAATCAAGATTTGAAGAGCTTAAGAATGATCTTGGATTGATTGAGCTAAGTTAGGAGGCTAAGAAGACTCAATCAACAGGGTTAAAGAAGAGATAAATGGAATTCAACAATGAGTTTCACTTAACAATCAGTGAAACAACCAAGACAAACTAGTCAACTAATCAACTATATCGAGTTTCTTTGCACGCATTGAGTAGTTATTTAGTCAAGAGAGAAGCGAGTCAAGTCACTAATGAATATAGTTGAGTTATTTATAAGCTAAGTGACAAAAAGTAGTCGTTTTTACGCGAACATGAATGTTTTTAGGCTTGACGTCAACAAAGAATTATGATGTCCGTAAAAACCTGCGCGCGATTTACCCATGATTGGATATAAATGCTTCGCATTTAAGCGAGAAAAATTAATGCGTTTCTAAGATGTGATCTCAACCGTTGATCAATTTTTATCTTTTTGAATTCCAAAATCGCCCTTTCATGTCCCATATATAGAAAAATTGAATTTTCTCTCTCTACACAAACACTCTTACTCTCAAAGGAATCTCAAGCATTTTCTCTATGCAACAAAGCTTAAACCCTAGTTTTCTCTTTTGTTCGAATCTCAAATCCAAGAACAGAAATGGCACCTTTTTATGATTATGTAAAGCTTGCTGAGAAGGTCCACATAAGCACGACAGTGTACTTCGACGGCCTGGTCAAGCAAGGAGTGGACAAGGCCTTAGACAAAAAGATTGCTGAAAAGCTTGAGAAAGCTGGTTCCAAGCGGTTCTTATATATGCGCTTCTCTCACACATACCTCGAGGAGGTCGCGATATTTTACGTGAATGCTCAGGTTCACGATGATGAGATCCGCTCATTGGTCCATCGCAAAGACATTAAGTTGACTGCTGTGGATTTAGCTGCTGAATGTTATCTTTCTTCCTCTAGTGTGAAGGAGGTAACTAAGAAAATGTTGATTTGGCTACTTCCTGGAAGGAGATAGCCAAACCAGAGGCTACTACGAAGCCCAACTACACTGCAAAGAAGTCGCTGATAAAAGAAGAATACCACAAGTTAATGGATGTGGTAGCTAAGTGTATCGACATGAAATTCGGATCTTTCAATCAGCTCTCTCGGACTAAGCTGATTGTGATGGTTGAGATAATGGAGGAGAAGAAGGTTAACTGGGCCGAGTTTGTTTTTGGCAAGTTATGCCAGAATGTGCTGAACATGTCTGTGGGCGATGATGGAATGTTTAGTATCTCCGGCTATGGCCTTATCTTAGGGCACCTGTTGGAGGTGAAGGGGGTTCCTATCCAGAATGGGAAACCCTTCCATGTTAACAAGAAGATGTTTAGGGCAAACTTGTCTCACGCCTTAAACTCAACTCATGCGAAGAAGACGGCTACATGTGAGGGGGAATCAGCTGAGAACGTCCCCGTGGACACATCTGCTTCTGCGAAATCCCCCTCCCTTAAACCTGCTCCCAAGAAGAAAGCACCTACCCCGCAGCCAAAACTGCACTTTCCCCTGCAGCTGAGAAAGAACCTACTCCAGCTCCCTCTCCAATCATGAAGAAGTAGCGCTCAGCTGCACCCCGGAAGCCAGCTGCAGCTAAGAAGCCGAAATTGGCAGAGTCTGCTGCCATTGCTGAAGAGGAAGAGGAATAAGAAGAAGTTGAAGCTCCCTTGAAGAGAAAGCTAAGGAGAAGACTGGTGAGACAGTCTGAATTAACTTCCAAACCAGCTGAGTCCGGAACAACTGTTGAAGCTGTTGAAGAAGAAGCTATTGTTGATGAACAACAATGTGTGAAGGACAAAGATGCGTGATGGTCACTGAGCAGGAATTAGTTGCTACTACTTAGCCGCGACAAGAACTAGCTGTTAGGGAGACAACTGAAGAATCAAAACTCAACACAGCTGACGAAGGTCATGAAGAGGCAGCTGTACGACCCCCTCAGACTGATGCCATTACAACTGAGGAATGCAAGGCTGCTGAAGAGCCTTTGCAGCAAGATAATGAAGATGATGATCTTTAAGTTCTATCTCCTGCCTACCCTAATGTGCAGGAGAGGCTACACATATGGAGGGCTTGGAAGCTAAGTGGAGCCAGGTATCAATTCCAAAGCCCGGAGTTCATTCAAGAAGAGGAAGAAATCCAGAGTTTCTTGGGTAACATTGGAATTCCATCGGCCTTGGACCCAGATTTCTGCACCACCATCCTTTATCAAAAGAAGGATGAGGCGAAGGAGAAGGTGAACACAATTGAGGAGTCTAAGAAACCTCATTCTTGCCCTTTTGATGGTGTTCTTGAAAGTGCAATGCAAAGCTCTAGTAGTGACAGCGATGTCGAAGTGCTAGACGATGCTGATCCAGTCGAAAAGGCGGAGCTTAAGCAAGACATAAAAGAATCCAATGAGATGCATGATCAAAACTTGCGAAGGGGGCCTGAAGAGTCTTCATATATGCAAATCTCTCCTACCCCTGACATATTGGAAATGTTGAGGAATATCGATGCTTCAACCTTACCTGTGCACTCCGAAGGACAGAAAACCAGGGAGGCTAGCGATGAAGCTAAGGAAGGTGATGTAGAGGGCACCTTAGCTGAGCCGACCCCCTATAAAAGGTGTTGAGACACCCGCCCAGTCGGCTGATCACTCAAAAGGAAAAACAGTCGAGTCTCAAGTGTCCAGTGACCTCACTGACCGTGAATCAACTGGTGCGCCAGCTGAGGGAAAAGTTGTACACACCACAACGTGTTTGGAGTAGGCTGTGGAAGACTTCACAAACCTAAATTTAGGAGATGAAGATGTTAATGTAACTGAACAGCAGAGTGGGTTGACGAAATCCCAATTGTGCCGTAGTGATGAAGTCGCGATGCGGCTAAGGCAAAAGATGGACCCATGGCAATTAAGATCATTTGGCTCACGAAAGTGCAATCCAAGAGGTTGAGACCTCGAAGGATGCCATCAAGACCCCAAAGTAGCTCCGTCACTAAAGGGAATGTCCAAGACCCTATTATAGCTACATCTCGAAAGGGAATGCTAAAGGCCCCATATGCTAAAGGAAGGCCCAAAGGAGGTTGAGACTTCATTTGGTAAATTAGTCAAGAAGATAAAGAAATGTTAGTTCCTCACCCGAGTCAACTAAGATGGAAGAAATCGATGCCCTACATGACTTTGAGGAAGAAAATGTCTCTCAGAGATCACACTGCAGGTAAGAGGTCGCCACACAAAATCTCATCTATATATATATATATTTATTAAAATTGTATCATTTACTTGTTACTTGCACCTCCACCGGTCGGATAGCTAATTATTTTGGAATTAACAGAAATTGTTGTTTAATAACCTGTTATTACTTATTACCACATAAGTGTAAATGACTAATTTATTTTTAATTATATTTAAACATATAATTGAGTTGGTGATCGATAATGGTTTTGAATACAATGTATTTGTACCAAGGAATGACGGATTGAATGTTTATTGGCGCTCAAATTTCTATTCACCTATCATTGTTTTCAATTGAGATGCATTGTCCCTGTTTATCAAAGTAAATTATTTCTTGCAACATGTACTATGACCATTTTGCTTTGTTTTAGTACCTAATTTTCTTTTTCTAGGATTAGAAATTAGTACATAAACTTTGCATGATTGCTAAATTACAACCTAGGCATTCCAACGACGAAATATTACAAGAAGATGCCATCACGTACGCAACTTATGAGGGCAAAATTGTCAAATCATCTAAAGTGATAAAAGTTATTGTACTTTGCAACCCAAACTTTATTTTATTATTATTTTTTTTTATCAAACGGCAAAGAATATTATAAAACTCATCAAGAAATACAAATTACGCTTCTTGTAACCAACTGGTTACCACCTACAAGGGATTCAAATATCCAAGAAGGAAAAGGGGGCACCATTCCATAGAATTTACCCCTCAAAGAAACACATCAAGCTTATTACAACAGAACTAAAACTATCACTACCAACATTAAAAGAAACAGAATTAAACATTTTTGAAGAGATAGATGTCTTCGACAATTGACTTCCATCCAAGCTCGAATGAATGGCCCCGTTCTAGCCGCACATCAATCTCCTCTACGTCTACCCTCACACAAACCTTCACCTCATCCCAAGTGAAGCTTTAACCAAGCTCAATTGCACAACAATTAGTATTTCTTCCATCATTGAGCAACACTTATTACTCCTAGAAGAGCACCAAGCTAAGAATGGCTTAAGAGCCTCATCAAGAATAATCCCACCCAAACCAAAACCACCTCAAAGCACAAGGGAAAGCACCGACTATGCAAAATAATAGCCTACTTTCTTATCCCCAGACATCCCAGGCCCACCGCAAACCACCCTTTCATCCCGCATACAAGAGCTCTCAACCTCCCTAACCCCAGACTTCATTAAATTCCATCCATTCTTCCCAAGCTAGGTCCACCACCTTTTCTCGATTTCATCAATTTCGGAAAATCCGAGGTTTCTACTTTTCCAAATCCACCAAAGAATGTACACCGATAAATTAATCCTATCACCGCACATTTTTGTTTTTTTGCCAAGCAAACTCTCTCCCACCATCCAAAGAAAGCAGGCTCCCATCTCACTAGGCACATCCCATCGCACAGTGCAATCTTCCGATCATTTTTGCTCTACTACACAAGAAGAACAGATGTTCCAAGCTTTCATTACCCTCTCCACGAAAACAAGACATAGGATCGATTAACACCCCTTTTTTGATAAGTTGATCATTTGTTGCAATAAAATGATGCCAACATTTCCAAATGAAATGCTTCAATTTCCCTTTAACCTTCATCTTCCAAGTAATCCTCCACATAGCAAAGCATTTTTAACCTTTGACAGACTTGATTCAGGGCCCTCCATCTTGGCCAATTTCCCCATCAATGCAAACGTATAAGCGAGCTAATAGAGAAGTTACCAGCTTTTTCAAAATGCCAAGCAATCAAATCTTTTCCCAGGTTATGAAAAATAGGGATTTTCAAAATAAGCTCGCATCATTATACCCAAACACTCTCCTAATCGATCAAGATTCCATGATTTTCCCCAACTTCTAACGGATCACTCACCCAAAAACCGATTCAATCCCAACTTCAAGACACATGCATAAAAGAAGATTTATTTGGAATCCACGGGGAATTCCAAATTTGTATAGAATTACCATCACAAACTTTCCATCTCACCCCCAGACTTCAAGACATCCCTAGCAACTAACCAACACTTCCAAAGCCAAGAATCTGTGCTTTTAGAAATAACATCCCACAATTTTTGTTGAAACAAATACTTGCCTTTCATGAACTTACTCATAAGGAGGTTTGGTTGTGTAATTACTCTCCATAATTGTTTTGCAAGCAAAGCATCATTGAAGATTTGAATATATTTGAACCCCAACCCACCTCTCTCCTTAGGCCTAATCAACTTATCCCAACAAGCCCAATGTATCTTGTTTTTCCCCTCCAAAGGACTACCCCACCGTGAGCTTAGAAGCCCATCTCGGATCTCATCACAAATACTAATCGGCAATTTAAAGCATGACATAACATATGTAGGGAGAGAACAAATTACGATTTCAAAAGCACTTCCCTCCCAAATGAGTTCAACAATTTATTCTTCCAAATTAAGCATTCTTTTTTGAACAATATCGAGACAAATTTAAATGTATCCTTTTTAGAACGGCCAATACCCATGGGGAGCCCAAGATATTTTGAATTACCTTGCTCCTTAACACCTTGAAGAATATTACAAATGTCAGCCCTATTTCCACAGGAGGTGTTTTTCTTTGGAAAGAACAGAGGATTTATCCAAGTTTACAAGTTGCCCGGACCCTAGACAATAATTTTGTAGAATTTCTTGAATTAAATGGGCATGGAAAAGATCGACTTTACAAAAAATTATGGAATCATCCGCGAAAAAAAAAATGAGTGATTTCGGGGGAATGCGATGATCTTTAGGCCTTAGAATGTTTTTGACAGACATGCTTGATTGATTAAATTAGACAAAGCTTGAGAAAGTAGGATGAACAAATAAGGAGATAAAGGATCTCCTTGTCGATTCCTTCTACCCGAAGTTTGCCCATTAACATTAAAAGAGAACACATGGGAATACACACAAGCCTTAACCTTGACCAACAAATTTACTTGAAAAGCCCATTTTGACCAAAACAGAGGTGAGGAAAAGCCATTCAACCCTATCATAGGCCTTAGCCATGTCCAGTTTTAAAGCCATAAAGCTTGTTTTACCCCTTCTAAGCCCATTAAGAAAATGAACACATTCGTTAGCAATGATAACATTATCAATGATTTGTCTCCCTGGTATGAAAGTAACTTGATTCCTACTGACACAGAACTGAAGATATGGTTTAAGCCTATTTGCAATGATTTTGGATATGACCTTATAGGTAACATTGCATAAACTAATGGGCATGTAGTGTGCCATGGAAGTGGGGTTTAGAATTTTGGGAATCAATGTAATAAGAGTATGACAAGTATTTCTGGGAAGCTTATCAACAACAAAACAATTTTGAACAACAGGCACAAATTTATCTTTAATAATATGCCAGTAGGATTGAAAGAATAAGGGAGTCATACCATCCATACCCGGGGCTTTAGAAGGGCTTTGGTCCATGAGAGCTTTTTGATCTCCATCTCTTCCACAGGCCCGATAAGAGAGTGATTCATTTAAGGGGTAATAGAAGCCACCAATCCATCTAGAATATCATGATCGAGTACGCAGAGAAGATTCAAACAACTTATCATAGAATCCAGTTATTTCACCCACAACCTCCTCCTCGCCACACACACCGAACCATCACCTCGAATCAATCTCTCAATAGCATTCATTTTCCTTCGTTGCATAGTACATGCATGAAAGAACTTAGTGTTTCTATCTCCCTCATTAAGCCATCAACCCTAGCCTTCTCGTTTCCGAATTTCTCCTCATCACAATAATCACTTTGGAGCTTCAACTTCTCCTCTTTCCACATCTTCTAATCTCTCCAACCTCCATCACATAAGGCCCTCCAGACTTCTTTTTACTCTAAAAATTTGACAGTCGCATTTGATTTATTCCCGAATTCCAACCAATTAGAGCCATCCGACGCTTAGCAATCCTCCTCTGAATTTGAATTAAGGGAGAGCCAAACACCAGGGAATTCCAAGCCTGATTCACCACCGATCCATCTCCTCCTTCTTAGTCCATCTACCATCAAAAAGAATCTTTTTTTTTTTTTTTGATTTCAAACTCTTATTTTCCGAGCTCAATGAAAGAAAACAATGATTACTCAAAGTGAATGGATGTCCACCTCCACCTGAAGATTGCATAGGTATATGCACAACATCACCAAGGGAACGATTCATCCACTCCGGGAAGCAAACATCTGTCAAGCCTTTCTTCCACAAACTCCAATCCCACCCTATGATTACTCCAATTGAATGGATGTCCTTTAAAAGGAATTTCAGCCAAGTTGAGATTGGAAATAAAAATTTTAAAGTTCGCAAAACTTGACTCGCTCTAATTCGACCCCCATTTTTATCATTATTGGAAGTAATATCGTTGAAATCCCCTCCAATAATCCATTTATCCCCCATTTGCGACTAGCTTTTTCTAAAGACCTCAACCGACTAATCCTAGTATCCCCATCTCGTGCTAGCATAAACAAAAATCACCCACCACCTTTCCATACTACCCTTCTTAAGAGGTCAAGGTCTAGGGCTGAGCTTATCTAGGTTTTCCTTCTACCTTATTCATCTTAGATTCTTTCTCGCTTTCTCTAGGTTATACTTTGTCGTGCTAGGCGAGCCTCCGTTGTTCTTTGTAGCTTCCTTTTCAACCCCAGCTATTGATTGATTTCGATTTGCTTTTCCTGGCCTGGGGGTTTGAGTTTGATTGGAAGTTGGAGTCTCGTTCATTCGCCCGCCCGCCAAGACTAATCTAATTTCTTCTTAAGCTCTTACTCCTTTGGACCCTCGTTGGACTTTATGGGAGTTCTCAACCCTACCATGTAATGCTTTGCTATTGGTTGAGGAGTTGATAGGTTCTCCGTCACTTTATCTTTGTTCGTGCCGTCTATAATGATAGATGAATCAAAAACTTTCAATTGAACTTCTTCTTTCAATTGGTCTTTTTTTATATCCTCCTATTGTGCTTGGCTTCCCAACTTCTACTCCTGGTTAAAAGAAACTCGACGAGTTGAAGAGGGAGAATGGCCACTCATTGAAGGCTTTCTCCGCGCCGCAGAAGAGTATCGGCAAGAAGAAAGCGGGTGTAAGGGCGGGTAGGCACAACCTCCTTTCATTCGGCAAGTTTCTAAAGTCGGTTTAAGGCCGATAGAGTTGAGTTATCCTTCCCCTAAGGAATCCGGTGGTGAATCGGAGCAGAATCTTTCCTTGCTCTCAAGGTGGTTCCGAGATATAGATCATGTTTCATGATAGTAATAAATTGTAGGATTGTTAACTAAACATACTTCTAAACTGTATTCACAAGCCACAACTTCACAAACATCAATGTTTTCAGCCAACAGAGCAATAAACCCCCACTAGCACCCCACAGGATCCACAACATACCACCTATCATCCATTTTTAATTTTTTACAAACCGTATTCACAAAACACTTCTTTTTTTTTTTTTCGATAAGAAAATAATGTCCGGGAGATGGGACCGAATGGTCTCCTTCAACTCGGAAATTGTAAAGGGTCCTCCCAACCTCTACAATTCCACATGCAAATTCTCATTGATCACCGGGCCACTTCGGGCTGGCACCCATCACCTCAATAGCATTCTCCTTATCCTCCGCCGTCCCACTTTTTTTAATTCTTTTTGTTGAACTTTGCTCCAAGGCACTATCCTTATTATATATCACCGGACTCTTTTTGAGGTTATTCTTTTTGTCTTCCTTCCTCAGGCCTTCCAGTATTCTCTTTATTCCCAATCCTCCGACATTTACCTTTCATATTTCTCAATACTTTCTTAACCCCGAGCACTCCCCTCCTTTCCACGTGGTTAAATTCCGGATATATATTTCTTTAAGAGGAATTCTCATTTGATCCTCTATAATAGGCACATTGAACATTTCAATCCCCTCATTTAAGTCCCGATTCACATGTTTGAATAACCCGATCATCCACACCATTTGTTGGAGATTCCCGCTATTTAAGTCCGTCGGCATAAAATTCACCTCTTCATTTTCTTTCTCAACAAACTCCTTTCGGTGAGCTCTCTCCACTCACATTCTTACTTTAACATCCCCACTAACTTTATGCCGCATATTATTTCCCTTCCTTTATCTTCCCTATCCTCACTCTTTGTGATTGACATTGGTTTTTCTACCACCCAAACTTTATGTTGTTTGTTAATTTGCAACCTAAACTTTTTACATTTTCCAATTTTGCCACCTAACTCCAAAATAAATAATAAAATTTATATTAATAAATATGTATTTATCTCTTTTATTAAAAATGTATATTTTAATAGTTAATACGAAAATATATTGATAAGTTAGTTTATTAAAATCAAATAATTATACGATCATTTTAAGTTAATAAATTAAAGATATATAATAAAAAATTTTAACATTTAGAATGCATTATAAAAGTGTTCAAAATTTTATTATTAAATATTTTTGAAAACTTTAAAATTTAAAATTGCCGATATTTATTTATTATTCGTTTTTATTTAAAAATTAATTTCCAAAAATCAATGAAGTTACTTAATTAATAGAATTCATAATTCACCCAAAAAAATAGATAATAAGAATAGTTTTCAAAAGGCATTATATATGTGTTAAAAAATTATCATTATCTATTTTAAATTTTATTAAAACATAAAATATACATATAATTATTTTTTTTTTCTCCTCTTTTTATTTATACTTTATTTTTTTAAAAATTCTATAAAATAAATTACATTACAATCCATAATTCAACAAGAAAGATAAAATAAATATTTTGTATAATACAAAAATTACAAATTCAGTATTATAGATTTTTAATTTTATGAAACTTAAAATTATCATATAAAACCTAAAAAATTCATGATTTACTTTAATAAATTGACTTATTAAAACATTTTTATTTTATGAATAAAAAGACATACCTACATATTTATTAATGTAATTTTTATTATTTATTTTAAAGTGAGGTGGTAAAGTTTAAATATAAAAAGTTTAGGTTGTAAATTAACAAATAATGTAAAGTTTGGGTTGCTATGTGCAATAATTTTTATCACTTTAGATGATTTGACGATTTTGCGCTTCTTGTGAAGCACATGATGACATCTTGTCGGAATATTTCGCCGTCGGGATGCCTAAGGTTGCACTTTAGCAATCCCGCAAAGTTTAGGTACTAAATTCCCACAAAACAAAATAGGTACCAAACCCGCAAAATGGTTATAGTACATATTGCAAAAAATAATTTTCTCTTTTTATTATTAGGATAATAGAATTTCTTATTTAGTTTTAGTCTTTTTAGGGTTAGAATTCTAGTTTGCCCTATAATTTATATAAGTCTCTTTCTCTATTTTGCGTTTGGATCACAAGAATACAAATCTTTATTTTCTCTTAATATTATAAATTCATTGATTTAATGTTTTTGTCATTTTGTTCGGGGTTAATTATACAAAAAAGCTAGATATCTTTTAAAATTATAAAGACACATTTATTTCTATTTTACAAACTACACCCTCATTTGTTAGGTACATATAAACTTAGGGGGTATTTTATATTTAATAACATTTTAACGGGGTATTTGTGATTGTGAAAGATAATTATTGTTTTTTGTAATTATTGGGCTAGTTTTTGTAATTATCCAATTAGAAATGAATATTTGTAAATTTGGAGAAAATGAAACTGTATTTCATACTGTGTTTACTGATTACAGATTAGGGTCAATTTATCCAAATGTAAGCTGGAAAGATTAACAACTCATAACTGTATAGTTCTGATACCGGTTCATATTCTCTTTCCAAAATTTATGACTATACCAAGTATATTCAAGTTTATTATTTCATACCTTCCTCAAAAAAAAAAAAGTTTATTATTTCATACCGGGGAGTAATTTCTTGTTTTCACATTTTCTTACTATTTTTAGAAACAAACCAAGACGAAATTGAGTCTCATGACCAAGGCGGCAAGGCCTTCTTGAAACTGGGAGAGCACTAAGAGAAGTTTGTTTATGTTTCTTTGAGCCTATTTCTATTTTCCAACTATTCATAAAAGTGGAATCATGTTTGTCCATAAAATTTCCAATGAAAATCATCATTTTACATCTTAAACCTATAATTTCTATTCACAAACTTATACACCACCTTACATCACTCATCAATCACTATTATCATGTTTTAATCCAATTATACATGTGGGACCTACCACTATCAACTTTATCTTCTTAAAATATTACTATTTTTTTAAATTATATGTATCTAATGAGACCCACCACCTACAATCTTACAAATATAATATTATATATTCAAATTTAAATATTGAAAGTGGACCCCACCACTATCAACTTTTCAATTATTATATATACATAAAATTATATTTCAAAGGGATAATTACAAAAAGTACCCCTGAGGTTTGACCTAATTACAAAAAATCCCAGCTAACTTTAAAAATTACAAAAAGTACCTCTCACCAGAGGTTTGATTTAGTGTTAAAATTAAGGGGTAATCTGCAATGATTTTACAAATATAAAGGGGGATTTTGAAATATATTTCAAACCTCAGGGGTACTTTTTGTAAGTTTTAAAGTTAGCTAGGTTGTAATTAGGTCAAACCTCAAGGGTACTTTTTTGTAATTATCCCTATTTCAAAACTACTCAACCAAACACAATCTCATTTCCAACCCTACATAAAACACCTTTCAATTCATTCATCCAAACATAATTCCAATTTTCACACGAAAACCAATAAATTCTCAAAATTCTATTTCCAACTCCAGAAACTGGCTCTTATGGTATAAGTGAAGCCTGGTTAATTTTGATAGTGTTTGATAAAAAAGTTGTATAAGTGTTTATTTGTCAGTAAAAGTCAAACCAAGAGCAGAATCAGAAATCTAAAGTACTCATCTTCCTACTTTTAGATTATGATTAAATAAATTAGAATCGAGTAGAAGTTGGCAATTGCAAACAAGAAAAAAGTGTTTTTCTAGCCAAAAGTTGAGAAACAGTTTTTTTTTTTAGTGATTGCAAACACTCTCAATAACTCAAATCCAAATCCGCTAGATCTATTGACTAATTACTTAATCGCATACGGATGGCGACTACGGCCCCGTAATGGGGCACGTGCCCCGTTGGCTTTTTTTTTTTTTTATTTTTTCTAAAATTATTTGTATAATATTGTCCCTAAATTATAATTTATAAAATATTAATAATATAATAACAATAATAACAATAATAACATTAAAATATTATAAATTAAAAAAAGTATTATATTATATTATTAAAAAAAGTGTTAATAGTGTTATATAATATTATTAGTATGATATAATTTTTTAAAAAAATTACATATTAATTACGTTAAAAAAAATAAAATGTGCCTCCATTTATTATTTTTGATATAGCTTATAATTTTATTTATTGTGTGCCCCCGTCATAAGAAATTTCTGGATCCATCCCTGACTGCATACCCTGAGAATCTAGAGAGGTTGCAACCATGCATCATGCATGTTTGACACATTGTCAATTTCTGGCAAAACATGCGGTGAAGGAGAAATCTCCCTCACCCAAAAGCAATATCTTATGACGACTATTGTAGTGCTTAACCATTTCTCCTCCACAGGTTCAACAAAAACTATTGATCCCATTATTTTTCTGACGTCTCTCACTGATCAGTCCAACTCACTGCAACATTATTGCCATAGTACTGTTTAAGCATTTTCCATTTTTTGATGACTGGCTATTAGTAGGTCTTCATGGGAGTCAAAAGAGATATAATGTGAAGAGTTGGATCCTAAAGTACTCATGGGTAGATATTGGTTGGGATTATTTTTTTTTATTTAAAAGTGCATGACTCAGTACCATGTAACCTATTTAATCCAAAGAGTTTTAATTTACAGTCCCAAACCTTTCACCTAGGGCGATGGAGAAATGGAGATATTCATATTCTCCTTCCAAGATTTATGACTATCAGGTTTAGTTGAGTTCATCATTCTCTTTATCTGGCCCGTTCATATTCTCTTTCCAAAATTTATGACGACCAATTAAGTTATTATATTTCATATAAGGGAGCATATTCAAGACAAACGAATATTGGCAAAAACAGCTTAGTCTTATAACTTTATTTCACAGACAAACATATTAGCAATACAACAATAGTACAGGCGCACACGCACAACAAAATAATACATCACATCTATCGTAGACGAGCTGGCACATATGCTGCACATATTAAACAATTCATATTTTCTTATTTTCAAAAACAAATCAGGACGAAATTGAAATTTGTCTCTCACCGAGGAGTTGTTGAAACCAGCAGAGCAGCTTCATTGTGAGAAAGAATGAGAAAGATTCTCAAATTCCCAAGACTGGTCTTTGAGAGTGAAAGAATGAATGACAGGAATGTATATAACCATAGCACGATCTTCACTATTCTCTCTAAGTCGAGCTATCAACTCCTTGGGCATGTCATATAGAGTTAGCTCTTCAACCTTAGTAAGATTGTGCATCCCCAGTGGACATATCATCGAGGTTAGGACACCTACGGAGTGATATCTTTAAGGTCCGGCATAGCTCCATCTTGTATCACGATCATGTTAACGCCGAGCAATTCTTCAATCACTAAAATCTTTAGCTTCGTGAAACACAAAGCTTCAAATATCAAATCTTCCCCAATATAACAATCGACCAATGAAGCTCGATTAGGTTTGGTAAGAACTGAAGGGCCATAAGTGGGTCAGTAATCCAATTTGGACCACTTCGGTGAATCTTGTGCAGCTTTTACTGAGTGATGAAATCGATGTTGGAAATTCTGTTAATAGCCCTTTCAAGTATAGACGTTCAAGAGTCTCGAGGAAGATAGCTCATATCTCCCATTGAAGATACTCTTGTTTGGTGGTTGAGCATAAATCCGAGTTTTAAGATTTTCCATCAATCCAACAGATGCATATAACTCCGTCACCGTGTTTCCATTCAAGCCCCGTAAGTCCTAGTTTCCTAAGTTGAGTCATTTTTTTCAAAACTTGTAGGATTTGACCCTTTTCGTCTATCTTCACAAGAGACAATTTCTGATTCGTTAACTTTCCGATTCCCTCATCATATAACATCTCAACACCTTGTCTTTGAGTCAAAATTTACATAATTTTCCACGTTGTATTTGTAGGCAAGGAGGTGACGGAGATTATGGAGATGAGATATTTCTTTGGGAAGTAAGGTTACGTTGGTTCGTTTAAGGTCCAAGGTTTCAAGGTAAAAAGCTTCGTAATGGAAGTTGGGATTATCTTTATGTTAGTATCACTCGTGTTAAGATACTTTAAGATGGTGAGACGGGTGATGTCCCGAGGGAATTTTGTGAGAGATGCACCTTGGAAATCTAATATTCTTAGCAACTTGAGGGTGCGCAAATTCTTCTCCAAATCAACGGCGATATTTTAAGCAACCGAAACGAAAAACATGTAGCTTTTATTTGTATGTTAAAAAATGGAGGTAACACTAGATTTCCTATTCATTTCGGTTTCACTTTACTTGATGAATAACACGTCTTATTCAGAGATAAATATGGGTTGTTGATTGTTTCTAATATCAAAAAGGATAATTAAGTTAACACACCTCAATAAAAACATTGAACGAACGCCACCACCAAAATCGGTGTCACGAGGCAAAATGTTGAAATCATTGTGGGTGATAGACGTCGAATCTTCCTTTGGTGGATCATATTTTTTTCTTTAGAAAAAATTGATGCAAAATCTTCATCCTTGCACTTTTGGATGATAAAATTCAGTACAAGGTTTTGGACACGACAATTTCTAGGCCGACCATCGAAATCCCATTTGGAAACATGAACCAAATTCACGTGAATCAGTTGGTTTAGATAATCCTCAGCCACCTCCTCGGCTGTTTGGCCGTCTGTTCCTATTGCAAACCCTTGACCACCCGCAGTCGTGTGAGCCTTCCACGCTTTCTTGAGTAATCCTCGGGAAAATGCTAAAGTACAAGAAACAACTCTTTAAATTGCTAGAGAGATCCATGTAGCTAGGCAACAGGGAATTTTTAACGACAAACAGATCAGGATCTGTCCTGATTTTGTATTCAAGACTATTATAAAATATTTCCCAATCATCTGGAAGTCTTGATTTCCGCTCAAGTGCTCGACCTATTGCAACAATGGCAAGCGGCGGCCCTTCGCATCTTTTGACGATATTTACACAACAGTTCTTCAACTCCTCGGGCATTCACCATTGATGTCGGGAAGGCATTTCTGCAAAAGAGTTTCAACCCTTCTAACCATTCTAAACCATTTAATCTATATGTATGGTCGCTTGAGGACGCACATATAGAAGCTACATCTGACGAGCTCGTTGTGATGATTACTCTGCTTCCACAAAACGCATTTGGCAACGCATCCTTTATAGCATCCTGTCTTCTTTTCTCGCAAATATCATCAAGTACAACAACGTACCTCTTTCCAAAGAAGGTATTTATGCAATTTTGTCTGCGTATTCAAACCGTCATCAGGTGGATAAGGTTCCTTCCTCGAAAAACACAGTTGTTTCAGCATGCTTATAAAGATTTCCTCAAGATCAAAGTTTCGAGAGACAAGAATCCAAGCATGACAATCAAATTGTCCCCAAATTCGTGGTTTCGAAAAACATTTTTCACCAATGTTGTCTTCCCCAGAGCCAAGGACCAGCCACGGCTAGTCCGGCTAGCCTATTGTTATCTTTGTCCACCAAGTGACGAATAAATTCCTTTTTGAGATTTTCATAGCCAACCATTTCATCATCAAGAAGAAGAGGACTTGCCATGATTTTAGAACTTGATGATGATGGTCGATCTCTTTGATTGGAATTATTGCCAAAGAAAGTGCATTCTTTGATTTCAATTCATCTATGTGTTCCTTGATGCTTGCTATCTTTTTGGAAATCCCAACAAGTGGAAATCCATGACGGACATTGTGGGCAAAATTGTGAAGCTTCTGAGTGATTAAGTGATTGTGAAATGTATATTGTGATGAGTGAAGGATGAATTCCTCAATAACATTTTCAATATCATAAGCAATTTTTCGAACTTTCTCCACCGATCGTCTAGCATTCGGCTTCCTTCACGGCCATAATTGTCTTCCATGAAGGCCTTCAGGAATTAAGCCAATCCCTCAATATTTCGATTTCTTTCTCGCATATCTTCTCGGAGATTGAGTTTTTGATCAATGGTGGAACGATCTCCAGCAAAACAAATGTTGAGGAAATAGCAATTTCGGCCATAGTTTGATCACTTTTTTTGTTTGGAATGGAAGGTGCTCAACAATTAGTACGATTTTGGAGAACAAAGATTGGGAAATGATCACGGCAAATGTATATTAGATATAGTTTAATCGGATGACGATCATCACATTATATTATACTTGGAAAAAGTATTACACAGCAAGTTGAGTTGCTCCACTTGAACTATTGAACCATTTATAAACCGAAAGAATTGGAGGGTCCAATTCTAATGAAAATGCATGTGCGGTCAAAAGTGATGCCAACACTTTGCAAAACACAACGAAAGACTTAATTAAAAATACAATTTCACAAAGTATGAAATAAAGACAGAATCAAATACAAGACACAAAAAGATTGAAAATTTTGTACAAGTATAAAATACTTGTACGGTGTTCATTAGAACAAAAATTATCCAAAAGGTAATGTTGTTTACAAAATACAAAAATACAAAGTAAATAAGGAAACTAGAAGAACAACTCCCTTGTGTCTCCAAAAGCAACAACACTCCTTCACAAAGCGTGAGAAAACATTTAGTGCACTCCAAACACTCAAACAACACTGAATCTATCTCACATAAACACTCAAAACTCGAGTTCTAAAAATGATGCCAACAATGTTGCCAACATTCCTGTATCACTGAGCCTAACTTTTCTCGTGTGAAAAACTGGAAGATGAACTCTCAAATCTCCTAAAATCAGACATCGAAATTTGTTGGTTTCGATCCTTAAATAGCTATCTCTTGAATAACTTCCTGCAAGAAAATAGGAGAAAAACTTCCTGCGCAAGATTTAAGGAAAAAACCACTACCATAAACTTCTAAGGAGTTAGTAAAGTTAGAAAACTGAATTTAAACTTCTAACATAACTCCCGTAAAAAAACGAAGGTTAATCTGTCAAGAAGAAAATCAAAATCGGAAGAAAAAATTCGAAAGAAGAAAAAAATAATGTTTGAGAAAATTCAAACATTAACAATCTCCCCTTTCTTACAGATTTACGACAAAACCTTTTGCACAAAAACACAGTTCAATCTCCCCATAATACCGTAAGTCAAATCTCCTCCTCGAATATAAGCCGAAAACAAGAAGTACCAAAAACATCAAATACTCTTCTAACAAGAAAGTTCAGCTGTCAAAAAATGATGCCTCAGATGTTGGCATCATTCTCAGAATCACCATCTCCACTGCCTTTGCTTCCAGCTTGTTTTTGTGCCACTTTCTCCCCCTTTTTGGACTGAAATCAGCCTCTATAATTTAAATAGAGAAAATAACAATATACAAGCTCACTGAGAGCATTTTGATACCCCATTATCTCCATTTAGAAGAAGTTAGAACCAGTTATCCAACATAGGAGAATTGAGATAAAAGGTAACAACTCATTACTACTAAACATCAGGTTTTGCAGATTTTTTCACAAATTTTTTTGTTTGTTTTTGTTGTTTTTATTAAAAAATATAAGAAATAGTAATAAAACAAAAACGAAAATATATATATAAAACAAACACACAACAAAAGATCATGAGGTGATATGTACAATGATGCCATCATTTGCAAGATCATTCTCAGAATAAAAAACTCAATTTAAATGACAAAACATAGTGTTTTTTTTTACACTTGCATAACAGATCCACATGCATAAGAATAGTACAAAAATACTTAAGAAAGTCACGAGAAATATAGCTCAATCCATTTACACGATCAATGAGCCAAAATGTACAAATATGACAAAAAAGCAAGTTTAAAAAAATCATTTCTCGACTTCTTTTAAGAATTTGAGTTGCACAAAAATGCCTACAAAAGATGATGCATCGATCAGAAAAACTCAAGAATACAAGCTAACAACAAAACAAAACAAAAATATATACAAACAGGATGTGTCACACGATGCAACACATGAAACATCACGCTTTTAAAGAACACACAAACCAAGAGATTTCCTTAGACAAGAAAACCTCTCAAAATCCAAAGATTTTGAAAAAATATCTGCACTACGGATGTTTAGTGGCAATGTGTTGAATACAACAATGATTATTTTCACCAGCCCAAACCAATTTAGGATCGCTTTTTGAACAATTCTCAAGAAAATTGAAAGTGTCCTCAACACTCATGTATCATTTCGGCATCATTTTACCCAAAACATTATCTTTCTTCAGTTTGAAGCAAAAAGGTTTAATATGCCCAGGTTTAAAGCAGTAATGACACACAAACTTACGTTTTAAAACACTTTCAGACTTTTTGAACTTGTCTTTGAAAAATGATTTGCCATTTTTTCCAAAGATTCCCTTGTTTCATAGAAATGACATGTCTTCTTGCAAGAATCTGTTTTGTTTGCTTTAACATATCCTAATCCAGTTCTATCAAATCTAGCTTTCAAAAATACATCATCAATAACAAAGAGAGCTAGAATCAAATTTACTTATTTGTCTTTTTAAGACTAGTAAGTTCGAGATTTTACTAGATCAAGATCTTTGTCTTTCTTTGTTAAAAGAACTTCCAATCTCCTAACATTCTCTTAAAATGTCATTCTCTTTGACAAGATCATGACATTTATCTTCTAGATCAACAGACTTTGACCACTGATTCGACATAAAAATGATGCAAAATGATTAACAAAATCATATTCAATCAAGAGACTGTCTTGTGATGCCCTTGTGTTGGCATCATTTGTTGCATCATTTCTGAATCCATCGATTTGTTCTTCTCTTCCTCAAGAATCGTTATAAGTCCTTTGCAATTTTCGTCACCATCTTGATTCTTCATCACTTAAAGATACAAAGAAAATCCATACCTCTTTTCCTAAGAGTGTTTGCACATTGTTTTGCATAATGACCAAATCCTTTGCAAGCACGACATGGAATCAAATCAAGGTTTTTTGGTTTTAAAGAATTGTTCTCTTGATTTGGTTCAAGCTTTTTAGGAAATTTGAAGAATTACCAAAAAATGTTTCTTAGACTTGAAATCTTTGTCATTCAAAGAAGATTTTTGAGTAAACTATTAAACCGTAAAGGTCAATAATGCAATATATTCTTCATTTAAATCACATTCATGAATGTTTTTCATAAAATGTTCCATTGCATTACTTTGAACATTAAAAAATCAAAACCATTTGGGTTTTAAAAGCAATACTTTTGTCTTCAACATGATGTTCTTTTTGTTGCCCCAAGTTTAACTCAAAAGTTTGTAAAATACCAATAAGTTCATCAAGTCTAAGAGTATCAGTATCCTTGGTTTCTTCAATAGTATAGATCTTAACATTGTATCTTTCGGGAAGAGATCTCATTACCTTGCTTACCAATCTTTCATTGCTAATAGGCTCTCCAAGTGATTGTGCCTCATTAGCAATATCACAGATTTTTGCATTATACGAAGCAATGGTCTCTTCTTCTTCCATTCTCAGATTCTCGAATTTGCTTGCTAGGAGTCTTAGCTTTGTTCTTCTAACACTTTGTGTTCCCTCACAATGCAATTGCAATGCATCCCAAGCATCTTTTGCTGAAACACAATTAGAAATTATTTTGAACAAAAACATATCAACAACAGTAAATATGGCATTTAAAGCTTTAGAATTAAAGCTTGCAATCTGGATTTCATCATTTTGCCACTCAATCTCTGGTTTGTCTATTGTAACTCCTTCAGTGTCAACGATTCTTGGTGGTGTCCATCCCGTAAGAACAGATTTCCATGCTCTTTCATCAATGGACTTGATATAAGCCCTCATTTTCACCTTCCAATAGGAATAGTTCGTTCCATCCAAAACAGGAGGTCGAAAAATGGAACTACTCTGAATTTCCATCATAAAAACACTGCAAAAAACAGGATCACACTAAGTATCGTCTAGTGAAGGCTCTTGATGCCAATTGAAAGAATTGGAGGGTCCAATTCTAATGAAAATGCAGTGTGCAGTCAAAAGTGATGCCAACACTTTGCAAAACACAGCGAAAGACTTAATTAAAAATACAATTTCACAAAGTATGAAATAAAGACAGAATCAAATACAAGACACAAGAGATTGAAAATTTTGTACAAGTATAAAATACTTGTACGGTGTTCATTAGAACAAAAATTATCCAAAAGGTAATGTTGTTTACAAAATACAAAAATACAAAGTAAATAAGGAAACTAGAAGAACAACTCCCCTGTGTCTCCAAAAGCAACAACACTCCTTCACAAAGCGTGAGAAAACATTTAGTGCACTCCAAACACTCAAACTACACTGAATCTATCTCACATAAACACTCAAAACTCGAGTTCTAAAAATGATGCCAACAATGTTGCCAACATTCCTGGTATCACTGAGCTTCTGCAGAATTTTCTGGTGTGAAAAAGCTGGAAGATGAACTCTCAAATCTCCTAAAATCTGTCCACGAAATTTGCTGGTTTCTGATCCTTAAATAGCTATCTCTTGAATAACTTCCTGCAAGAAAATAGGAGAAAAACTTCCTGCAAGATTTAAGGAAAAAACCACCCACTACCATAAACTTCTAAGGAGTTAGTAAAGTTAGAAAACTGAATTTAAACTTCTAACATAACTCCTGTAAAAAAAACTGAAGATTAACTGTCAAGAAGAAAACTGAAATCTGGAAGAAAAAATTCGAAAGAAGAAAAAGATAATGTTTGAGAAAATTCAAACATTAACAATCTCCCCCTTTCTTACAGATTTCTGGACAAAACCTTTTGCACAAAAACACAGTTCAATCTCCCCATAATACCAGAAGTCAAATCTCCCCCTGAATATAAGCCAGAAACAAGAAGTATCAAAAACATCAAATACTCTTCTAACAAGAAAGTTCAAGAATAAAAATGATGCCTCGGATGTTGGCATCATTCTCGAATCACCATCTCCATCGCTTTGCTTCCAGCTTGTTTTTGTGCCACTTTCTCCCCCTTTTTGGATTGAAATCACCTCCATAATTTAAAGAAAGAAAATAACAACATACAAGCTCACCGAGAGCATTTTGATACCCCATTATCTCCATTTAGAAGAAGTTAGGACCGCTTATCCAACATAGGAGAAATGAGATAAAAGGTAACAACTCATTACTACTAAACATCGGTTTTGCCGATTTTTTCACAAATTTTTTTTTTGTTTGTTTTTGTTGTTTTTATTAAAAAATATAAGAAATAGTAATAAAACAAAAACGAAAATATATATATAAAACAAACACACAACAAAAGATCATGAGGTGATATGTACAATGATGCCATCATTTGCAAGATCATTCTCAGAATAAAGAAACTCAATTTAAATGACAAAACATAGTGTTTTTTTACACTTGCATAACAGATCCACAGGCATAAGAATAGTACAAAAATACTTAAGAAAGTCACGTAAATATAGCTCAATCCATTTACACGATCAATGAGCCAAAATGTACAAATATGACAAAAAAGCAAGTTTAAAAAAATCTGTTTGCTGACTTCTTTTAAGAATTTGAGTTGCACAAAAATGCCTACAAAAGATGATGCATCAGTACAGAAAAACTCAAGAATACAAGCTAACAACAAAACAAAAAAAAAATATATACAAACAGGATGTGTCACACAAAGTGATGCAACACATGAAACATCACGCTTTTAAAGAACACACAAACCAAGAGATTTCCTTAGACAAGAAAACCTCTCAAAATCCAAAGATTTTGAAAAAAATATCTGCTACCGGATGTTTAGTGGCAATGTGTCGAATACAACAATGATCATTTTCACCAGCCCAAACCAATTTAGGATCAGTTTTTGAACAATTCTCAAGAAAATTGAAAGTGTCCTCAACATCATCATGTATCATTTCTCGCATCATTTTACCCAAAACATTATCTTTCTTGATTTGAAGCAAAAAGGTTTAATATGCCCAGGTTTAAAGCGAAGAATGACACACAAACTTACGTTTTAAAACACTTTCGGACTTTTTGAACTTGTCTTTGAAAAATGATTTGCCATTTTTTCCAAAGATTCCCTTGTTTCATAGAAATGACATGTCTTCTTGCAAGAATCTGTTTTGTTTGCTTTAACATATCCTAATCCAGATTCTATCAAATCTAGCTTTCAAAAATACATCATCAATAACAGTGAGCTAGAATCAAATTTACTTACTTGTCTTTTTAAGACTAGTAAGTTCGATTTTACTAGATCAAGATCTTTGTCTTTCTTTGTTAAAAGAACTTCCAATCTCCTAACAGATTCTCTTAAAATGTCATTCTCTTTGACAAGATCATGACATTTATCTTCTAGATCAACAGACTTTGACCCTGAATTGTACATAAAAATGATGCAAAATGATTAACAAAATCATATTCGAATCAATGAGACTGTCTTGTGATGCCCTTGTGTTGGCATCATTTGTTGCATCATTTCGAATTCATCGATTTGTGCTTCTCTTCCTCAAGAATCGTTATAAGTCCTTTGCAATTTTCGTCACCATCTTGATTCTTCATCACTTAAAGATACAAAAAATCCATACCTCTTTTCCTAAGAGTGTTTGCACATTGTTTTGCATAATGACCAAATCCTTTGCAAGCACGACATGGAATCAAATCAAGGTTTTTTGGTTTTAAAGAATTGTTCTCTTGATTTGGTTCAAGCTTTTAGGAAATTTGAAGAATTACCAGAAAAATGTTTCTTAGACTTGAAATCTTTGTCATTCAAAGAAGATTTTTGAGTAAACTATTAAACCGTAAGGTCAATAATGCAATATATTCTTCATTTAAATCACATTCATGAATGTTTTTCATAAAATGTTCCATTGCATTACTTTGAACATTAAAAAATCAAAACCATTTGGGTTTTAAAAGCAATACTTTTGTCTTCAACATGATGTTCTTTTTTGTTGCCCCAAGTTTAACTCAAAAGTTTGTAAAATACCAATAAGTTCATCAAGTCTAAGAATATAAGTATCCTTGGTTTCTTCAATAGTATAGATCTTAACATTGTATCTTTCGGAAGAGATCTCATTACCTTGCTTACCAATCTTTCATTGCTAATAGGCTCTCCAAGTGATTGTGCCTCATTAGCAATATCACAGATTTTTGCATTATACGAAGCAATGGTCTCTTCTTCTTCCATTCTCAGATTCTCGAATCTGCTTGCTAGGAGTCTTAGCTATGTTCTTCTAACACTTTGTGTTCCCTCACAATGCAATTGCAATGCATCCCAAGCATCTTTTGCTGAAACACAATTAGAAATTATTTTGAACAAAAACATATCAACAACAGTAAATATGGCATTTAAAGCTTTAGAATTAAAGCTTGCAATCTGGATTTCATCATTTTGCCACTCAATCTCTGGTTTGTCTATTGTAACTCCTTCAGTGTCAACGATTCTTGGTGGTGTCCATCCCGTAAGAACAGATTTCCATGCTCTTTCATCAATGGACTTGATATAAGCCCTCATTTTCACCTTCCAATAGGAATAGTTCGTTCCATCCAAAACAGGAGGTCGAAAAATGGAACTACTCTGAATTTCCATCATAAAAACACTGCAAAAACAGGATCACACTAAGTATCGTCTAGTGAAGGCTCTTGATGCCAATTGAAAGAATTTAAGGGTCCAATTCTAATGAAAATGCAATGTGCAATCAAAAGTGATGCCAACACTTTGCAAAATACAGCGAAAGACTTAATTAAAAATACAATTTCACAAAGTATGAAATAAAGACAGAATCAAATACAAGACACAAGAGATTGAAAATTTTGTACAAGTATAAAATACTTGTACGGTGTTCATTAGAACAAAAATTATCCAAAAGGTAATGTTGTTTACAAAATACAAAGTAAATAAGGAAACTAGAAGAACAACTCCCCTTGTGTCTCCAAAAGCAACAACACTCCTTCACAAAGCGTGAGAAAACATTTAGTGCACTCCAAACACTCAAACTACACTCGAATCTATCTCACATAAACACTCAAAACTCGAGTTCTAAAAATTATGCCAACAATGTTGCCAACATTCCCGGTATCACGAGCTTCTGCGAACTTTTACTCGTGTGAAAAAACGGAAGATGAACTCTCAAATCTCCTAAAATCAGACACCACGAAATTTGTTGGTTTCGATCCTTAAATAGCTATCTCTTGAATAACTTCCCAAGAAAATAGGAGAAAAACTTCCTGCAAGATTTAAGGAAAAAACCACCCACTACCATAAACTTCTAAGGAGTTAGTAAAGTTAGAAAACTGAATTTAAACTTCTAACATAACTCCTGTAAAAAAGCGAAGGTTAATCACAAGAAGAAAACTGAAATCTGGAAGAAAAAATTCGAAAGAAGAAAAAGATAATGTTTGAGAAAATTCAAACATTAACAATCTCCCCCTTTCTTACAGATTTCTGGACAAAACCTTTTGCACAAAAACACAGTTCAATCTCCCCATAATACCAGAAGTCAAATCTCCCCCTGAATATAAGCCAGAAACAAGAAGTACCAAAAACATCAAATACTCTTCTAACAAGAAAGTTCAGCTGTCAAAAAATGATGCCTCAGATGTTGGCATCATTCTCAGAATCACCATCTCCACTGCCTTTGCTTCCAGCTTGTTTTTGTGCCACTTTCTCCCCCTTTTTGGATTGAAATCAGCCTCCGTAATTTAAAGAGAGAAAATAACAACATACAAGCTCACTGAGAGCATTTTGATACCCCATTATCTCCATTTAGAAGAAGTTAGGACCCGCTTATCCAACATAGGAGAAATGAGATAAAAGGTAACAACTCATTACTACTAAACATCGGGTTTTGCCGATTTTTTCACAAATTTTTTTTTGTTTGTTTTTGTTGTTTTTATTAAAAAATATAAGAAATAGTAATAAAACAAAAACGAAAATATATATATAAAACAAACACACAACAAAGATATCATGAGGTGATATGTACAATGATGCCATCATTTGCAAGATCATTCTCAGAATAAAAAACTCAATTTAAATGACAAAACATAGTGTTTTTTTTTACACTTGCATAACAGATCCACAGGCATAAGAATAGTACAAAAATACTTAAGAAAGTCACGAAATATAGCTCAATCCATTTACACGATCAATGAGCCAAAATGTACAAATATGACAAAAAGCAAGTTTAAAAAAATCTTTCTTGACTTCTTTTAAGAATTTGAGTTGCACAAAAATGCCTACAAAAGATGATGCATCGATCTGAGAAAAACTCAAGAATACAAGCTAACAACAAAACAAAACAAAATATATACAAACAGATGTGTCACACAAATGTGATGCAACACATGAAACATCACGCTTTTAAAGAACACACAAACCAAGAGATTTCCTTAGACAAGAAAACCTCTCAAAATCCAAAGATTTTGAAAAAATATCTGCTCTAGGATGTTTAGTGGCAATGTGTTGAATACAACAATGATTATTTTCACCAGCCCAAACCAATTTAGGATCGGTTTTTGAACAATTCTCAAGAAAATTGAAAGTGTCCTCAACACTGTCATGTATCATTTCGGCATCATTTTACCCAAAACATTATCTTTCTTGATTTGAAGCAAAAAGGTTTAATATGCCCAGGTTTAAAGCGAATGACACACAAACTTACGTTTTAAAACACTTTCGGACTTTTTGAACTTGTCTTTGAAAAATGATTTGCCATTTTTTCCAAAGATTCCCTTGTTTTCATAGAAATGACATGTCTTCTTGCAAGAATCTGTTTTGTTTGCTTTAACATATCCTAATCCGTTTCTATCAAATCTAGCTTTCAAAAATACATCATCAATAACAATGAGCTAGAATGAAATTTACTTACTTGTCTTTTTAAGACTAGTAAGTTCATTTTACTAGATCAAGATCTTTGTCTTTCTTTGTTAAAAGAACTTCCAATCTCCTAACAGATTCTCTTAAAATGTCATTCTCTTTGACAAGATCATGACATTTATCTTCTAGATCAACAGACTTTGACCACTGAATTGGACATAAAAATGATGCAAAATGATTAACAAAATCATATTCGAATCAATGAGACTGTCTTGTGATGCCCTTGTGTTGGCATCATTTGTTGCATCATTTAAATCCATCGATTTGTGCTTCTCTTCCTCAAGAATCGTTATAAGTCCTTTGCAATTTTCGTCACCATCTTGATTCTTCATCACTTAAAGATACGAGAAAATCCATACCTCTTTTCCTAAGAGTGTTTGCACATTGTTTTGCATAATGACCAAATCCTTTGCAAGCACGACATGGAATCAAATCAAGGTTTTTTGGTTTTAAAGAATTGTTCTCTTGATTTGGTTCAAGCTTTTAGGGAAATTTGAAGAATTTACCAGAAAAATGTTTCTTAGACTTGAAATCTTTGTCATTCAAAGAAGATTTTTGAGTAAACTATTAAACCGTAAGGTCAATAATGCAATATATTCTTCATTTAAATCACATTCATGAATGTTTTTCATAAAATGTTCCATTGCATTACTTTGAACATTAAAAAATCAAAACCAGTTTGGGTTTTAAAAGCAATACTTTTGTCTTCAACATGATGTTCTTTTTGTTGCCCCAAGTTTAACTCAAAAGTTTGTAAAATACCAATAAGTTCATCAAGTCTAAGAATATAAGTATCCTTGGTTTCTTCAATAGTATAGATCTTAAAATTGTATCTTTCGGAAGAGATCTCATTACCTTGCTTACCAATCTTTCATTGCTAATAGGCTCTTCAAGTGATTGTGCCTCATTAGCAATATCACATTTTTGCATTATACGAAGCAATGGTCTCTTCTTCTTCCATTCTCGATTCTCGAATTTGCTTGCTAGAGTCTTAGCTTTGTTCTTCTAACACTTTGTGTTCCCTCACAATGTAATTGCAATGCATCCCAAGCATCTTTTCTTTGAAATACAATTAGAAATTATTTTGAACAAAAACATATCAACAAAATAAATATGGCATTTAAAGCTTTAGAATTAAAGCTTGCAATCTGGATTTCATCATTTTGCCACTCAATCTCTGGTTTGTCTATTGTAACTCCTTCAGTGTCAACGATTCTTGGTGGTGTCCATCCCGTAAGAACAGATTTCCATGCTCTTTCATCAATGGACTTGATATAAGCCCTCATTTTCACCTTCCAATAGGAATAGTTCGTTCCATCCAAAACAGGAGGTCGAAAAATGGAACTACTCAGAATTTCCATCATAAAAACACTGCAAAAACAGGATCACACTAAGTATCGTCTAGTGAAGGCTCTTGATGCCAATTGAAAGAATTGGAGGGTCCAATTCTAATGAAAATGCAGTGTGCAGTCAAAAGTGATGCCAACACTTTGCAAAACACAGCGAAAGACTTAATTAAAAATACAATTTCACAAAGTATGAAATAAAGACAGAATCAAATACAAGACACAAGAGATTGAAAATTTTGTACAAGTATAAAATACTTGTACGGTGTTCATTAGAACAAAAATTATCCAAAAGGTAATGTTGTTTACAAAATACAAAAATACAAAGTAAATAAGGAAACTAGAAGAACAACTCCCCTTGTGTCTCCAAAAGCAACAACACTCCTTCACAAAGCGTGAGAAAACATTTAGTGCACTCCAAACACTCAAACTACACTGAATCTATCTCACATAAACACTCAAAACTCGAGTTCTAAAAATGATGCCAACAATGTTGCCAACATTCCTGGTATCACTGAGCTTCGCACTTTTCTCGGTGTGAAAAAAAAATCGGAAGATGAACTCTCAAATCTCCTAAAATCAGTACACGAAATTTGTTGGTTTCTCGATCCTTAAATAGCTATCTCTTGAATAACTTCCTGCAAAGAAAATAGGAGAAAAACTTCCTGCAAGATTTAAGGAAAAAACCACCCACTACCATAAACTTCTAAGGAGTTAGTAAAGTTAGAAAACTCAATTTAAACTTCTAACATAACTCCCGTAAAAAAACTGAAGGTTAATCACAAGAAGAAAACTTAAATCTAGAAGAAAAAATTCGAAAGAAGAAAAAGATAATGTTTGAGAAAATTCAAACATTAACAAAACTTCTTCGTCCAAGTTGAATCTGATTCTTTGAATAAGTCGTGTTTAGAAGCAACCGTGAAATGATCTGAATAGTGATAGCTTGTTAAAAAAAATAAATATTTTTTAAAGTGATTGGTGTTGGAATGTGACATTAATTACAATGGAGATAATTGATGTATTATTTGTTTAATGAAAGCATAAAGGCAAAAACTCATATAGGACCGTCTTATGGGTCCAAATCAGAAGATGGATCTATTGACCCGCGGATCATGTTGACCGAGATCCGCGGGTCAAAGCCACCTGCTCTTTTTTTTTTTGTTTTTTTCTTCCTCGATTAAAGTAATTGTTTTATGAGAAAATGTATCGGTTTTTTTAGATAAAGTATCATATTTTTTAATATAGACACGATTATGATTACCTTACAAAAGGAAAAATAAATATATTAGAGTTAAAGTAACACCTTTATGAGTAAATATATATATATTTTTTTGGGACAAAATATCATGTTTTAAGAGTAAAAGTATTTGTTTTTAAATAAAGTATCACGTTTTTTAATATAGTCACATATTATGAATTCAATAAAACAAAGATGAATAATAAATATGATAGAGTTAAAATAATGCTTTTATAAATAAAAGTATTTGTTTTTTGAGATAAAGTAACATATTTTTTAATATAGTCACAAATTATGAATATATTACAATAAAATATATATATATATATATATATGTCATAGTTGAAGTAACACTTTTATACGCTAAAGTATCTATTTTTTGAGATAAAGTATCATGCTTTTTAATATAGTCACAAATTAAGGATGAAGGAAAGAAGGAAAAATAAAAATAAATATGACATAGTTAAAGTAACACTTTATAAGTAAAAACATCCGTTTTTTGAGATAAAGTATCATGTTCTTTAATACATCACATATTAGGAATTCAAGATTTCTAAGAAGAAAAAATATATTTGACAAGAGTTAAAGTAACACTTTTATGAGTTAAAGTGTCGGTTTATTGAGATAAAATATCATATTCCATAGTACTTCTAAGAAAAAAATAAATATGATGACCTTTGGGAATTTGTAATAATTTATGAATGAGTTATATTCATTTTTTTTTTTTTTTTTTAAAGGAATGAGTTATATTCATGGTTATACTAAAATTGTACAACAAACACTAGTGGTCTAGTGGTTGAATATTACTCTCTTTTGTTATGCACTTAGGTTCAAATCCACTGGGAACCCATTCAGGCGCTCATTCCTTTTTTTTTTTTTTTTTACTGGGGTATGAATCAAATCCAGTTATAGGATCCGTCTTACGATTAGGATCCGTAGACCTTCTCAAGTATAAAAGACATGAAAATGATCACTTTGAAATGTATACTAGTTATACTTTTTCACATCGACTTGGTAAAAGTCTTTGAGTTGCTTCACTTGAATTGCCGAACCATTTATAAATTTCTTCGTCCAAATTGATGGAGAAAAAAAATATAGATTTGCATAATGAGTCGTCTTTAGAAGCAATCAGAAATGAGCAATATTTTGTTTCAACTTTTCTTTTCTTTTCTTTTCTTTTCTTTTTTGTAGTGATAAATATTTATTTTGGAAAAAGAAATATAAATATGTTTTTAATGTGATTGGTGATGGAATGTGACATTACCTATAATCAAACATATCTTTTTGGGAAATGTATCTTTGTTCAATTTTTACAGGGTGTATTAATAAGCTTCTGGGGTGTAAATAACATCACCCTTAAAAAGTGAGAGTAAGTGAGCAATTTTTATGGGGTATATTAATAAATTTTGGGGGTGTAAATAGCCTCACCCTTAAAAAGTGAGAGTAAGTGAGCAAGATGAAAAAAATTACAATCAAACACATGGATTTTAGCATAAATACATCAACAATTTTTCTCTAGAAGAAATTAAAAAGAAAAATATATAAACAAACACTTCCAAAGTAGCTAGGTTTTGGAATCCATTTATCTTTCAAATTACTATGCATATTTATTTGAAAGGGGACAAAAACCGACTTTGTAAATTGTCGTCTTTCCATATTCTTAATCCTCATTGCCTTTGATGATTCCTCCAGCAAAGTTGCCTTTGATAATGAAAGTTTAACAACTAGATAAAGACAAAGGTTGACTAAAGAGACATGTTCCCGACGACTTCCACTTTCGAGAACCCGTTTACGATCGTTGTGATGTTGGAAATTATTTGGGTCTCGGATCGATCCAGGTTAAATAAGATCCGGCTTTTCGTCTAATCGAATGAAAGCGAAAAGAGGGATTTCAAAATCGAGTTTCAGATATAAGGAAAGTGATATAAGAACACAAGATTATATAAATTAAAGGGATAATTACAAAAACACCCCCGAGGTTTGGGTTAATTACAAAAAAAAAAAGACATGTTTCAAAATTACAAAAAACCCCTTCAAGTTTCATTTTGTCTTAATTTTAGGGGGTCACCAGTAATATTCTTGTAAATGTCGGGATTTGTTTTGAAATATTTTCGAAAATCACCGAGAAAATGTAAGAAGGAATCAAACATCAAGGAGTTTTTGTAATTTTCAAAGAACTCAAGGTTTTGTTTTTTGTAATTAGCCCAAACCTTAGGGGTGTTTTTGTAATTATTCCTAAATTAAATTTATTCTAACTAAATGAAGAATAAGAAAATTACCTTTTTCGACGATTTTTGTTCTTCGCTTGGTCTTCTTTGAACCTTCGACTTGAATATTGTAGACTCCACGACCTTCTAACTTGATCCTCCTTATTAACGACAGTGTGTGGGCACCCAAAAAAATTCTAAGTTTCTAACTTTAATTATCCTACGATGTACTCAACTCATCGTATTGTAAGATTGAGCTAATCAATATTGTAAGGCTTTCTTCTCAAAAAAAAAAAAAAATACGTAAGGCTTTTGAACTTGGCTAATATTCAAAACCACGATCACACTTTGGGGAGAACACGAAAACGTCCCTTATTAAATGTGTGGGCCGTTAATCCCAAATCAATTGAGTTGGGGAAAAAAAATTCCTTTGCATTTGAATCAACCAAAAACAACGATTGACCAAAAATTTCTTTTCAAAAAAGTGACCAAAACTAAGAGAATGTCTCCCATAGGACCGTCTTACGGATCCTATTCCGTAAAACGGATCCTACCGCGACCCGCCCCAGCCCCAACCCGCATTGACAACTGTCAATTTTAAAAAAAAAAGCTCATGAGAAAGCCCAAATCCGCGACCCGCGACCCGCCCAACCCCAATCCGCAATGACCCAATGATCCGCAATGATCCGCCTGGCAGCTGGCAAATTCAAAGCCCAATGACCCAGCTCAAAATAAAAAAAAAAAAAAATTAAAAACCTAATTTCAAAACAAAACCCGCAGCTCCTGAGAATCGAACAGGACCTCCTCCTCCAAAAGCTCAGCTCGCCATCTCCTGCTCCAAAAGCTCAGCTTGCCATCTCCTAACAACAAAAAAGCTCCACTGGTAAGTCGATATTCAACTATTTTCTACAAAAAAATTGAAATTTTGTAAGAAAGAATCTCCATTGTTCTTTGCAACAAAAAGCTTCATTGTCATCTTTACATTGCACTTTCGACTGTTGTGCGATTTTCGATAATCTCTTCAATGGAGAATGACGATGCACACATCTCATTGATGAAGGAATGCAATGTACTCATACATTAAAAAAATGATACTTTTCTTTGGAAATACGACACTTTTGTATTTAAATATGATACTTTTGCTTTGGAAATACTAATACTTTTGTATTTAATTATGATACTTTTTTTTGAAATAGGGATAATATTGATATTATATATGATACTTTTTGTTGAAAATAGTGATATTGTTTATGGAAAAAATGATATTTTTACAATAGGCATTTAAATTTTACAAAATTATATTTACTTGAATAAAAATGATATTCAGTTAGATATTTTGATGTAATAATTTATTTCATTTATACATATAAGTGAAAACTTAGATTCGGTACTTATTGTTTCTAGTGATGAAGATGATATATAAGTCATTGAAGGTGAAAATGCTGAAACAAGAGATACTACAGACCAAAACACGGAGGCGGATGCGAAGGTATCACATTTTACATAAGTATTACTATTTTCTCCAAAAGTACCAACATCTATTAATGTCATCTGTGATTTTTTAAATATTTCTAGACTACACCAATGAACGTGTGGATGTATCGGGTTCCCTTGTTGGATGAAAAGGAAGACAATTGATGACATGCATAATTTGTATAGGGATCATAGTCGTGCACTCGGGTTTAACATTCGTAAAGCAACAACTCGAACTCAAGCTAATGGAGTTGTGACAGAAAAAAAAAAATTTGTATTCTCTTGTAAAGGATTTAGGAGATCGGAAAATTTGGAAATAAATTCCAAAAATGAAAAAAGAAAAATTTCCCTATCACACGTGCATCGGATGTAATGTTTCATTGAGGTGAAATTAAATAACGAAGGTCTTTATGAAGTCTTGGGCCATGTCACGGAGCATAATCATCCATTTACAAGAAAAAGTGGAACCACCTTCATCGTTCGAGAAAGATTACAAGTGAAAAGGGCAAAGTGATAGAAGATATGGTCTCTTCCTAATGAGACCGATAGATTTTACCGTTATATGGCACATGAATGGAGGAGATTATAGTGTTGGACACACTATAAAAGATCATCTAAATTTTGTGAATCGTCTGAAATTGAAAGAAATAGAAGGTGGGGATGCACAAACACTTGTTGAAATGTTGTACCAACAACAATCCGATGAGGAGGACTTCTATTTCAGAGTTAAGCTGGATGAGATGGCCAAATTGAGCAATATTTTTTGGAGAGATTCGATGATGAGAGAAGATTATGAAATATTTGGGGATGTTGTCATTTTTGACACAACATATCGCACAAACAGATATAATTTGATATGTGCTCCAATAGTTGGCATCAACCATCAATGGAAAAATGTGATGTTTGGTTGTGCGTTCTTATCAAACGAAAAGACTGAAACATTCGAATGACTTTTTGAGGTTTTTAAAAAAGCCATCGAGAGAAAGTTTCTGTAAATATATTCACCGACCAAGACCAAGCTATTTCTAACGTGATAGAAAAGGTACGTGAATCGAATTGAAAATATAATACTTTATCACATAAAATAGATACTTTTACTTGCAAAACGATACTTTGACTATATTATTTTTCTTTTTCATCCAGTTCATCGATCCCTATTTTTGTGATGAATTACAAATGGTACTTTATCGCATAAAACAGATACGTTTAGTCGAAAAAGTGTAACTTTAACATTGAATTATTCATGCGGTATTTCTGGGACAAAACATAGGCTATGTCAATGGCATCTTTACCAGAATGCAATAAGCATGTTTGGACAATCAAAAGCAACAATTCCATTAAGAATGCATTTAGGAAATGCTTGTATGGTTGTACGGATGAAGCGATTTTGAGAACTCTTGGAGTAACATGATTTAAACGTCACGGATTGGAGGATCAAACATGGTTCAAAAGATTGTATGAGATAAAGGAAAAAGCGGTGCACAACCTTAAGCAAAGATTTCTTTTCTCATTGAATACTTTCCTCACAAAGGAGTAAAAGTACTAACAACGCCATGGGATTTAATGCAAAGAAGACGACAAGTTTGACTGATTTTTATGGAATTTTTAAGGAACTAGTGAAGAATTGGAGAATAAAAGAACAAAATGATGAGTTACAATCATCAAGATCAATACCATCGACTTCCATACCATTGATTGGGTTGTTAAAGCACACTTCGAGTTATACACTCTAACAATGTTTAAAGACTTTGAGAGTGAGTTTATCGCATCAATTTCTACTACTTGCACTCTAGTTCATAATGATGAGATATTGAATGTTTATGATGTTTCTTCTCATATTGGGGATGGAGGTGTAAGTAAGGTGATGTTTGATCCATTGCGAGACATGGTAACGTGCACTTGTAAGTAATTTGAAGAATGTGGTATTTTGTGTTTCCATTCATTACGGGTCCTCCATCTTCAACCGAAAATATATATTCTTAAGAGATGGACAAGAATGGCAAAATCTCAAGTATGGGACATCTTAAATAAGAGAGTTGAGAAGCCTGGCAAGCCTAATGATTGCATTCCTTGGCGCCATGATATGGCTCGAAGATATTATGATCTTGTGTTGAAATGCAAAGGAAATGAAGAAGCAAGGAGAATCATTGAAGAAGGTTACGGAAGAGATTTTCTTGCTATTAGTGCCTTGACAAATGTGCAAAATTCTACCGGACAAAATGAATTGTCTGTTGTTTCAAGTACAACTAACACATTACAAGATCCTACACGATCTATAACAAAGGGTAGAAGAAAAAGAATAAAGGAAGTTTGGAAAAGAGCAAGAAGAAATAAGTGACATCTCTGATTATTCTCAAGCAAAGGAGTTTGGTTCAAAGACTCCGAATCCTCGGTTATTTTAGAGATATTTTACTTAAATTTGTCAGTTGTAATGATGCAATTTTTGATACACTTGTGATTTTAGATATATTTTTCCAAATCTATCGACTTTCAATGTTTTAAATGGTAGATTCTTAAATCTATCACTTCTTAGTATCTATCGGGATACTCGATACTTTTTGTATAATTACGATACTTTTAACATAATTACTAATACTTTTCTAAATTTTGTTTAGAATTATGCAATTAGGTTTCCAAAATTTAAAAATCCAAATGCGAGAATGATGATACTTTTCGTGTAATTACGATACTTTTTACAATTACTAATACTTTTCAAATTTGTTAGAAGTATGCAATTAGATTACCAAAATTTAAAAATCCAAATGCAGAATACTAATACTTTTCGTGTAATTACTGATACTTTTTAAATAATTACTGATACTTATAACCTGTTTAGAAGTTTACATGATAAAAAAATTCAGAAAACACATCACCTACACACAATCAAATAAATTCAGCACTCAGTGCTTAAAACTAACATTGCACTGCAAAAAATCAATTTACTATCACAAAACGACTACCAACATTAACAAAATATCATCTACTATTCAGCATCTAATCACAAAATGACCACCAACATTCACAAAATATCAGCTACTATTCAGCATCTAATCACAAAATGACTACCAACATAAGCAATCTCAACATTTACAAATTTCAGAAATATACTATCTCATCATTTTTTCGGTTTCTTCGTGCCTTTCTTGTTGGTTTTCTTGGAGGGTTTTTTGACAGTTCGGGTCGTTTCCTTGAATTTGAGCACTTGTTGCTCTATCTCCGCTCTCAATTCATTAGACTCAGATAAAAGGATTTCGGCACAGTATATGGCTCTCAATTTGCATCTTTCCACAACCTTAAAAAAACACAGATATAAAAACAGATAAAATAATTATAAAAAAACACCTATAAAAACAAAAAAATTCTTTGTTTTAGAGAATATTCATACCTTTGACAAATCCGGAGATGAGTAAACTTTTCCAACAAAATTTTCCATATGATGCATGAGGAAAACACCACAATCAATGTTGGTCTCATTTGTTTGCCATTTGAATGGCACATTTTCCCAGATATATGATTTAACTTCTCCAGCTTTTGGATGATTTTTCTCGCTTTGAGGAAGACGAACTTTGCTTATCTTTGAAAAGTGACAATTTAATGTCATAGATTTGTAATTGTTATTAAACATAATAAAAGTTAACAAATACGTATGATGCTTTACCACCAACTTCGAGAGACCAACATACTTGATTAACAACCTCTTCATCATGCACCATATTGTCGAGGTATTGCACTTTCTTGTCAACAAAATTGATAACAAAGGGCAATATAATGGCCTTGGTAGCAATATGGTACAAAGATCTACAAATTTTGAAAACAACAGATACTTCATCGGTTTTTTTAACACAAAACGATACTCGATACTTTTGATGCAATTTCTGATACTTTGAGCATCAGATATATAACATGCAGAGTGCAAATAATTTTTCAAATGTTAACATAAAACTGATACTTTTCAGATCATTTATGATACTTTTGATCCAATTTGTGATACTTTGAGCAACAAAGATTAACATGCCAAATGATGCAACATATTTTCAAGTAAAATCATAAACTTATCAAATAAAATGATATACTTTTGAAAGCAAATACTAAAACAATCTTACCCGGTCAACAGTGTTCAAGTCCGATTTGTTCAAGGTACTCAACCACGTCCTCCAACAGCCTCTAAGTTCACTTCCAGAGTTTTTTCCATCATAACAAGCTTCAAGATACAACTGTTGCAAGAAAAACAAAGAAGATCAAAAAAACTGAAATAAACATAAAAAGATTTGATTAAAATATTACTTACAGAATGTTGAGTGTTGAAATAAAAATGTCCAGAAATCTTTGCCCGACCAACTGATTTGTTTAAAATAAGTGTCCATACATCAATGATACTTGAAAAAATCAAATATGCATCATGTAATGAATCAATTCCATCACCAAAGACAATAAATGAATGCCCTCCGTGGGCAAAACTATTTTCGCTGAAACGCAAATAATAGTAGCATGTGAGTAATAAGAAATCAATGAAATAATAATTTTTCAATCTATAATCTTATTGTTACTTACTCTCTTTCAGAACTATGATCGGAAAAAGCAAGTCAACAACATCTCTCTGTTTTCGTGTCATTCCAGTCAAGTAGCGATTGTTCTTTTTCATAAATTCACAATGAAATTCAGTTTTATTGACTGGCCAATCATTTGTTCCAATAACAGACAAAAGAAAAACAAAATGTCATTTTTCTAAGAAAAACGATACTTTTCTAAGAAAAACGATACTTCTAAAATATCACTTGAATTACCTTCAACTTGACTTTCAAACATTTCGTTATCGGGGCATCGTCACCTAACGGTTCATCGATTATTGTTTCTTGCGACTTTGGCTCGGGCGTCGTGAGATCAAACCTAAGCATTGAATTCTTCCGTTCTTTCATTTTTTGAAAGTTCTTCACAACTTCATCAATATACTTATGAAGTTTGCCATTGGAGAAGAATTCATCGTCCGTGAAGATGAAAGGTCTGCTTTTTGTTCTCGCATTTCTAGACACAATCGTTCCATGTGGAAATGGGTTATAAATTCCATGTCCCTTTTGAGCAACAAGCATACTTTATCGACACCCTATAAGAAAAAAGTGACAATTTTTAGATCACTTGCGCAATATAAAAAGTGATAGTTTTTTGCTAAAAAGTGATACTTTTTAACTAAAAAGTGATACTTTTTAACTAAAAAGGATACTTGAATGCTAAAAAGGGATACTTTTTAGCATAGAAAATAATAATATCAAACAATGAAACATAATACTTTTTCAAACATAAATGATACTTTTTAATAGTAAACGATACTTGAACATACTTACATCTTTTGCGGACTTTCAAACTGGATCAACCTTGAAGATTGATCATCTTTCCTTATTTTCCCAATCCCAAATCTCTCCCCCTTTTTTTTTGCTTGCTTACAATCGACCTTTTCCCAACATCAAGGTTCTCTCCAATATTCTTTCCATCACCACCTTTTTCCACATCACCTTTCTCAACATTTTTCAAATTAACGCCACCGAAAATAGGATAGATATTTTCAACATCACCCCGACCAAAATCGCTAGCCTCTTTCTCATCTTTCGCTCTTTTTCTTATTTTCTCCGTCGTCGAATGTTGAAGAAGTGGCGACTCAAGATTCAGATTTACCTTGCCATTTAATACGATGAAAGTATAGGATTTGCAAGGCCAAAAGGCAACCACTTATGTGTGTTTTGGACTTCTTGTTAAACTTGTCCACCGATCTACATAACCTATCCAACACTAACGAACACCATCGAAATGTCGATTCCATATACATCAATTAAAGATTTAAAACATGAAACATCTACCGTGCGATTCACACTTGGTGTCAAAAAAGTGTAGATAGGCTATATAACAAAAATAGCCTTTTGAAATCATCACCCCCTTCTTTATAGTCCTTCATCAATTTTTGTTTCAAAAACCCAACTGTCGAACTCCCATCAATACCCACTTTGTTCTTAAACTCGATAACTTCATCCAAAGTTTCACCCTTCTTATAAAATACTACGTCCTTATTGTTCCTCGGCAACAAAAAGACATCACATATGTCATCGGCATTATGAAAAACCTTCTCATATCGTCAACGATGAGCATCATCTCGCCCATTGAATCTCTTGACGAGCAACGACAACATTTGAGCGGTAGTTGTTTCACTTGAAATTTCAATGACCCCCTAAAGTCGATGCTCTCGATATCCTCCCTCTCTGCTCGACCAAATCCTTAACTATATCAAAAAGACCTTGAGGTCTACATTGCGTAGAGAAACTGCTGAAAGAAATATAACGCCATACTAGTACTGATAAAAACATGATATAAAAACTGATACTTTTAAGGACATTTCTGATACTTAAAAGCAATATAAAAGTGATACTTTTTAGATCACCCCCGAAAGAAAAAAGTGACAGTTTTTAGATCGATTCTTTGCAATATAAAAAGTGATACTTTTTTGCTAAAAAGGGATACTTTTTAACTAAAAAGGGATACTTTTATGCTAAAAAGGGATACTTTTTAGCATAGAAAATAATAATATCAAACAATGAAACATAATACTTTTTCAAAAATAAATGATACTTTTTCAAGCATAGAAATATAATGCCATATTAGTACTGATATAAAAACATGATATAAAAACTGATACTTTTAAGGCCATTTCTGATACTTAAAAGCATAAAAATGATACTTTTAAGGCAATTCCAAATGGACTAATACAATGAATGGTTCAGATACTAAAAAGAAACAGGACAAAAGTGCACAAACCTCTTAGTATCTTCCTCTGACAGCTTGATTTTCTTTCGGGGACTTTTAGAATCATGCTTTCCAATTTTCTCACCCGAAGATTTACGCTTTGCAGCAGCCTTTCGAGGTTCAACTACATCAAGCTTTCCAGGTTTGTCTTCAGCAACTTCCTTCGCTGCAATATCTTCCTCTACATCAACATTATCCTCAGCCTTTTGAGTCTCTTCAGCAACATTTCCTTCTTCCAAAGGTTTTTCGACAACATCCCCTTGACCATCAACAACCTTATCTTCATCCTTTTCAATCTCTTCTGCAACGTTTCCGTTCTCGCAACCAAATCACGACAACTAACATCTTCTTTCGTCGGGCTTTCTCCTATCATGCCTTCTCCCGGCTCCTTCTTCCCCTTCCCCTTCCCCTTTGCCTTCCTCTCCCCCTCCGTATCAACAATTTCTCCCGACCCACCTACAAATATGCAAATATCGATACTTTTAACACATATATCAACAAAAACACACATAATTTAAAGATAAAAATCAAAAACTCAATTCGCGATACTTTTCAAGCAATTTCGGATACTTTTGGACAAATTTATGATACTTTTATGCAAATTTCGATACTTTTAAATATCATTGTTCCCTTAAATTTACAAATAACACCAGAATTTTAACATGAACATAGAAAATCAATACACTATTTTAAAAAAACATATTAACATAAACAACGAAAATGCAAACTAATATCTTTATCCTCATTTTTTTAATGTCTTGAAAGCGTTTTTCTTCGTCTGCCAAATGCTTGTCCACAACATCTCCTTGACTAACATCTTCTTTCTTTGGACTTTCTCCTACCGTGACTTCTCCCACGCCGCTTCTTCCCCTTCCCCTTCCTTTACCACGTATCAACACTTTCTTTCTGCCGAACCATATACAAATATACAAAACACTCGACACTTTTAAAATACAATTTCAAGCAACATAAACACATATATTTCTGATACTTGGAATAAGACATAAGTACTTAAACAAACAATTATAATAGTGTACGTTCGCACGTGTGCAAGATATAAACCCAGACTTATTATATATTAAACAAAAAAAATTCAAGCAACATAAACACATATATCAACAAAAACACGCACAATTTAAATAAAAATCAAAACTCCATAAATCACATATATATTGATACATGCGGATAGGGCATATGCATGGTACTTTTAAGTCATTTACTAATACTTTTCAAGCAATTTCAGATACTTTTAGTTCCATTTAACAACAAACGAAAAAAATCCATAAACTAGATTAAAAAAAACACTGATACTTTTGACCAAATATCTGATACTTTTATGCGAATTTCTGTTACTTTTAAATATCATTGTTCCCCCGAATTTACAAATAACACCAATGTATCTACTAACAAAACTAAGAGAACAAGAAGAAGATGAAAAAAAGAGGAGATATTCGAAAATACCTTTGCAACTTGAGAGAACTCGAACTACAGTTGAGAAATCCACCTACGAACGCTGAGAAATCATTGCAGTTCGATGAAAAACTTGAGAGAACTCGAACTTGATAGAACGTCAATGCCAGAACCAGAGAGGACTCGAATTTAACTCACAATTGCAGAAATTATTAATTTAACTCCAAAATCAAAAACCCTAGGTCGAACGTGAGAGAATATGGCCAAATCAGCCGAACCAACCTCGAGCGTGAGAAAGCGTTCGTGAGAACGTGATAAAACTGAAATTGAACGGAAATTGAAGGAAATTGAAAGAAAACTAAACATAAACCCTAGTTTCAGTGAGAGATTGAGAACGGTGTGAGAGAGAGAAAGAACGAACGCAAAGTTAGAGAGAGAAGGGGAAATGAAAGCAACGTGTGAGAGACTAGCCTGGAATGTGTGAGAGAAAAGAAAAAAAAATAAAAAATAAAAAGCTGACGGGTCGCGGGTATGCGGGTCGGGCGGGTCAGTAAGATCCGTCTTACGGTTTGAGACCCGCAATACGGTCTTATACAAGTTTTTGCCCAAAACTAATTGTTTTTGCTTAAAAACTGGAGGCCGAATTTGGTTATGGATTTGGATAAAAATTGCCTTTTTAGTTTGGCCAAAAAAATCTCCAATTCAATTGTAGGGGCGTCTATGAATTTTTCTTTCCAATTCGTGAGGTTGGCGGCCGAAAAATTCCCTTTCAATTGTGAGATGTGGTCTCTTTTTATATGCTTTGTTCAATCATACTTTGCAAATCAAAATTCTATCTTTTCAAGAATTCAAAACTCTAGACACACTCTAACTCTAATTGATAATTATCCATTATAATTATTAACTTAATAATTATATTAATATCATAAATATCTTATGTTTATTTAATTCCAAATACAATCAAGATCGTAGAATATCAAATATTCCTAGGAATTAATCGATATTAATATATTAAGCCAAATATTATGAAAAAACTATTTTTCATAAACCTTTAGGAACATAAAATATTATTTCTAATCCATTTACTCTAAGAAGGCGAATCGAGGACCATTGATCTATAATTACAAGCTCCAATAAAACCGAATAAATAATTAAATTCTTTAATTAATTTATTCGACTTATTAATTCCGATATTACTCCACTATAAATTCGAAATATGCACTCAATGAATTTGACTATATAATCATTACATATGGATTAATCCTCCATAGATAATTCGTAATTGAAGCTAGGTAGTATTCGTTAAACCTTTTCAATTACTTATTATCCTCATTTACCATTAATCCACTAGCGAATGGTTAATTTATAATTGGATTATAAATTAGAGATCGCAAAACCATTCGATTCCTTAATTAACAAATGAGAGAATTGTCTTTCTACTTTCTCGTAAGAAGGAATTGACTCCATATATGTGAATTTATATTCCTAACTATTTACTTCAAACGTGAATCTAAAATGCGTATGTTGGGAATTAGAACAAACTTAAACTAGCAAATTAAGAATCATACGAAATAAACAGAGTCTATAATCACTTATGATTAAGATTTATCCACATATGATCATCTTGCGATTTGATTTTTCATTTCTATATTGGAATTTGTATAAATAATTCAAATTAAATCGGTTCAAGTCCTATAAATAGAATTTGTATGAAAAAATCAAATTAAATTGGTCCAAGTCCTATATAATCAAATCATATATAATGCCCCCACTAAGATATTTCCACATCGACGGTCTGGATAAGACAGTCACATTCAAAATATTTTGGGCCACATTAGTGGTGTTTTAATTAAAGATCTCATACTTTTAATTAATTTCATCACAAACTTAATTTTAGTTTATTATCCATAATCTTAATCCTCTTGTATATAACAATCATATACTAAGATTATGGTTACATTAAATAAACTGGGGATTTTCATGAAGTTCAAGGAAATATATACAATACGCACAAGTGTTCGAAAATAAATATCGTCTTTATTAATAATAAAAAATAATTCACAATTGCTTTTAAGGCACTATCCCTAATAGAAAAAACTGATATTAATTGAATAAATTCGTTAAAATCTACCCCTAGCGATTAGAATAAGGGGAATTACAAAAAATATCACGAGATTTAACTTAATTACTGATGTGCAATTTCAAATTTAATTATCTTTAATTATTTTTAATTATTTGATTATTGCCTAAATATCAATTTATACTATTTATTAAATTACTTTGTCCCACGAGATCCATCGATATACAAGACCCAATACCCAACTATAAATAATTCATCTAGTCTCATTTGTAAGGTACATGGTTATTTTCTACACTTTAATCCTTTTATGACATGATTGTCATGTATGAATATATTAGATAGTAATTTAATGAATTTCTGAATGGAATAAAAAAATGATATGATGATACCATTTATATGCTTGGTATGTAAAGGAATGCAAAAAGAATGAAATGAAGATTTTTCCACTTGATTTAAATCTCTTGATTGGTAATTATAAATGAATAATGGTGGTTGAGAAAAATAATTTTAAGTCAAATTACTCTTAAATAGAATTTGTTTAGACAACATTATATTATATATATTACACATAAGTGGATCTAAGATTATTTTAATGTGTCTTGAATAATATATATTTACATATTTATGTTTATGGTATCGACAATATTTATAAAATATATATATATTTAAAAAGAATCAATGAAAGAGTTTTATATCAAAAAATTAATTTTAACTTTTAGAATTTATATTTAATTGATATATAGTTAAATTGTAAACGATGTGAAATGGGAGCAATGGATATTCCTCACTTTTTGTTAATAGGAATTCTCAAGAGAATGGACATTCACATTGCTAAACTATAACAATCATGTGAATGAGAATGAACCAAGGAAAGTCAATGAAACAACGACAAAGCTTGACATTGCATAGAATTGCACAAACGATGATCATAATATTCATGATCGATGAAAGAAACAACAGTTTGAATGGAATATTAAAGTGAATGCTAAATCTCCCTATCAAAACATTTTCGAGTGTGCCCTGTTAATTTTCTATCTCACGAATCGGAGCAAAAAAGTAGAAATGAGATAGGACCACCACATAAAAGTAAACCCCCAACTTGGAAGCATACTAAACTTTTAGTTTGATTTGATAAATCAAGGCACGTTGAAAGCTTTAGATTTTGTGGAATAGTAGCATTTTTACTTGAAGAAAAGTTCAAACAGTTAATGAACCATGGATAGGATCACAAGAGATCTTTCCCATTTATCATTTTGGGAACACTAAAGATATGAGCTTTTACAAATATAGCAGGCATCTTAAGCAATTTTGATGAAATTCAGGGTAAAAGCCAAATACAGTATAAAACAAAGATGAATGAAAGCTCCAGTGCGAGTATGATTTGCAGAAAAGGAAATTAGAACTGAAATCAAACAACCAAAAAGAATATGAAATAACATTGAAACTTACATAGCCGTGAGGTTCAATACAGTGATTGAGTGAAACAAATGACTACCATGTAAAACAAATGACTACTATGTAAAACAAGGAGGAGCTCCAAGGTAACCCCATGAATTATTTTGAGTGTGTAATAAGGCATGAGAAACAACTTTCTCGAGAGAAAGAGTTAAATATTTGGTGACAATTTATTTGATCCTTCTAAACTACAGGAGATGGAATTTATGAAGATTCGAAATATGTTATCAAGAATGCATAACTAAAAGAGGGAAGAAGTGTAAATCCAAGCGGCTACGATAATCTAGAGGGGGTGAATAGATTATCTCCATCTTTTCGCTTTCTTTTTTTTAAAACCGAATGCTCAAATACAATAATAAAGGTGCGGAATATAAACAACACACATCGATTTAAAGAGGTTCAACCCACCTAGGGCCTAATCCTCTACCACCCCAAAGATATCCGGGATGGATTTGAAAAAGAAAAAGAATTTATTAATTACCAAAATTAATACAAATTCAACTTACAACACCTTGAAGAGCACCACACTCTTCTTCAACACCACCTTTGGAGATTACCACAATCTCCTTTGAAGATTACCACAATCTTCCTTCAACGACCTTGTGAAGATTACCACAATCTTCAACCTTGAAGAATACCAAATTCTTCAACACCTCAATAAAAGATTACCACAATCTTCTTCACCTATCACCTAGATCATCCAAGTGTGTTCTTACCACAAGAACACTCACAAGGATATCTTGTGTTTGAATGATAACCGAAAAATCAAGATTACAACTCAAGAATGAATATTACAATTTGAGTGCGAATGTAATCAAGAATAGCCAGACCTCAAAGATGTGAAAGTGATAAGATTTACAACAAGAATAATAACAATGAAAGACCAAGTGTTTGCTTGAAGTGTATCTTGTTGTGTGTATCTCAATTGTTGTATTGGTTGCTCCAAAACTTCCTCTATTTATAGGAGATGATTGATCAAGCATAGGCTCCTCTTGGGGATTGAAAATCTACTGAAAAATACAATTAAAATTAAGAATATAGCTGTTAGAAATCAATCCCACAATTTAAGGAAATGTTTAAAACGGTCATATTTTTTTGTCAATACACAATGCTTCGTTGGAAGAATACACAAAAAATAACACAGGGGCGGAATCTACCTCGGCCAAAGTCGACCATCATCACCCCAACCGGTCCCCTCATGGATTTTGCAAAGATCAAGTGTTCTATTTCAACGTGAAACTTGGGTCATTTGTTTTCCCTTCCGTCTCATTTTGTTTCTAAAAACATCTTCGATGCGGGTTGCCCTATGATGATTCGACCCGAGACAAGAAATGTTGTCCAATTTTGTCGAAAATAAAACCCAAGAAATACTCCGAAAATTTAGTAAAACGTTTTAAACCAATCGGAGTATTTAGACAACATTTAGAACCTTTTTAGAGTGAAAAATCCATTGATATAAAATCATTAAAAGTGTTGTCCATTATTATCAAAAATAAACTTGAGGAAATACTGGAAAATATTAAAACCATTTTAAATCATTTAGGAGTATTTGGACAACCTTTAAAAGCATTGTTTTGATGACAAAATAAAATCATCAAAATTAAGATAAAAACATGTATCAAACAAGAAGTACCTCCGAAACAAGGATGCCCCGCTTTATTTCCACATCGACCATATGTACCTTCCAAAGATAAGAGCTGATTACATGAAAATCAACTAGAGAAAGTTAGTAGGATGTAAATAATATTCCAAACATTTAAATCAGTCAAATGATGAAAGATTCTTCATGGAGAGAAGATAATAAGTGAATGAGATATGCTTCCTCATCGAATATTTGCTTAATCGTGCTTTCTTCTTATCAATCATCGACCTTGCGAATAATAAGGTTTACCTACCCGAATTTGAGCTCTCTATCTGCTCATGAATTTGTCAAAGTGAATCTAATCGAAACAGAGATGAAATGGTGTTTATTCCTCCTACAGATGGCCCTCTAGGCAAATTTCAAATAGACAAATGGTTTCGAGACAAATTTAGAAAGAAAAAGTGTACAAGTGAAATGGAAAACAAGAGAGACATAAGGAATTGCAATTAGCAGCCCATATGAAAAATCCATAAATTGCCATGCAAGGAATGACAATTCTAATGCTTTAAATAGCATCTCTTGACAAAAAGGGTTGAATCAACACAAGCTTCAAACCACTTAAGTCGACCGCTTTTTCAAAGAATTTTAGCCCAAGCATTAGGCCCCTAATAACATAAATTATGAAAGAGGACACACATACCTTCTCTTGAGTGAGATACTAGATGTCAGAATCTTTGGCAAAATGCATCCCCCGGAGATGACAATGATTAAACAAATACCAGGAATCTGATTGTATTCAAGTACATTTTCCTTTGGATGTAATAAGGGTTCTATTTGCACTGTGTTTTTGCAAACTATTAAAACCAATTACCATGAGTTCCAAAACTCCAAACAAGCAATAAACTAGTTTAACACTAGTAAGCATGCAAGAAATAAGCAAGAAATGAATTCAACAATAATTGCAAGAAGTACAAAGTTTAGCAACTGCATCCTAAACAAACAAGCGATGATGAAATAATAAAGTAATAATTGCAAGAAGTACAAAATAAATAAAACACGAGAGATAAAATGGATAAACTATTATATATTTGCGAAGTGAATCACCGGACATATGTATTACTTCGTTAGTGTATCTAATCATGCAACCTCTGAAATGAGTATGAGTTAAATGCCATCAAAGTAATTAGAGACAGACTTTGACTCATCCGAACTATATCCCCAACCAAAAAATTATAGACAATTGTTTCATTGGAATTTGGTCTTGAGAAATGGGTGTTGACCCGATTTTGACCAAATAATTAAGTGGTTTCCATTAGTGTAAAATAAATTAAATTATTTGTAAACATTCTACTAAAAGAGTAAATGAGAATAACATTTGGAATTTCTCAAAACCGATTCCGGTGAATGAGAAATTAATGCTAGAAGTTAGCCACTTAATACAAATAAATGGTATGAAAAATGGAAAATGTGGGGAAGCGAAATGCTCCATCCCACATAGAAAAATGATGAAAAGTTTGCACACTTTATAGATCCCAAGTTGGACTTATGGGTTTGGGCCCTTGGGGCACCCAAGTTTTTAAAGGAGAAAATGACATAAATACCCCATTTTCCATACCCAATCCCCGCACAATGTCCACTTTCCCGCTGATTTTGGACAAAAATACCATTTTCCGCTGAATTTGGACAAAAATACCCATTTTCCGCTGATTTTTGACAAAAATACCCATTTTCCGCTGATTTTCTTGCGTTGGTTTCTTTTTGTTTCTTTGTTGTTTCTTTGTTGTTTCAAACATGTTTGTTGTTTCTTTGTTTCATACTGTTTCATTTATGTTTCTTATATGTTTCACTTAGCCAACTTTTCATTGCATTCCACGATTGCATGGTGAAAATCTCGATTGTGGTATGTCACAATGGACAATGGGAAGAAAATAGAGAGTATACCAACTTTGAAATAACAAGAATACTGATTCCAATGGATCGCAATATGATTCAAATGGATCGCATATTCAACACCCTAAACGAAATCTTGGAACAACAAAGTCAATTCAGAAAATTTGAGCTTACTTGTCCATCATTGGCTACGAAAATGGACACAACTCCATTATTAGACCAAAAAATACTTTGTATTGACTTCCAACATCGTAGAATTATTAAATGCATCAACTGTAGTAGGAAAAGACCTACTGGTAACAACTTTGCTAGAGTACGTGAGATCTTTAGTTCAAGATTAGGCATGTAGACATCGAAATGAAACAAGATCAACATTTACAAGGATGACAAAAAAAAAAAAAAAAAAGAGTATATGGGAAAAAACTACACTATTTCTCTAAATTTAAAAGAAACTATAAACTTTTATCACATGATCCCCTGTTTCACAATTGTTTCTTACATGTTTCATTTATGTTTCTTACATGTTTCAACCGATTACACCATCATTAAAATTTACGTAACAATAATTCTCTAAAATCATTAGGAAGTAGAGGTAGAAACTCAATGTCGTTGTCATCGTAATCACCATTTTGCGCTTCAACTTAGCATGATTGTGAAGCGATTACTAAGTCTTGATTGTTCATTCTCTATCTCGAATGCTTCGACGTCCATAGCCTTCCCACCAATAAAGTGCTCGGCATAACAAGCAACAAAAAATCCCACATTCACTAAAGAAATAAAAAAAGATACACAGTCAGATACATAACACAACAAATCAAAAACAATAAAAAGAACAAATAAATGGAAATACAGAAACATAAAAGAAACAACTTCGAAACAACATCGAAACAAACGAAAAACTTCAAATCACAAAATAATAAAAGAACACAGAGAATTGGGTTTAACCTCTGAGTCTTCGCTCGACATTTCATCAAACAGTTGCAAAGCCTCACCCCGTCGGATGAAAACTCGAAATCAACCACAAAATCTTCACCCCAATCCTCGTCGCCCCGTTCGAAACATTCATCATCTTCTTCGACACGACCGCGATTCCTAATCCGTGCTCGATTTTTTATTATTTTTAACATCACAAAAATTACATTCTCCAGCAACACAACTACTGAATTTTCTATTGATGAACTTGTTGCAAGAGATCACAACTATTACCTAATCCAAAATTTCCTCAGAACAGAACATCAAAAATCAAGAAAAGGCATAAAATGACACTCAATTTCTAAAACTAAAGAAACTTTACAAAAATCTAAAATCAATTCATCTGTCAAAATCCTAAAATCAAATTTATATCATCTTCCCCTAAATTAGCGGATACCGATGCTTTTTCCCAATCTTCGCTCAAATCAAACGCAAAATCATCTCCAGAAGAGGCGGCGCCGCCACCAACCACGGCGGAGCCACACCACTAGCAACGAACAAGTCAAAGAAAATCGCGATAGAATTGAGAGAGATGAGAAGGACAGGCCGAGCACTAAAATAGTATTTGCCGAAGCACTTAGGCGTCGACGCGCCATGACGTGGTGTGGCAAAGACATGGCACTTCGAAATCAAAACATAAATTGTGGTCGTGTGGTTTTGCTCCTATTTTTTTGTCAAAACCAGAGATTGTCATGACGCCTCATATACATAAACTCACAACAAAACAAATAAAACTAACAATCGAAGTTAGAAAAAAAAATGGACAAAGGCGATTGAAAATTAGGTTACCTCCCAAAAAAGCTAGTTTTAACGTTTTCTGATGAAAGGTCAATAACATATCATAAATATTCCACGTTGGCTCATCCATAGTCTTGCCCTCTATTTTTCTCATTTCTCACGCCTTTCTAATTTCAAGAGGAAAGCAGCTTGTCCTAGTGGGCGTTGGAGATGACGATCAATGCATTGAAGATGACTTTGCTGCATAAGAAAAGTAACATGTGGGTATATTTGGGAAGTTTAGGACTAGATGGGGTAGATTAGTGATAGGGTGGTATTTTTGTCTTTTTTTTAAAAATCAGGGTATTTTGTGTAATTTCCTCTTTTTAAAGGGGTGATGACCTACATGCTTGTGGGTTTGGTTCAAAGCACACGCGCGCGCCGCCACCACCGCCAGCCCGGCCCGTCCGGGTCGAGGGCATGCGGGCTTGGTCTTGGGCTTCAAGGCCCTCATTCTTTTTGAACCAAAAACCTTTAAAATAAATGTTTAATTAATTTTTGTAATTAATTAAATGGATTGCAACCTGGGTAAAGGTTCGCAACCGCGCACGGGCGGATGCATGGGTCGTGCGTCCCCGCCGTAGAATCGCTTGTACCACAAGTAGGGAGTCGACGCAATCGAGTAGGATGAACGTTGGCGTAACACAAATTTACAACCCTTCCGTAATTGCTTGAAGTTCACATTCAACAAGCTCGAAAAAAGGCGCTCAACGCTTTTACCAAATGCCAAAATAGGATAATTTTCTTCGTTCGACAATTTCTCCAATACCGAATATGCCATATTTCTCATTAACACATGTGTCAACGTCCAGATGAAAGCTTCCTCTTGGTGGTGGAGCCCATTCTCCATTAGAAACATTTGAGCTCGAGCTGCAAGATCCATAGCCTTTTTAGTGCTTTGAAATTGAGACAAAAAAGTGCCCACCCCATCTTTAATTTCCAACAAATTACTACCACCACCACAATGTATAAAACGTTGCCTTTCTTTCCACATAAACCAAGTAAAGGTAGCAAAATAGTCAAATTCTCCACGGGATTTTGAAACATCCAAATACAAAGATCCATGGTTGACCCAAAACGTGCTTTCTTGAGTAAAGAAGCAAAAGGTTGGAACTTCCAAAGGTGTTTAATCATCGGACAGAAAAATAAAGAATGAATCGTGGTGTCCTCGCAAGATTACAAAGTGCACAATTGCCTGAGGTCGGGATATGGTGTGCTCGTAAATTTGCACCAAAGATGAATGAAATCCTTTGAGACTCTCCACCAAAATTTTCTGATTTTTGGTGGGGTATTCATAGTCCACAACTTTCTCCACCACTAGGTTAAGACTTGGCCGGATTGAAAAGCGGGAGTTTCAAAAAGACCGATGGAAAATTTATATCCATCACGAACAGTAGCAACCTTTATTGTCAAAACTCCAACATCGAGTGTCAATTGTTGGTTGTTGGGATAGCGGGATGGCACAAATTTCTTTTTCAAGAAAATGGAAATAAGCTGCGATACCAACTGCTCATTCCATACACCTTGACACATAAGTTCACTAACTTTGGTAACCCGAGTATTTGAGACGGAGGGGTTACTCCATGGTTGACGCCGATGGAATCCATTTATCTTTGAAGATCTCAATTGATTCTCCATTACCCACTTTCCAAAGATAAACCCTCCTCCAAAATTTGTTTACTCCAATGCAAGGATCGCCAAATATAGGACGCTTTGCATCCGAGAGGCGCCTCCAAAATATCACAATGCTTAAAATACCGCGCCTTAAGGATTCTCGACACCAAAGAATTTGGATGTTTTATTATTCTCCGTAGCTGTTAAAGCAAAGCTCATTAAAAATAGTAAGCTTCCTAACCCCATCCACCCTATACTCTTTGGTTTGCATAGTGAGTCCCAAGTACACCAATGCATTTTCTTACTATCCCCATCTTGACCCCACAAGAATTTTGCACAGTCTCGCTCAATATCATCGCATAGTGAAGACGGAAGATGAAAGCAAGACATTGTGTATGTCGGTATATCTTGAAGAACTGATTTAATCAATACCTCCCGGCCTCCTCTCGAGAAGAATTTCCTCCCCCACCTTGGATTTTCTTAAGAATTCTATCCCGTAGATACTGAAACTGCACTCTCTTACTTCTCATTGAGAAAGTCGGCAAACCTAAGTAAACTTCATGGCTTTGTGTCACCGGTATCATGAGTTTCGCTTTAATTCGATCAATAATCTCTTGCTTTGTGTTTGGGTGAATGAAAGTGCCGACTTGTCAAAGTTGATAAGTTGTCCCAATGCTTTTTCGTAAGCTTTGAGATTTTCGAAAATGGTGCATGCCTCAAATTCATCTCACAAAAGAAAATAAGACTATCATCAAAAAAAGAGATGCGAAATGGGTGGGCATCCCGATGCAATTCGACCCCATGGAGATAATTTTGGTTCCCAGAATCTTGCAATAGAGATGAGAGGCCTTGTGCTCACAAGACAAATAAATACGGCGAAAAAGGATCCCCTTGCCGAATACCTCGTTGTGGCTTAAGATCTCCAAACACCTTTTGATTAAGACAGAAAGAGAATGATCTTATTGGACACATCGCATGATCTTCTATTCATGAATGATGGAAGCCCATTCTAGTCATAACAACTTCTAAAAAGCCCCACACAACCCTGGTCGTATGCCTTACTCATATCCAGCTTGAGCGCGCGTATCCCCTATTACTATTTACGTGATTTCGTATCCGGTGCATACATTCGAAACCCGAATAATATTATTCGAGATCAACCGACACGGAACAAATGCTCTTTGGGACTCATCAATAACAACAGGAGAATTTTCCGCATTCGATTAGCAATTGCTCTAGAAATAATTTTGTAGCGAGAAGTTACATAGGCTTATGGGCCTGAAATCCTTCATTGTCGAGAGGATTTTTAATTTTCGGGATCAACGTTATCACGCTTTGTTCCATTCATCCGATGGGGCACCTTCATTTAAAACTTTAAGAACTTCCGCTATTACCTCGGCTCCTACAATTCTCCAAAAGTTTTGAAAAAATGATCCAATCATTCCATCGTCCGGTGTTTTTCTAGGCCAAGTGCAAATACGACTCTATGAACTCCTTCCATCGAAAATGGTAGACACAAGAAATCATTCATCTCCTCACTTATTTTCGGTTCAATATTTTCTGCGATCTTGAGAATATCGTTAGTAGATGGTTGATTAGAGTGGAATAATTTTTCAAAATAATCAACAATAATCACCGCCATCCCGTCTCTATCGAACACAAATCTCCATGACTAGATACAAGGCCTGTAATAGTGTTCTTAATTCTACGATTATTTGCCTGGGCATGGAAAAATTTGAATTTCGGTCTCCTCCAAAGAAGCCACGAATTCCGACTTCTTTGGCGCCGTAGCTTTCCTCTTGGTAAGATAATTTCTCAATATTTCTTTCAAGTTCATTTATTTGTGGACCCGCCTTAACCCAATTGTGGTGATTTTTAAGAGAGTTTAGTTCCTTCCTTTGTTCAAAGAAAGATTTTTGGATCCTTCAAATGAGAGCCACCCCATGCATTCGAGGTAATCTTCACACACCTTGATTCGTTCTTGAAGAGAGCTCCCGATGGAGCAATTCCCCAACCTTCCTCAATAATCATTTCAACATTTTCCTCATTAAGCCAACACGCCTCGAATTTAAAGTTTTTCCGAGAATTCGATTACCCTACTCCAATCAACGTGTCTAGGGCCAAGCGTGATCTCCACCGGTCGATGGTCCGAATGATAGAACTCTAGATTAGTAGCCATGGTCTGCGGGAAATAAATGACGCCAACTATCCGAGTTTAAATATCTCAAGTCTTTTCAAGACAACTTGCTTTGAAGTTGATCGGCTACCCAAGTGAAAAATTCTCCATTGGTGTGCATACTCCTCAATTCACGATCTTTCAATGCTTCCCTCATAGCCTCCATTGGTGAATTAGCTCTTAGGCGCCCCACTTTTTCGCCACTAAAACAAATCTCATTTAGATCTCCACCAACCAACCATGGCATATCCTTTAGTTACGGTATGTTGGAAAGTTTCCTCAATAAATCCCAAGAATATTTCCAAGAGATGCATCCGGGTTCCCGTAAAAACCCGTAAACCTCCAAAGTTTCTCCCCATCGGTCACAATACTATCAATATGACCTGAGGAGAAGGACTTCACACTAATCGATAACGGTTGTTTCCAAAACAAATTAATCCTCCACTTTTACATTGACAATTAACCACAAAAACCCCTTCAAAACCCAACTTCACTTTCCAATGGCGACACCTATAATCTATCATCCTTGTCTCGGAGAGAAAAAGTAACAAGGGCTTCCTCTCTTTAACAAGGCGACAGAGCTCCCTGAATGCTAGGGGATTGCCAATCCCCGAGGCTTCCATACGATACAACTCATTGTGTTCGGCGGGATTGCAAAGCAACCTTCGCCGTCGAGTTAGGTGTTTCAACGTTCTCCTCCAAGTCAAAATGGGACATTCTTTTTTTATTTTTTATTTTTTATTTTTTATTATTTTTAGGACTCGTAGTGGGGGTTTAGTGGTTGGGACAAGAAAACTTTTGTAGAAAATAAGGGCTGATTGAATGTAAAAGCAAAAGTCATGGCAGACAACATGAAATGGGCTAAAAAGTAGGGAATAAAAAAAATAATTAAAAAAGAATGAAAAATGGCAAAGAAAAACCAAAGCAAGGGTGGTGAGGGAGGTGAGGAGAACCGAAAAGAAAGAAGAATACACAAAGAATGGTGGTGGCGGGGAGGACGAGGAGGGGACGACGAGAAGGAAACCGAAAAACGACGGGGGAAGAGGATGAGGTGGGGAGAAGGGTAAAGCACCCTAACACAAACCCAAATTGGGAACAACAACTCTTGGAGAAAACAAAACTCCTAACCCGAGGAGAATCAAATTTGCTCACTTTTGAAAAGGAATTGAGGCGTGGACTATTTAAGAGTATATATTAACAATGCAATAATATGTAGTTGGTAAAACAAAGCATAGGAGTCCAAAATCTGCCAACACAATATATAGAGGATCATGGACCAAATAATCCCATCTCACAAACACCGTACACCCCCCACCCACCGTCTCTCAACTTGTAATAAAATTTTACCAAAAGTCATAAAGAGAAAAAAAGAAAAAAAAAGAGAGAAACAAAGAAAGAAGCCATGGCTTGGACAATAACATATATCATCATCTCATTCTCCACATTTCTTCTCTGTTTCTTCCCATCCCAACCACAACAACAAACCTTCACCTTATGAAGCTCTCCAAAGAATACAACTTCCTAGTGGGCCTTCTTCCTAAAAGGCGCCACATGCGCCGCAACAGCTTGAGCCGAGCCACGGGTATCTAAACGGCTCATGCGGCTTCACATTGGAAAACTCATACCACTCAAATACAAGCCGGTTAACAAACGCATGATATCTCAAGGCCGGCTTCGTGGTGAGCGGTGTGAAAAATTATGTTATCTTAATCTTGGAGTAAATAACATTGGTTAAGTAACAATTATATAATTGTGTTATCTTAATCTTGGAGTAAATAACATTGTGAAAAATCAAGTACAAAAATGTTAATCATATATCTAAACAAATATCAATTGATCCATTCCGGTCACATGATTAAATACCTACCCCCAGGCCAAAAATGAATCCATCATATTATCGCCACACCCAACCGATTCCCCAACCAAACAAGGCCCAAAAATCAAAACATGAAAAAAACACATTCATCCCACGCAGCTTGATCTATATTCAAGTGTAAGTCATATGAGAATGTATACCAACACAAGGAATTTGCTTATTCAAGAGAGATAAAATATAATCCATATTCTTAAAAATTTGAATTGTTATTTCCATTTTGTTTACAATCTATCATAAAGTCAGTCTAATTCTGTGCGTAATTTACACAACCTAAAAGGGCAGCCAACAATAATTTTTAAATCTACAGGCAACACTAGACATTTAACAAAACCCAGAAACAAGCATGAGAAAAAAAAAATGTAATTGAAGCATATACAAAAACTTAAATAAAGAACTTGTTGTACAAATTAAACTCATATAAACTTGTAAGTATTTAAACTTGTGGTCGAATAGGGTGAAGGATGACATCTAAGTAATGGAACTAGGAAGTTTAAGAATATGTTCCCAACTTCATAACCACAAGGTAATATGTTCCCATCTTCATAACCACAAGAAAACACAAACCCTAGTTCAAAATGAAAAAATCTAAATCGGATTTGAATCACAAAAAAATTGGATTTAAATCCTAAATCAAAAACTAAGTGAATAAAATAAAGCTATAATACCTAAATGTTGATTTTCCGGCAATGACAGTGAACGGCGGTGACCGAGGTGCGAGAGGTTGAAAATGGTGGCGCAAGAGAATGAGACACTAAAGGTGGGGAATCGTCACGAGGTACTTGGAGCAAGAATCTTTTGCGTGGAGAGGCGCGAGCGGAAGGAAGGAGAGCGACGAGCGGTTTGGTTCCTTTCAAGAAAAAAATAGACCAACACCTCTGTGGTAATCAATGTAAACCCGTCAAAAAAACATAAAACTATTTGAATGACACCGGCTGTGTAGACCGGTATAATACGATATGATTAGACACCGTATTTGAACCGGTGTCTAAAGATCTGTTTTCTAAATAATTAAAGACACCGGTATTAAAATGATGTTAAAACAACTGTTGTCTAATCTAAAATAATTTATATAATAGACGTGGTTCCGTAAACCGATGCCAAAACGGGTGTTGATTTGGGGATTTGTTTTACAATAGACACCGCCTGGGAAACCGCTGTTTATTATCAAAAGACAGCACCAATTAGACCCCATTTTCTTTGAAAATCGATGTTATATGGGAAAAGACAGCAGAAAAGTCATAAAACCGCTGTCTTTGTAGTGGTGTCTATTTGCATTTTTCTTGTAGTGAGAGTTTCTTGATCTGAGAAGACGAAGCCGAGTCCGCTCAAAAGAAAAACCAGAAGAGGACCCGGAGATTGAGGAGGATGTGGCAAAAATGAGGGAAGCCAGCGAGAAAGTGCTCGCTCCAAATTCACATTGGTTGATAGCCCACCCCTATGGTGCCATCACCACCAAAGATCTTGATAAATTAGCCGAGGCCGAGGTAACTCAAAAGGAAAAATCCACCGAGTCCAATGAAGTCATTAAGACAATTGAGGATCGATCGGCTCATGGCTAACTCAAATGCGACTACCGATGAAGCCGAAATAATCGAGGCACATAGAGTCAAGCAAGTCTTAAGGAAAAGGAAATGCTCCTAAAGGAGAAATGGGGAAATTCGTTTGGTCCAAACGATATGTTCTCGACTACTTCCTTTTTGTAGATGAGGTTCCATTGGAGACAGTCCGCTCAAAAGTGCCAAATATACTGTGGAAATCCACCCTGATGATTTTGAAGCTCCAGTTGATCTTAGAGTTGTGCCGTTCGGATTCGACTTCGATGCTGTATGGCGAGAAGAGCAGTCCACTGATTCAACAAACTTTCGAACCTCAAGGCTATCTGCATACTTGAAATAGAAAACATGGAGAATGGATTTTCTCTCGAACCAATGACTAGATAATCATGATGCAACAATTTCTAGAGATATCCGAGGAACAAGTGCTCGGATCGGAAATGGATAGCTCAAACAAAGGCAATCAGGAGAGAACAAGTCAGCAGTCAGCAGTCTCCTAGAGCACAACCTATTCAGTATACTCAAAGGGGAGGAGCTACATCTGGAAGAGGAAAGGGAAAAAGTGGTGGAAGTGGTAGATGCACTTCACCAAGCACGCCTTTGAATTACACTTATGTTAATCCCTTGAAGAAATACCGTTTATACTATGCCGGATTCAATGAACTTGCTAACAGAGAAGTTGCCAGAAAGAACGCTGAAGCAGCTAAGAGGCAAGAACTAGAAAATAGAAGGCAACAACAAGAATGGGAAGAGAGGCGAGAAGGGAAGACCCAGTGCAAAGAGAGCATATGGAATAAAGAAGAAGAAGAAGAAGAAAAGAAAAAAAGGAAAAGAGTCAAGATGACGGATGAAGAGGCGATGAAGAAGGCGAGAGAAGAAGGAAGCACCGAGGCGTTGAGGAATGTTGTCGTATCTTTACTTAAATGTAAATACACAATCATTTGTAAGTACTTAGTATATATTTTTTATACATTGTAAAGCTTTGTAAAATACAAGAATGATATGTTCAATAAAATGACATATTCAATACAATCATTCTTTGTTAATGCACGATTTACTTTGCTAAGTTTTATTTAAGTTTTGGCATCATCAAAAAGAGAAAATTGTTGGGAATTTCTGTACTAGATTTTGATGATACCATGTAAAACATAGATTAGGAAGTTGGCACCCAACTCAATCAAATCAACTTGTAATGGATATGACTTTGTAAGGCGAGTAGAAAGCAACCAAGTTGAAGAATAAAGGACTCGATCAAGATTGAAGAGAAGACCCAACTATATGGTAGCTGAGTGAAGTGCAGAGAAGTCTCAGTCAAGTGACATAAAAGTTGTCTTAGTCAGCTGACTGACAGCAAAGTCATTCCAAGATTAGTGGAGTTGACTATCAAAGGGGTTATGCGACAGAAAGGATCAAAGAAAGCTTAAGAGATCCGTTGTCAAAGAAGATTCAAGTGTTTGCTGGAAATAGGCATATGTTAGACTGCCTACCTTAAAGTTGTTTTGCTAAAAGAGTGCAAAAAGCAAGGAGCCAATGAGATGTACCGAAAACCTGCGAGTTTAAGGAAAGGCCGCAGAGCATTAAATTCAAGGTACATCTACATCAAAGTCAAGAAGACAAGACAAGCCAACAACCTAGAAGTGGAGTTTGAAAATGTATCTCTCTTTCAATATATACATTTTCGAATTACCACTATAAAAGGCTGATGATTAATTTTAAGAGAGAAGACACTTATGCAATCTGAGACACACAAGAGAAATCAAGCAATCAAAGCATAAACTCTTTAGAGCATTCAAATCATATCGTCAAGCCTAAACTTAAAGGGAATCAATCCAACAAATTCGAGTGAATGAAAGACAACTTCAATTTGTTGAAGAGAAAAAACTTGTTTCAAAGAACAAGGGATCCGCACTCCAAGGCTGAAGGAGGTGTAGTAAGGTTCCAGATCGAACCAGAGGCTTTAAACTCGTTGGAGGGCTGTGTGAACAAATCCAAGAGCTAGAAGGATCTTAAGTAGCAGGACAATCGTCTTATCACGGCCTTGAGTCCCACGAGAAGCCAAACCGTGTGATCAAGGCTGTCTCGGACTGCCATCCTCAACGTTACTTAGTGAATTACCTCTAGGGGTTGGAGAAGAGTGGATTAGAGGAATTACCCCATCCTCGAACCACTATAAAATTGCTTGTCTTTTACACTAGGCATACTTTATAATTCATGCACATTATTATTGATGTTTGTTAATTTGCTAAGTCAATTGATAATAAATAAGCTTGAAACAAGTGTTGGAAAATATATTTCAAACTAAGGGTGAAAGTCTTCCGCTGTAAAAACCAACTCTACCGAATATTTAAAGAGTTAACTGAATAAGCTGAGTTATACTATCAACAACTCGATTCCGAGTCCGCTGAGTGGCTAACTCTGCTATGTAAGTAAACTAAGCTGTCCACCAAGGACCCAACTGACTTGAGTATACTCTGAGTTTAAAAAGGACTAAAATCAAAAGTTGGTAAAGTCTATTCAATCCCCCTTTCTAGACTTTACTTATCACCCCTTGGGACATACACTATGTCTATGGTTTTTCAAAGAATCTATGTTATGTTCTATTGGATTATATTTGCATGTTAATGTAAAATATATGTGTATTTTGATTGGACAATTTTAACTCCATAGAGATGTGTCGCTAACCACAATTATAATCCAATTTTTCAAGTTAAGGAGTTGGCGATAGTTATTGGCGGTAGATAATGGATGGTCTATGAAACTACTAAAGTAATGTCTATACTTTTAAATGTATGTTTCAATTGAATAATGAATTATTTGTCTAAGTATTTATTTACGCTATTAGACATAGGGTGTATAATAAATTATTAAACAAATTACGATTTTCTAAGTATTTAATTATGCTATTAGATTTAATGTGAATAATTGATTAATATTGAGAAAAATTTCCAACATCTATGTTTTTTTCGATTTGGGAAAATAAATGTCGAATTACTATGATTTTCCAAGTTTTATTTATGTAGATAGATTTAAAGGGATATTTTTCTCGTAAATTGACAAATGTATGCATTTGTTAGAAATAAATGAATTTCTACACTTTATATTTTACTTCCATTTTGCTATTGAATTTTGAATGAATTATATTTACATGGATATTTTCTCTTATAAATAAAAATATGTACGCGGTTTTTCAAAGTCTTCCACTGTCAAATGGTCTATTAGAATTATATAGATATAAATTTTATTCAAATTATTTTATGCAATTTCTTCCACTGTAATTATTGTTTTTTTTGAAAATAATGGCTCATTTAAACGAGTTGTCTTTCTTATGTTTAAAAAAAGTATTCATCAAAATGAATGTTTCCATAAGTTTGATAGTTCAAATTCCGGGGCGTTATAGACCTATTGCCATCCCTAGATTTAACCACTCAACAGACTCGAGAGAGCTGTTGCTAGAGTAACTCAGCTGAGTGAGGTTAGCTTTTTATAAATTTAGTTTTCTTGGTTTTTAATAGCAGAAGTCTTTACATTCTTTTTAGAAATGATTATCAACACTTATTTTAATCTTAGTTATTATCAGTTGGATAATAAATATTCAGCAGGTAGATAAATATGCAGAAATTAAAATGCTGAAAGTAAATAACACAACTAATTATAGTGGTTCGAGGATGGGGTAATTCCTCTACTCCACTCTTCTCCTAATCCAGGAGGAATTTACTAATGCAATATTAACTTTGTTACAAAAATACAACACAATCCGAGCAAGTCTTGATCCCACAACGGCTTCATTTCCGGAGTTAGCTCTTCGCAAGGCGTTTGCCTTACTACTTTAGCTCTTCAAGTCGTTCGGACTTGATCACGTTGCCTTCCGTCGGATTTGCACCAGGTTCTAAATTGAATCTCACCAACTTCCTTCATTTTGTGGAATAATAGACCCATTTGTTCTTGAAAATAATTTTCCTCTTCAACTTGGAAGTATGTCTACTATCTTTCACATAAATGTGTTGGATAATATCACTTCGAGTTTAGGCCGAGGATTCAAGAATTTTTCTTGAGAAGAGTATTGCAATTTTGCTTAAGTGCTCAATCACTTGTTCATTCTTGTCTCTCTAGTGTCACACTTTTCTCTCTAAAAGTTTCTCGGCCTTTTCTATAGAGAGATTGAAATTTGTCCATTAAAGAGATAGACAAATTCAAAATTCCCTTCATGTTCGTTAGCTTGTCTTGTTCTCGGACTTTTGATGTTGACCCAACCTTTGCATTAACTACCCGCAGTGCCTCGAAATGCACCGAGTTTCTACAGCGCGTTCCATCGGTCCCTACTACTTGCACTATTTCAAAGAAGATAACTTTTCAAGGTTGTAGGTTTGTCTCTTACCTTAATGGTCAAGTCTTGACTTTTCTTTGCAACAAAATTCTTCATCTTTGTCTAAGTCCTTCGATTTGCTTTACACCTTAGATTGAGTCTTCTCCTTGTTTCTTGGACGACTTTGTTGTAGGTCTACTTGAAAGGCACATCTGCTTTACTTGACTAAAGTTTTTCTTGGCTATTCAAATTGCGACATAATCGAATATTCTCTCATTTCTTGACAAGACTTTTACATCTTCGACTTGGTCCGCTTGGTAACTTAGCTAATATTCTAACAATTGTAAAGTTGAAATACATACGAAAAATGGGGGTGACTTTCTAATATAAGTTTTCTAAGCAACATCAAAATCTGTACAAATAAATTTCCTAACAATTTCTCCTTTTTGATGATGCTAAAACTTAATTACATTATAAATTGTTGAAATTAAAATAATTGAAAGAACGTATAATTTTATTAATGAATCATTTAGCACTTAATTTATTTGTTTGTATTTACAAAGAATTTGTAAAAATACAATATAAATTTTTAGACAACTAACCTCTATCGCCTTGGTCATCTTCTCTTCCTTTCTTCTTATTCTCGCCTCCTGCGATCTTCTTCATCTGTTTTTCTCCTCCTCTTGTCTGTAACTTTCTTCTTCTCATCCTCCTCTATCCTTTGATTTCTCCGAGCATCTTCCTTATATTTTTGAGCTAGCTCACCGCTCAAGTTGTTTTCTTATTCCGTGGTTCGTCCATTCCTAGCCAATAAGCGATGTCCTTTTCCGGGGGTTGATGGACATGATTCCACTTAGTCTTTTTGGTGGAGAACTTTTGCCTCTCCCATCATACCTAGAATCTCTTCCTCTATCTCTTTCAGAACCTCTTCCCCTGGCTTGGCTGCCTCCCCTGGGAGTTTGGCTGCTGGATTGACTCTTAGAAGGCTGCTGACTCTCAGAAGGTTTTTATTGAGTCGGATGCTTCCTAGTATCTTCAATATCTATCAAACCCTTTCGCCAATATAAGTCCCATGCTTTAGCTAACTCCATTTCTTTCATAATATCCTTCTGACAGTAGGTGGAGTAGCTTATTCTCTTGGGAGCGTGCCAGATGATGAACCTCCGTATTAGATGTTTAAATTTTGAATTCTCTTCGCTTAACTTTTGTCTGGCTCAGCTTTTTCTTCAGCTGACAGGTCTTGAGGGAGCTGAGAATGGATTGATGTGGGGCCTTGGGTTTTTATAATCATCTTTGTTGGGGGATTTTTCAAGCTTTTCCTCCCCCTTTTCGGCATCATAACCTTGAGAAGAGAGTTGAGGAAAGTGGTCTAATTTGAGAAGGTAGTCTAACTTCTTATATGTCATGGAGTCTGTTGCCTGCTGGTTGGAGCTGAGTGAATACATTTGATTTTTCGTAGACAATATCTCAGCCTTCAATGATGCCTCCATGTGCCCCATCGTTTTGTCCATCTTTGCACCAACTCCATGTCCGAGAGTTGACTTCTCTCCATTCTCTAAATGTTATCTCTTTGGCACTACCGAAAAAGCAAGCGGCCACTCTCCAAACAACTAACTTGGAAAACAACTGCCTGCAAGTAGCCAATTTGCTCTCGGTGGAAATCATTAGTCCGGTGAGCCCATTCTCTAATCCGCAACACACCGCTCCACGAATATATCCGAAAGTGTGGCATTATGATTATCGATCCTGGTACTCAAGTCATCAAAACCTTTTTCCATGGCCTCCATCTCCTAGCACATGTCTTGTAAGGCACGTCGAAAGTCGGTGTAGGTCCCAAGGGTGTGAGTAAGGTTTAGAGGGGGTTGAATAAACCTTACCAACTTTTTGATTTTAGTCCTTTTAAAATATTACGAGTTAACACAAATAGCTGAGTCCTTGAGGGACAACTAAGTTGGTTATTCAAATGAGTTAGCCACTCAACGACTTCGATAGAGTCTTGATAGAATAACTCAACCGCTTAACTCGAACCTTAACTTGGTTGTGTTGGTTTTATCACAAATGGAAGACTTAACACCTTTAATTTGTTTTAAACTTATTTTAACACTTGATTTTAGCACTTGGTTATTTATCAGTTGGATAGCAAATATGTTTATCAACATATATAATGTAAGTATGCGAAAATGTAAATGTCTTTGAAAGATAAATGACACAACTAATTTTTATAGAGGTTCGAAGATGAGGTACTTCTTCTAATCCTCTCTTCTCCAACTCCTGGAGGAATCCACTATGTAAAAGATCCGTTTACAAAGTGGTCAACGATCTAGAGACGACAAATTGGTCACACAATCGCTTCTCTTCCGACTCGAACTTCTTCACAGCAGGCAATGCCGCTTGCTACTTGACTCACTTTCTCAAGCTCTTGGATTTGATCACGAAGCCCTCCAATAACTTGATCTTGGTTCGACCTTGAACCTTCCTATGATCCTCCTTGGAAAGTAGACCCTTTGATTCTTCAAAAGTTTCATCTTCAACAGATTTGAAGTTGTCTTTCCTTCACACTTGTGTTGGATCCATTTCCTTCAATTTCGAGGCTTGAGGATTTGCTTGAATATCTTTAAGAATATTTATAGGTTTACTGACTTGACTATTGCTTGCTTTTTCGTGGTTGAGGTGTGCACGGTAACCTTTTCTCAATGAATTTTCTCAGCCTTTTATAGTGGACTTTTAAAAATCTGCCCGTTGAAGAGATAGGCTGATTTTTAAAAGTCGCTTGTGTTCGTTGGCTTGTCTTTTCTTGGTCCTGAATCTTGAGATGTAGACCCTTCCTCGTATTAAATGAATTTGCAGCTTTTCAGATTCAGTCACGAGGTGCAGTGCTTTCCATTAGTTTATTTCTTTTGCACGCTTCGGGATGAGCACTTTAAGACCCGCAACATGGAAGTATTACTTATTTAAGTAATGTTCTTGACTTAAAGCAACGAATTCATTTGATTAACTCTTCTTGGAGTCGCCTTTTTCCCAGGTGACTTGAGTCTGCTCCAATTATTGGACGACTTATCTTTCACTTCAACTTGAGACTTGGCTTATTGAGTTGACTTTGACTGACTCTTCACACAGCTGTTCCTCAGCTGATACATCTTCAGTCGAGTTCTTGATCTTCTATCTTGGCCATACTCAGCTGTTCCACAGCGGAGTCTTCACTTCAATCTTCAGTTGACTTCTTGTATTTCCAGGCATAGCTGACTTGACTAAGCTTTTCCAGCCCTATCGATTACAATGGAAATAATAAGGGAAATGGGGTGCCAACTTTCTAGTTTAAGTTTTACATGGCATTCATCAAAATCTATAAAATAAATTTCCCAATAATTTCCCCCTTTTTGATGATGCCAAAACTTAAAACATTAAACAAAAATATAAATAGCAAAGATACATACAGACTCTGCAGTAACAAATAATGTATGCATAAAATCGATCATTTTATTGATCATAGCATTCTTGTCCTTTACACAGCTGTTTACAAAGTATATCAGAGCATACTATGTATTAAAGCAAAAGGACACATCTATGCCAAGATACTTGGAATAAATACAAAGTGAAAAATTACGAACACTTCACTAAGTATACGATGACTTACAAAAATGTATTTACATAAGTAAAACACATGAAGGGTTCACAACAACACTTCTTCGCCTTCGCTCCTCCTTCTTTCCTCTTGGTTTTGTCGAAGTCATCACCTCTTTTCCTTTTTCTTTCTTCTTCTTCCTCGACTTTCTTCTTCTTCTCATAGGCTCTCTTCGCAGCATCATCCTTCCTGTTCCTCTAGAGCCATAGCCGAGTTTGTCTTTCATTTTCCTCTTTTTATCTTTTCACGACCTTAACATTCTTCCTTGCCACTTCCGGATAAGCCACTTCATCATACCCAACCCAAGTAGAGTCTCCCCTTCTTTCCGGGATCTACATATTCGATATTCTTGGGTTTTGGACGAGATCGAGAACCTCTTCCTCCACCACTTCTTCCTCCTCCTCTGGGTGTGTACTGCACGGAGTCTTCTGCTTACCAGCTGAATAGATGCTGGTAGTCTGCTGCTTATCAGCTTATTCGCACAATTTAAGACCCTTCTCCTAGTACAGATCCCATGCTTGGGCTAGTGACATCTTTTGGAAATAGCCTTCGATTCGAGCATTTTGAATTCTTCAACTGATCTTGGTTCGATCCGTTGTCGAATAGCATCTTGATCCTTTCTTCCTCTTAAATGCCGTCGTATTGTTTCAACACTTCTTCGATGCGGGCATCCGTCTTCTTGTCGAACTCCATCATCCCCGCTTCTACGATTCACATTTTCTCCGATATTGGCACAATAGAGTGTTCGATTAGCGAGTCACTAGAAGTTTGCTGATAACGAGGCCGTAGCATGACCCTGCCGAGGGGTTTCATCAATCATTAACGTCAAGTCCTTCGAATGTTCCCCTCACCATCATCATCTCTTGACTTGAGACTCTTTCAACTTTTCTTCTTTTAAACTCCTCCTAGAGACTCCTCTTCCCCCTTTTTGGCATCATCAAAGGAAAGAAGGACCCCGGGGAACATGCTGCGAGCATAAAGTCGAGTCTGTTTGAGGAGCCGAATTCTGTTTGGAGTCTCTTTCGCATAAAGCTATCCGAAATTCTCGAACGAGTGGCTTTGGACTTGGCTGCCACCAATTTCATTTCAGCCATGAGAAGGCTGAATTTTGCATTCATGGTCTCTTCAGGCGCAAAACACCTTTTCTCGAAATTCACGCAGAAGCTCCATTTCGTTTTGTGAGAGGCATACAACCTCTCAATATATTCTTGCATTCTATGCCTGCCGAAGTGTTGTCGGTAGCTCAAAACAAGCATTCTATTGTATAGTGCCTTGAAGTAGCGAACTTGCTCAAGGCGCATGGCACTTTCTTTGAGACCACTCCCTAATCTTTACGACTATCCCTCTCAAATCGGCGGTGAGGGTGGTATCTCTATTGTCCAAATCGTAAGTCTAGTGAGGCTTGGTGCCGTTCGATCTTTCTTGAAGACTTCACGAATCTCGGTTGTCTCACTTGATTCAAATGCCGCCATTCCAAGACCGAAATTAAAATTTGCTAGTACAATAGAGTTGGTAGGGATTATGGGATCTTCTCGTCACAAGAAATCGTTGTTTCTCTTTAGCGATCTCTTCCTCTAGCTCGATAAGTCTATAGAAAATGGAAACACTTATTCAAAGGCATCATCGACACATATGGGATGGTCTGTGGTTTATGCCTGTGATGTCGCAGCTTGATTGATCTCACCAGAGTGGTTTCTCCCGATCCTGTCACATTTGGCAGGGAGCCTGCGATGGATCGATGTAGTTATTCTGCGCGAGATGTGGGAGCTCGCAAATGACTCGGTTTCAATCTGGGCAAGGTAGAGATATTTCGCCCTGGTGACGAGCCGGTTATGTCTTAACAACATCTTCGGTCTCAGTGGATTTTTCTAAATGAATTACCGAGATCCTCTTTGCATCTTGACGTCATCGATGATGATGAAATTTGCGGGGTTGGCTCATTATCGGTTAAATTTTTGACGAGCGGCTTTATCACTTAGCCGACTCATAGTTTTGAGAACATCCTCACCGGGTCCCTTTGTTCTCGCAAGGGGTGGACTCGCTTCATCTTCGACCCCAAGAATGATGTATCCAGTTCTCTTGGGAGTCATGAAGTGCACTTATCTCCTCTTCTATTTCAATGCTTTGAACAGGAGGAATGTTCGTGTCTCTTGAACTTTACCCAAAGAAGTCTCAACCTCACTTGGGCCTTCACTACCTCCGGCAGCCTCAACTTCAAAGGCCTTCAATATTCCCTTCGACGATCGTAGTCGTCTTAGGGTCTTGGACCATGGCATCCATAACAGCTCAACCCCTAAGATTGTGTAATACCCGAACCTCTCACTACTCACTTGGCCAATATAGTTCATACATTATACGTTGTTTATTTGTTGCATACATGACAATGGTGTTTTAATAATTTGTATCAATTCCATAATCCTAGAACTCTCATGTAGTACTAGTTGTCGGATTGATAATTTAATATTGTTGGCGAACATTATAATAAAAATAAATTTAAGGGTCGAGACCAATATATATTACAATTAGACTACACGTGGTAGCATTAGAAATATGAGAATCATTAGATTACACGTGGTAATACTAAAAATATAGAAGTCACTAGATTTCACGTGGTAACTTTAAGGTGAAAAGTAGAATTGATATGTTTATCGAGGCAATAAATATAATTTTTTTAATCATGAAATTTATAAAATAAAGAAAAATGGGGAAGAGATCTAATTCGGATACACACATTATATATATATATATATATATATATATATATATATATATAGGTATAGGATCATATGTGGCAAGGCCCCTAATATGTGGCAAAGGTGGATAGATCTAGGCCATTAACATGTTTAATCCAATGGCCTGCTTTTTTTTTTCGATTTCTTTTTTTTTTAAAAATTGTAATCAACCCATTTAAGGGCAAATTAGACAAATCATAAATATTAAATAACGCCCAATTTTGGTAACTCCCAAAATTTCCCATCTTTATGGGATTCAATCACCAAAAAAATCTCCCGCTTCTCCCAAAATTCGAAAGTTTTCGTCCCCCCACAAACCCACTATCACACGCCTGCCCGCCATAACTTCATCTCTCCAAAATTCCTCCATACAAACAAATTTTGTGAACTCCATTTTTTTTTTGAAAAAATCGAGCCAAGGTCTCTTACGTATGCGGCGAAATCCGATTGGGCATAAAACCTCCAAAAAGCTCCCGTTAATCTACATCAAGGTTTGCCCCGCTTCTATTTTTTTCGATTATATTTTGATCCAGTAGTGCACAAAGTCAAATGATTTTTACCCAACCTCGACTACATGTTTTATATGAATTGAAGATGTTTATTTATGGGTTTTTCCTTAGTTTTTGTTGACCTAGTTGTAGGACACTTTTTTTTTTAGTTTGAATTTTTAGGGTTCTTATAATGGCCTTTTTTTCACACGCCTTTTGAAGTTGGTTATGTGGAATTATATCATTGAATGTAATGGGTGGACCCTACTTCGACGAATCTGCAGGCCATTGAGATGGTATAACTTTTTTAGAATATATATGTCGTGTTTGTTGTTCCTACGTAAATTTTAACGAGTATACATTTTCTGAATGCTACCTAGTTCTTCTTCCTATTATAAATGGATGGTACTTGTTCTGATATGCGTCAACATAAAGAAGAAGAAATCTTGTCACATTTTGGACAGACTCTTGAGATGGTGGTACCGGTTGCGGCAAATGCGCACGGATCTTTTAGAGAAATTGGTAAAACACCTTACATTTTTATTTATCCTGTATTATTTTTGTATTTACATCATGGATAATATCCGGTGATAGCATACCAACAAGTTGTATACAAATAGAAATTACTTGGTATATGGTTAGTTAAATTTTTACATTTTTAAGTTGGTATGTTAATTTGATGAAAATATAGATATGAATTGGTGCACATAGGTTTTGTGTGGTATACAATTAGTCTTAGTTTAACATACGGATGTACATGATGGAAGCTTTTTGCTTTTTTTTTTTTGGGTTTTCTTAGTTGATGGTAAGATTTATTGTTATGGTGATTTCATTCTTTGGTTTTTCATTTTTCATCTTGTAGTTGGATCTGTTTGCTCGATACCTCCAAGCACGTGGGTGCCACCAGTCAGCTCGCAACGTTGAAAAATGTCGCCCGATAAGACTCGCCATGTCGTGGAGGGGTGGAGAAAAACACATCGATCGTGGGATATATGCCATGCGTCACATGGAGACCTACATGGGGGGACCATTGAAGAAATAGGATTTGTGGATTTGACAAAGCCGACGCCGCGGGGTTTGCACGTTTGAGGACCTGTCTTGCCACACAATCCTCGATGCACGACTTGAACCAAGAGAAGGACAGGGTGCTTGGTTTAGCAAAAAAATTTGTTAGGGGAAAGTAGTTGGTTTATCGACTCAGGAGTTCATTTCGTTAGACGGAGCTTATAAGTACACTTTATTTATTACATCGACTAGAACACTTTTTACCCCGTGCATTTTCTCACAACATTATGTGTTACTTATTTATGAACGATATTCAATCAAACATGTTTCCCTATGTTTATGCGTATTGTTAGTGTGTAAACAAGTGCACATTTTCACAAGACGCAAAATATGTTCCTTCTTCGCTTTGGTATATACGTTCATAGGCAAGAACTTGGTGTTTTCCAGTTTTGAAGATGTTTTTAACAATTCATGTGTATGCACAATACTTAAGCGATTCGTGTTCGTGTACTATAATTACTTTTTAGTTTTGGAACTCAATGTAACAAATGTACAACTGAATGTTACACTCAGCACGAAATGACAATCCAATGTATACCAAAATAACAGATTATGATACTATAATATAATTATTTATACACCAGAATATCCTGAGTATAAAACCACCAAAGTATTGATATATATACACCACAATATACAACCAAATTTACTATGTTTTTTCGATATTTTGTTGAAGTACTACAATTATTTTTACTCATTCGAAGTCATTGTAATCATTTGAAAAGTTGTTTAGGTTAGGTTACAGGGCATTTTGTTTAGTCAATAGCAATTATAACATATAACTGTTTAGGTTACAGGGCATATTTTTAGTAAAAGTCAGAAGGACTAAAAAACGATGTAACATTAGAATGTAAATGGCATCCGGTTATAATGCAAATGAATTATAATATAAATGACATTTCATTTAACATTGAGACGAATCTGTTGTTCTTAAACTTCCTCGACGTGCTTATTTGTATGTCAAAGCCGCATTGTCTACCATAATCCCTATAAAACTCCACATCTTTGTCCAAATTTCCAAAATGCATGCCTACCCGCGGTATTTTATCTGTTCAACTTCGTATCCAATATTTGGTGTTGTCTCGGTGATATTACCGACGCTCTCGTATTTCGCGTCTTTGGATTGTTTCATCACTACTATCTCGCAAAGCATATGTACACCAAATAAGTGAAACGGATACACAAAAATATATTTCAAATTACACAATAGTTTCACTATCATAATACGTTTCCTCAAATAAAAAATCGCCCATCCACACCGAAAGTGTTTCAATCATCACACCAATTTTTCGAGCAAATGTATACCAAATGGAAATGTTGGTATACTATTATTGAACTATTTGAACACCATTGTTGTTCACAATCTAAATCACCAAAGTATTCCCATATATACACCATAATATGTTGCAAATACACAAGTTTGTCGAATGATGTATACAACTATATGTTTTAATGTATCGCTTCAAATAAACATTCAAGCACATAATATCACATTTTAAATTAACACAACAATATTCATATCTATACACGAAAAATTGGTTACAGGCACATATATTGCACTATGTGTATACAACGATTTCAAATTTGTATAAATATATAAATTGCTTACATGTACACAATACTAAATATAAATGTATACCAACGTAATGTATAATGTATACGTTTAGATATTTCTTTACATTAAGATAAACATTAATTATGATTCCACGTTTAGTAACAAAAACACCAACAGGATGAATAGGGATATTGCGTGATTTTCCGAAAAAACACACATACCAGGAAAAAAGCGCCCAAACCCAGTTCTCATTAGGTTTGTCCGCCAAATATTCTTCATGTTGTGATTAAATCGCACTCATCGCCCATTTTTCAAGGTTTTCGTGATCTTTTTCCCGATCAGTAGGTTTTTTTTCTCTCGTGTTTTTGGACGTCAAACTCGGTATTTTCTTTGAACAATTCGGATGGATGAACAATGGAGAAGATGACAGGAAACATGTGTTTTTGGTTGCTAAATTAAAGATTCTTCTGTTATGGTAAGATTGCAATCAAGAGGATCCCTTGATTTTAGGTTGTTAATTATGGTATTAATTTAGCCGATTTTAGTGGACTCTTGAAATGCCCTTTTCGAATTAAAAATAATTAAAAATGGTGTTTTGCAAGACCAATCTAGACCATTGATTGTTTGGAATGTAGGGATGGGATTTGTCCACACCGCCACATGGTAAGAGGTCACAAATGAGATCCCATCCCTATATATATAAATTATATTATTTTATATAGTAAAACCTACAATATATATATATATATATCTAAACAAGTGGAGGATATCTTTCTTAACTAGTAAGTAAATGAGATATATAAATATATATATATATATATATATATATATGTAGATATCAGCCACCACCTACTTTCTCTAAAGAAAAACAAATGAACATATTAAGCAAAGAATACACTTATCTATTACTCGTATGTATCCTAGCTACGGTTCTTGTGCAGAATGTCCTCACAACATAACATTGCAGAGGTAATATTTATTTTATCTTGTGATACAATAAGCCTCGCACACGGGTTTGGAATTAGAAGCCTTAATTAATAATTTCAGTGAAGTTCTAAAATTTAAGTTGCGGTGTAGATTCTTGATTTCAGGCGTATGAACTTTGTTGCTATTTAATTGTTAAACAATTGAATCATTGAAGAAATTCTTGTAGGAATCTAGAATTGGAAAATTTTGAGGTTTAAACTTTGAAGGAAAAAAGTTTAACTTTTAGTTTCTTTTAGCCAACTTTGATATTGTTATAATAGAAATCTTGACAGTCCGTTTTTTTTTTTAATAAAAATCAATATTAAGTATAGTTAAGCTTAAGGAAAAGCCTTTTATTATATTATATTGCTATTTGATTAAGAACAATCTTACATTTATGACTTCTGGTTCAAACTCCTATATGTCAGTGGTGACAGGTAAACTCCCTATATGTGGTGTGCCAACATTTATATTGTTTGATTCAGAGCTACGCATTCATTTGCATCCATTGACTATGTGAGGAGACTGGGTAGGACACCGATGTAATCAAGTGGGTTACAATGTAATAATTCCCTCAGAAATTCCAAACAGACAAATCAAATTTTGAGAGCTTGTTCTATTCCAATCGAAAATAGAGAACTTTATCTTGATCTAATTGTGATCGCTATGAATGACTACGATATTATTCAGGGTATGGATTGATTATCGAAATATGTTGCTACAGTTGATTGTCGAGAAAAAGACAAAATGACATTTCAACCCCAGAAGAAAGACCCTTTACCTTTGTTGGAATCACTACTCGTTTTAGATTTCCAATAATATCAAAGACTAAAGCACAATATTTAATGAATCTTTGGTCGGAAGGATACCTTGTAAGTGTCATGAGCATCGATGAACAACACCAACCAACCCTTGATGAAGTTCCAATAGTGAGAGAGTATCCCGATGTATTTCTGGATGATCTTCCCGGATTACCACCTGACCGGGAGATCGAGTTTGTTATTGACCTGATTCCAGGAACGTCTCCAATCTCAAAAGCCCCATATCGCATGGCTCCATTGGAACTGAAATAACTAAAGACACAATTGCAGGAGTTGCTAGATAAAGGCTTCATTAGACCGAGCTTCTCGCCATGGGGTGCGCCGGTCCTATTCGTGCGAAAGAAGGATGGTACGATGAGATTGTGTATCGACTACCGAGAATTGAACAAAGTAACAATTAAGAATAAATACCCACTACCTCGAATCGACGATTTGTTCGATCAACTTCAAGGTGCAGTAGTATTTTCAAGATCGACTTGCGATCCGGGTACCATCAACTCGAAAATAAAAGGTGACCCATCAACATAGTAAAACCTACAATATAAATATAAATATATATATATATATATATATATATATCTAAACAAGTGGAGGATATCTTTCTTAACTAGTAAGTAAGTAAATGAGATACATAAATATATATATGTAGATATCAGCCACCACCTACTTTCTCTAAAGAAAACAAATGAACATATTAAGCAAAGAATACACTTATCTATTACTCGTATGTATCCTAGCTACGGTTCTTGTGCAGAATGTCCTCACAACATAACTTTGCAGAGGTAATATTTATTTATCTTGTGATACAATAAGCCTCGCACACGGGTTTGGAATTAGAAGCCTTAATTAATAATTTCAGTGAAGTTCTAAAATTTAAGTTGCGGTGTAGATTCTTGATTTCAGGCGTATGAACTTTGTTGCTATTTAATTGTTAAACAATTGAATCATTGAAGAAATTCTTGTAGGAATCTAGAATTGGAAAATTTTGAGGTTTAAACTTTGAAGGGAAAAAAAGTTTTAACTTTTAGTTTCTTTTAGCCAACTTTGATATTGTTATAATAGAAATCTTGACAGTCCGGTTTTTTTTTAATAAAAATCAATATTAAGTATAGTTAAGCTTAAGGAAAAGCCTTTTATTATATTATATTGCTATTTGATTAAGAACAATCTTACATTTATGACTTCTGGTTCAAACTCAAACTTATTGGCTAAAAAGGTGGTTGTCTCCCCCGCTCTATCCCATCTAATTAGTACTTCCTTCTAAATTAAGCTACCTTATAAATCATGTGTGCTGGGAAAAAAAAAGAAAAGAAATAAAGAAAGAAAGAAAAAAGAGAGTTTTGGGTTAAAATAAAAAAACATGGAGTAGTATTAAATCTTCATGGTGCTTCAAATCGAGATCCAAATTAGCTATAAATAAATAAACTAATCAATTCCAAAGAGGGGCTTTGCATAGAATTGAACCAACTCAGTAATTTAATACCTTATATTGTTACAGATCATTCATACACTCGAGGTTGAAGAATAACTGTTAAAGAACTTGTAATTAAAGCACGAGTTGTTTAATGTAAGTGAAAATCCATCTGCAACTACAATGCATAAACATAGTATTTCCTGTCTTATTGATACTAATGCAATTCTTGTATCTTCATGGATGCATTATGGAAACTGTGATGTTCATATGTTGACTGGTTGATATTGGAATGTGATGATTGTCATTTCATTGAGCATGGTATTCACTAGCATTGTCATGTGCATGCATAACATATGAGCATTGTTGAGATGAGGCATGCACGACATGATTTTTGAAAAGAAAATATTTTGCTTGGCCGCTACTAGTGCACCGAGGCCTGTGTGGCTTATGTATATGATGTTTCGGGTACCGCAAGTGGGATGACTTTCCGGAGGATCGCAGGGGCAGGCATGAGGCGGACGCCTGGTGGTCACGGGAGGATGGTCCACTTGATAGTACCCTTTCGATTGGTGCGGCGAGTGGGATGACTTCTTGTGGATCACGGTGCGGGCATGTGGAGGACATCTAGTGGTCACAAGAGGATGGGCCCTCGTTTGTGTCAATCTATTATTGGCCATGTGATAATTGATATTGAGCTCTTTCCTGCATAGTAGGGGCGAGGGCCGATCAAAAGAAAAGAAATTTGGTTTAAATATTTCTATTCATGAATAGGCATTCTTGAAAGGTATCCATTTGCTTTCGTACTTCATATCATCTCATTAACATAGATGATTTTTGCTTATTGAGCTTTAGCTCATATAGTTCATGCATTGTAGGTGAGGTCGGTGATGCTGGTTTACATGAGCTTCTCGGGCCAGTGCTGGAGCTCTTACGAGTTATTGAGGACGGTGTACATGGATGACGACCTTTTGGGCTATGTTGATGGGTCACCTTTCTTTTTGATCTTGTATTATATTTTGGTTGAGTTGTACCCTCTTTTTGAAAACTCGATGTAAATATGTACATGTAAATAGCTGGGTGATGTGGGTTATGAGTTTGGTCACATGGATGTCTGTTGTATTTAATAACAGGGTTTGTTACATCTTTTGCTTGTGAACATGGGTTGTCATTTTTCTTACTAGTAAAGTGATCCTGCTTGTTTGTTATTTTTTTAAAAAATGTATACAGTATATAGGGTACATTCTCAAATTTCACTTTTTATATTGCTTAGTAATGTAGTAGTAGGGTTGGGCGTGGCGGTTGCACTTTCTCTGCCCAAAGTGTTAACTCCCGGGCATCTCCATCCTTTGCCTCGATTGTAGGAATAGTGTCATTGGCCTTCATAGCAGTGACATTTGGGGACAGACTCAACTTTGTCGAGCCTCATCAATGTCACTCTGCAATGGTTGTTTCTCGCCCACTTTGCCTCCTTGCTTCATGTTGAAGTCATCTGCAAGATCCTCCGACCTGCCTGCCGCGGTGGAGAGAGTTTCCCCCTCGGCTAGCATACCGGTGGTGACGATGGTGGGGTCACTCTGCTCGACTCGCGGCTTTTTCTTTTGAATGATCAGCCTTTGGGGCGGGTGGTAAAACACCTTATTCGGGGTTAGCTCAACTTGGGTGCCCAAAGTCCCGGTTTCATTGCCAATTCCCTTGGACTCATTCTCCAAAAGTACCAGACGTAGCCGCAACGATGTCCGTGGCAATATCTTTACACTACTCCCAAGGGTCTATTTCGAGAGAGATTGTGAGGACTCCCCAGTCCTTCAAGCATCTTTTGTTCATGCATTTGCCTGGATTCCTTGAGCCTGCTTTGCATGTCGACTTTTTCGAGATGCAAAGAATGGGTTCCTCATCACTCTGAGTATATGTCTAGATGTGTATGAGTGTGAGATGGAGAGTTTGTGAATTCACACATCTTGGCCTTTTCTAGGACACGGGCTTCCTCATTTTGCTTTTTTTCTCTTCTTCCTTGATGATTCAAGAATATCCATGCAATTTTCTTCATCAAGAGCACTGTCGGATTGAAGCAACACCAAGAAATTGCGAATTCCTCTTCTTCTTCGATATACTCGGGGTGAGCGAACCGCGTCCTTGAGTGATCAAGTTTCCATGCTCTCCATTCTCTAAGACGACGCCGAATATCTGGATATATTGGAGAGTACATGATGATATCATCGTCATCATCTTCTTGTCTTCCTCCTTCCTTTTCGGGATTAAAGGCAAGATACTTTGTCGCTCTCGCTTTATGGCAAGATCGGTGGTTGGAGGAGAGACAACCTTTTCAATGGGATGTTCGATTATCTCTGCTCCTTGCTTCCTTCAAATGTCTGCCGCCCAACCGAGTCTTGATGAGCCTCTGCGATCACCCTCAACAGACTTGGTAGGTACATCAATAACTTCGAGACTGCTCTTCTAGATTACCGAGTCTCAACTTGTGATTCCAAATGAATAGCGATTCACTCTCTTTTCAGTGCTCGATTGATTTGAAAATTCTTCTTTTTTGTCCGAACCAGGGGATTTCGGTTTTTCTTCTTCTTCTTAATCTTTGATGGCGGGGGGCCGGGACATCCTTCTTGGAGAGGGATACCTTCCTTGACTTGGATCCTCTTATTTCATATGGTGGAGAAGGGGATTTGAGGTTTCTTCTCGGCCTCGGCTGCGGGGCGAGAGACTCGCCAGACGGACAGCGACTTCACTGCGGGCAGTGCATCCTTTTTCTTAGCCGCAAGGGCAACCTTCTTCTTCGCAGCCTTGCATGGGCAACTTTCTTCTTTGGAGTAGGGGTAGCACTGTGTCCTCGGGTTGATTGATTCCCCCTCACTTGTGTCCTTTCTTCGTGTGGGCTCTCTTACGGGCATCGAGAGGTTAGTCCTAAACATCTTCTTGTTGACATGAAAGGGTTTTCATGTCGAAGGGAATGCCCTTCACTTCCATCAAGTGGCCAATCATGAGACCATATCCAAGAGATCCTCCAAAGGATCCATCTTCCTTAAACGACTTATTTGCCACATTCTCGTGCAGAGTCTGCTGCGTACGAACTTAGCCCGTTTACTTTCTTACCCCGCATGATCACAATCATGATGATCGAGTTTTGTCTTGGACAACTAATTGAAGCTTCCAAACTTCATGTCTACACACTTTGAGACGACATCCATCAACTTATGATAGTCGTCCTTCAACAGCTTCTTATCAGCTGTGTAGACCACCTTGGCAGCGCACTCCAGTTTGGCTACCTCTTTCCATGCAACAGCCAAATCAACATCATCTTCATTAATCTCCTTCATGACATCCGAAGGCAATAAACAGTGCTCCGCAAGGTCCTTAGCATTTATCAAAATGTCCTTGCGGTGGACATAAGACTTGATCCCTTCGTCCTGCACCTCCGCGTTGACATAGAACTGCGCTACCTCCTTGAGATAGGTATGCGAGTATTCCAAAGTCAGAAAAGCCTTGGGACCTGACTTTTCCAAAGATTTCGATTTTGTTGACAAGGGTTTCATCGTAACCCCGCTTCACCATACCTTCAAATCTACTGACGATCCTGAGTGGATTTGCTTCGATAGCTTGATGAAATCAAACTTAGGTGCCATTTTCGAGAGATTTTCACCGATTAAAACTTGATGAACTTGCTTGAGGACACTTAGGGTTTTTGAGAGATAAATGGTTTGCTCTCACTTTGCTTGAAGATGAACAGTTTACGAATGAGAGAGAGAAAGCTGGAAAATATGTATATAAGAGGTTATGAAAGGACATGTCTTGGATTTTGAAATTGTAGGTACCAAGGGGTGTGAGTGTAAGGTTTAAAAGAGGGGGTTGAATAAACCTTACAAACTTTTCGATTTAGTCCTTTTAAAAAAGTTCGAGTTAATTCTTCACAACTAAGTCCTTGATGGACAGACTAAGTTAGTTAACCAAACAGAGTTAGCCACTCAACAGATTACACGACATCGAAATTTGTTGATAGAATAACTCACCGCTTAGTCTAAAGCTTAACTCGATTGTAATATGTTTTCATGGAAGACTTAACACCCATGAATTTGGTTTAAGTATGTTTTAGTACTTGGTTTTAGCACTTTGTTAATTTTTCGGTTGGATAGCAAATTTATCGCAATATAAAAAATATGCAATTGAAGTCTTTGGAATGTAAATGACACAATAAATTTTATAGAGGTTCGAAGATGGGGTAATTTTTCTAATCCTCTCTTCTCCAACTCCTGGAGGAATCCACTAAGTATTGATCGAGTACAAAGTGGTTATCGGTCGGATGTAAGTCTTGATCACCCATTGACTTGATCCTTTGGGACTCACTCGAGATGCCTTGGTCACGCAATCTTCTCGTGCGACTCGGCTTCTTCACAGGGCAAATGCCTTTGCTACTACAACTCACTTGCTCAAGCTTCTTGGATTTGATCACGAAGCCCTCCAATTACTTGAGACCGGTTCGACCTTGAACCTTTCTACATTCCTCCTTTGAATGTATACCCCTTTGATACTTCAAATGTTTTCTTTGCAAATCGATTGAAGTCGTCTTTCCTTCACGAGGTAAGTTTTGGATTGATTTTCTTGAAGTTAAGCTTGAGGATTAAGCTTGAATGACTTGAGAATGTTTTTCTTATTACTGATTTGAATAATGGCTTGAAAGCTTGTGTTTCGTATGCAAGGTAACCTTTTCTCAAATTAATTCCTCAACCTTTTATAGTGTTCTTTTGAAAATCTGCCCGTTGAAGAGATAGGCTAATTTTCAAAAGACACTTGTGGTTGTTGTCTTGTCTTGTTGCGTTGCGATCCTTAAAATTGGCATTTCCTCATATTAAATGAACCTTCAGCTTTTCGAGTTCTCACACAGGTGAAGTGCTTCCCACTAGTTTATTCCTTTTGCACGCTTCGGGGTGAGCACTTTAAGAAGGACAATATGGAAGTATTACTTGTTTAAGTAACTTTCTTGACTTACGTACAACGGATCCTTTTCGATTGTCTTCACTTGATTGCGGTTCCTTAACTTCCCCGGATGACTTGAGTCGGCTCCCAATCATTGGATGACTCATCTGTCACTTCAACTTGAGACTTGGCTATCTTGAGTTGACTTGACGACACTTCACACACCATCTCGGCTAATACTTCTCTGTCGAGTTCCTATCTTCTCTTCCTTGCCATACTCAAATTGCCTCACAAAGTGAGTCTTCATTCTAGTCTCCGGTTGACTTCTTGCATATTTAGGCATAGCCGACTTAACTCATCTCGAACAACCCTATCTCATTTACAAAATAAATTACAAAGAAAATGGGGTGCCATTTTTCTAGTCTAAGTTTTACATGGCATTCATCAAAATCTAAACAATAAATTTCCCAACAATTTTCCCCTTTTTGATGATGCCAAAACTTAAAACATACATGCGATGTACGCATCAAAGATACATACAGGTAGTGCATCAACAGAGAATATATGCGTAGAATCAATTTATTGATCATAACATTCTTGTCCTTTACACAATTTGTTTACAAAGTGTATCATTGCAAAACATCTATGCCTACGCAAAAAAAAAATCGAGAAATTCTGATTTCTTATTCAATGTCTGAAGACTTACATACTTATGCATTTACAATAGTAAATTACATGAAGGGGTGGACAACAAAACTTCATCTCCTTCACGCCTCCTTCTTTCTTCATCGACTCTATCGTCTTGACCTTTTTTTTATTTTTTCTCATCTTGATTTGCTTTCTTTTTCTCATAAGTTTTTCTTGCAGCTTTATCTCTTCTCTTTCTTTCTTGTCTCTCTTCCCACAAAATGAGTTTGTCTTTTATTTTCTTCTTCGATTCTCTTTACATATTCAATTGTTCTTGGCCACTTGCAAGTTGGCTACTTCAAACCCAACCAAATAGATCCTTCCTTTCTTCCCCGGATCTATATATTCGATGTTTTTGGGTAGAGGTCTAGGTTTGAAACCGCTTCCTCCACTTGATTCTACCTCTTCCTTTGGGTGTGTATTTTATCGAGCCTTCTTCTTTCCAAGAGAGTGACCAGCAGAGTGATCGCTCGGTCTCGCGCCTATCGCCTTCTTCGCACAACCTTGAGGCCTTTTTCCCAATACAAGTCCCAGGCTTGGGCCATGGTCATGTTCTCAAAGTATCCCTCGGATGCGGCGTCTTGAATTCATCAACGATCTCGGCTCGGTTCCGACATCCGAAATGGCATCAGTGTCTCTTCCTCCGGAATACCTCCATATTATTTCAATGTATGTCCATCGCACGGAATCCATTTTTCTTTCAATCTCCGTCATCTCTCGCTTCTCTCTTTTCCTCTTCTCGGGCATGGGCACAGAGTGTTGGAGCGGCAGAGTCACTGGAAGTTTGCTTTGATTATGTCGGTTGTGACAAGACCTTGTTGAGGGGTTATAGCAACCATTAAAGTCATGTCATTCGAACCTTCCCCTCGATCGATTTTCCCTTTTCTTTCTTCTCGCTCTTGTTTGTCTTCTCCTTCACAACGCCGTCCTTCTTCTCAGCTGCGGATCCTTTCAACGTCTTTAGGTATTCCTCTTCCCCCTTTTTGGCATCATCAAAGGAGAGAGGAACCCCTGAAACATGTCAGCAAGCATGAAATCTAGGCGACTGATAGCTGAGTTCTCGCTGATTCTCACTGCGAGTATCTTGCTCGAAATTCTGAGCGAGTGGCGTTGGATTCGGCTGTCACCAACTTCATTTCAGCCATAAGAAGGCTGAATTTTTCATTCATGTTCTCCTCTACGCGCAGAAGTTCTTTTCGATGAAATTCGCGCAGCAGTTCCATTTATGTGGTATGAGAAGTATGCATTCTATCAATGTTTTCTTGCATCCTCTTCTTCATGTCAGCATTATCAGCGCTCCAGATTAGCATCTTATTGTACAATGCTTTAAAGTATCAAACTTGTTCCACGCGCATTGTCTGCTGCTTTGCCACCATTCACGGATCGACTATGTTTCCACGCAAATCGGGCCGTAAGATTACCATCTCTCGTTATCTAGCCGCATATCTAATGGGGCCTGTGCCTTTCCATCTTCTCAATCCCCGCAAATATTGCCTTGAAGACTTCTTCGAACCTCAGTAGTCACCTCTGTCTTAGTCGGCGGCCAAGCATCATCAAAATAAAAATCTGCTTTGGGATGATGGTATCCGTGGGAATTCTTGGATCGGTCTATGGAAACGTTGTTGATCTCTAGGCGATTCTTCATCAAGATCAGCGACTCTAATGTGAAAGGGAAAGTTTGTTCAAACGCATCATCACGAACATAGGGAATCTGTTCAACGTGACTTGTGGCCGTGATATGCCTGGTTGAGTCGATTTTCTTTGCACTTTGGGACCTGCGCGATTGGTATGATTCACTGGGTCTGTTGTGGTATTGACCACCAACTGCCGAGCCTCAATCGTCTTAACACTTCGTTGGTCTCAAATTGGTTTTTCCATATGAGTTATCCGGTCTCGGCCGTATCAATAGCGTCATCGGACGATGATGAGACTTGTAGGGGTGGCTCATCATCAAAATTGAAAGTTTGGCGAGTAGCCTTAAGATTGGACTTACTCGTGCTTGGGAGAACATCCTCAGCTGAGTCTTTTGGATTTGCAATGGGGGGATGACTCAACTTCATCTTCACCTTCGGATCCCAAAAAGTTACGTGCCTGGGTTGTCTTGGGAATCATGAAGGGCACTTATCTCCTTCTCGATTCATCGATGATAGTATGAGGGATGTTACGTGTTTCCCTCTTTACCTCGGGAAGTCTCAACCTCTCGTAGGCCTTCACTACCTCCCCGCAATCTCAAGCTGCGGTGAGGCCTGGACAATCCCTTCGATAGTCTCGGTTGTCTTAGGGTCTTGAGTGGCATCCACTGGAGTCTCAACTCCGTGGATTGCACTTTCATTGCCAGTGTTAATCGCCAGGGCGATCCATCCTATGCCTCTGCTTTGCTTTAGCGGCGTCATTGCTTGCAGAGCGATTGGCACTTCAATTGAGACATCTCAACTGTTTGAGCCTCGTCAATGACAACTTGTTGTGTATCTGTTTGTTTTTCCTTCTCCAGTTCGCCTCCTAGATTCGTTGTTGAGTCATCTGCAATATTCTCCGACGTAGCCGCAGCCGGTGGAGGGAGTATCCCCTTTAGCCGACACATCACCGAGTGACTTGGAATGGGGTCACTCTTCTCCGGACTCTGGCTGTTTTTCTGTGAGTTGTCACCATTTGGGCGGTGGTAAGACACCTTCGAGGGGTTGGCTCGATTGGGGTCCCCACGTTCCCAATTTCATCGCCATTCCTTAATGCCTTGGCAAACAGTGAGCTGGGGAAGTGTTCGCAACAACAACGATTGCAATCAATGCGCACCACTCCCATAGGATCAATGTCCACCGTGATTTGGAAGATTCTCCAGGGCCTTCCATCACCGTTGCTCATGTAGGATCCTGGATTCTGCATGGCTTGCTGCATCTCCAATTCTTCGATCGCAGCAGCGAGACCCGATCTTCATCGCTCTCAAAGCATGTCAAGATGCGGATGAGTATGATCGATGGTTCCGATTAGAGGAAAGATCTTGGCTTTCTCACGAGCTTCGCTTCCTCACCGCCCTAGCCTTGTTCGTTCTCTTTTTGAATTTGAAATATATTGATACGATTATCCTCATCAAGGGCTTGCAAAGATCAGATCAACTTCAAGGAACCTGAAGAGTTCTTCTTCCTCCTCAATAAACTCTGGGTGTTGAAACTGCACCCTAGAGTGACTCAACTTCCACTTTCTCCATTCTCGCAGACGATTTTGGATGTCTGGATATGGTGGGGATAGTATCGTCAAATCATCATCGTCATCTTCGCGTTGTCCTCCAGTTTCAGGAATGGAGGGTAACATGGCTTGCTGCTCTTCACACTCACCAGCGGCTGTCGCAGGAGGGGACACAACACTGTCAACAGGAGATTCAGCTTTCTCAGCTACTCCTTGTTCCTCAGCTGTTCTGTCTACAGCTGGGTCTTCAACTTGCCTCTGCTGATCGGCCTCAGCAGACTTGGCTGTTTCATTTATAATTTCTGGAGACTCTACTTCTCCAGCTGTCTCAGCAATCTTGCTCTAGCTGAGTGGCAGACTCAGCTGTTTTCTCAAGCTCTGAACGCTTGAAGATTCTTCTTCTTCTTTTGGTTTTCACCAGAGGAATATCTGGTTCCACTTCCTCCGGTTCGTCGAAGGTAAATGCCTTCGCAGTTGTCTTAGAGGCAGCTGCCTTCCTTGTTGTGCGATCCTCTTCTTAATCATTGGAGAAGGGATTAATGGTTCCTTCTCCTTTGCGGCTGCAGGGGCAGGAGACACGGCTGCAGGGGCAGGTGACTCGGCTGCAGGGGCAGGTGCGGTTTTCTTTTTCTTTGCTGCAGGGGCAGCAGTCTTCTTTGCAGCTGCAGAGGCAGCCTTCTTCTTGGGAGGGGAGGAGACAAGCTGTTTCTTCAGGGTCAGCTGATTCCCCCTCACTTGTGTCCGCCTTCTTGGCATAAGCTCTCTTCTGTGCTCCGGAGAGATTTGATCGGAACATCTTTTTGTTAACATGGAACGCCTTTCCATGTCGGAGAGGAACACCTTTCACCTCCATCAATCGGCCAATCACAAGACCATACCCCAATGATCCTCCGAACGATCCATCTTCCTTGAAGGACTTATTCCCAATATTTTGGCAGAGTCTGCTGTATACAAACTCAACCCAGTTTACCTTCTTCTCCTCCATGATCGCAGCCATCACGATCAGCTTGGTTTTGGACAATTGATTAAAGCTTCCAAAATTGATGTCTACACACTTGGCAACAATGTCCAACGACTTATGGTAATCTTCCTTCAAGCAGCTTCTTATCACCAGACAATCTTCGCAAGACAATCGAGTTTGGCCACTTCATTCCATGCAAAGATCCAAGTTTACATCACTTCATAGATCTCCCGCACTCCTACCGCCGGTAGCAAACGATGTTACGCCAAATCCTTGGCGGTGATTGTGAATTCTTTCCCGTGAACAGAGGACTTGATGCCCTCGTTGTGAACTTCAGCGTTCACATAGAATCTGCGCGACCTCCTCCATGTAGGTCATTTGAAACTCCATTGTGAGAAAGGGTTTCAGCCCGGACTTCTCCACTTTCTCACTATTTTCTTCACAAGAGTTTCGTCGAATCCTGTTTGATCATTCCTTCAAAATCCACGGTAGAACCGTGTGTGGATTTGTTTTCCCAACTTAACAAAATCGTAAGTAGATGCCATTTCTTGAAGATTTACCGAATGAAACTTTGAAAATGTGCTTTGAAAATCTATAGGGTTTCAACATAGAAATTTCTTTCTTTGCTTTTGGGAGAGATGAACAGTTTGTGTAAAGTGATAGAAAGACGGACGAAATAGTATATGTATGGGTTATGAAAGGATGTGCGGACGGTTTTGAAATTTGATTGATATCAATGGCTCAAATTTTGCACGCCGATTAACATTTAATTTCTCGTATGTAATGCGGCAAAGATTTTTATCCAATCATAAGCTTGGTATGCGCTTTTGATCAGACACGTCATAATTACGCCGACGTAATTCTTAAAAACATTCCCGCTTAGTAGAAACGACGGCGTTTTTGTCACTTTGCTCATAAATGACTCACTTGCTTCTTAGCTATTTCAACTCTTCTTCTCTCTATTCACCTTGTGACTCAAATTTGTCGGCTAACTCGATGCACTGATTTTCCGATCTGGTGATTCACTTAGTTGTTTCAAGAGCTCCGCTCTTTTTCCATCTTTTCATGCTCCATCTCTTTTCTCAGAGTCTTCCGAGTGTCAACTCACTCAATTAACCCTAATTCATGCTTGAATTCTCCAAATCTTGATTCACATAAAGGCTTTGTGAATATATCATTCTCGCTTATCGGTTAAGATGTATTCCAAGGTGATGTCCTTCTTTTCAATATGGTCTCTTATGAAATGGTATCGACATCAATGTGCTTTGTTCTTGAATGCAACACAGGATTTTGAGTGATTGCAATTGCACTTGTGTTATCACACATAATTGGAATCTCTTTTTCTTCAACATCATAATCTCTCGATTGTTGTCTCATCCATAAGACTTGGGCACAATAGTTTGCCCGCAACTATGTATTCTCTTTCACCGTGGATGTGGCTATTGAATTTTGCTTCTTGCTAAACCAGAAATTAACCTATTTCCAAGCATTTGACATGTACCAAGTACTCTTCCCCGTCAACTCTACATCCAAAGATAGTCGAGTCTGAATAACCAATTAGCTTGAATCCACCTTCCTTTGGATACCATAAGCCAACTTCTTGGCTTCCTTTAAATATCTCAATATTCTCTTGGTTGTAGTCATGTGGCTTTCTTTTGGAGCGATTGAAATCTTGCACATACACCTACTTTGCGCAAAGGTGATGTCCGCCTACTTGCTTTGTGAGATAGAGCAATGAACCAATGAGTGCTCAGTATCTTGTTTGATCCACGGCTTGCCATCCGCGCATCCATATCCATTTTGATCGATGTATTCATTGGTATTTTCACGAAGACTTCTATTCCATACCAAATTTCTTCATTAAATCTCCGTGTACTTTGTCGGCTTAGGAAGAATGTCGGCTCTCCTATCATGCTCATTTCAAATTTGCTTTGCATGAGATTTGAGAATTTGTCACACGACTCTTTGTTTGTGGATCCAAAGATGATGTCATCCACATATGTTAGAACAAGCGGTATACTCTTCCCATCTTGAATTACAAGAGTGTTCTATCTACTTTGCCTTTTGTGAATCCGTTCTCGATCGGGAATTGTGATAATGTATCATACCATGCTCTCGGTGCTGTTTCAATCCATAAAGAGCTTTCTTGAGCTTGTACACCTTATCTCCAAGAGTCTCTTGCTCAAATCCTGGAGGTTGTTCAACATAGACTTCTTCTTCCAATAATCCATTTAAGAATGCACTTTTTACATCCATTTGATATACAATGAAGTTTTTGTGTGCAAAGCAAGGCAAGAAACATTCTTATTGCTTCTAATCTTGCAACAGGGGGCAAATGTTTCATCAAAATCTATTCCCTCTTCTTGGCGAGATCCTTTGGCTACCAATCTTGCTTTGTTTCTTACCACGAACCTTCCTCATTCATCTTGTTTCGAACACCCATTTTGTGCCAATAACATTTTGATGGGTTGGTCTTTGAACCAATTCCCACACTTTGTTCCTTTCAAACCGATTCAACTCTTCTTGCATGGCTTGAATCCAATGTGTGTCATCCAATGCTTGTGACACATCTTTTGGTTGTAGTTGAGAGATAAAACAAGTGAACATTGCTTCTTGTTGAGCTCGGATCTGTTCTTACACCTTCTCTTACATCTCCAATGACTAGTTCGGTGGATGGTCTCTTAGCCATCTTACATCGAGGTTGGAGTAAGTTAGCCGGATTCGATCGTCTTGCAGTGTGTTATTTTGATCGGTTCTCTCATCATCACTTAGTGCAAGTTTTCAAATGTCTTTGAGATTCACTATATCATCTTCTTCCGGGTTTTACGACTCGGCTTGACTTCAACATAGGGAACTCTTCTTGCATGGTTGGTGATTCAATTGACTTGTCGTGACTCTTCAATGTCTTCTCCATTTACCTTGGGTTCATCAAACACCACATGGATGGACTCTTCTATAACCATTGTCCTCTTGTTGAACACTCTATAGGCTTTGCTTTGTTGAGTATCCCAAGAAGACACCTTCATCACTTTAGCATCAAAAACCTTTAAATTGTCTTTGCCATTATTACGGATGAAGCATTTGCATCAAATATTCTAAAATATGCAACATTTGGCTTTCTCCTGTCCAAATCTCATAGGAGTTTTTGTCACCGCCTATTTATCATGCATCTATTTTGAGTATAACATGTTGTGTTTATTGCTTCACCCCAAAATCTTTTAAGCGACCTTCTTCTTGACTAACAAGGTCCTTGCAGCTTTCCTTGAGAGTTATGTTCCTCCTTTCGCAACTCCATTCTCACTGCGGAGTTCTAGCCGCAGATAGTTCATGAGCAATACCATTTTCAATACAATAATCGAGTTATTATTCCATTGACAAACTCGTTCCTCTGTTAGATCTTATTTTAATGATGATTTGACTCTTCTCATTTTGAATTCTCTTCATCACCGTGTGGTAGCTTCGCAAGGTTTCTTTCTTCTTACCCATGAAAATTGTCCATGTATATCTTGAATAATCATCTACTACCACCAAGGTGTATTTCTTTCCACTTATGCTTTAGCTTTGGTTCAACTGGACCAAATAGATCCATATGTAACAGTGCAATATTCTTGTTGAAGATGGACATGTATTTTCTTTGAATGATGATTTGATCTCGCTTTCCCATCCGCATGCATCACAAATACTTTCCTTCTTGTATCTTGAGTCCGAGAGTCCTTTTACAAGATTGCTCCTTGCAAGTTTGTTAATTGTTTTGAAATTCGGATGACTCGACTCACTTCTTGTGCCACATCCAACTTGATTCGGTGTACTCTTTGCTAGCGGACAAGTGCTTGGTGTTGCGGTTGACCAATCTACCACATACAAGTTCTTTTGTCTGCGCATCCTTACAACACTACTTCATTGGTTTCATGTTCTTGATTTGGCACACTCCCATATAGCCCTTGTTACAGAGTTGACTTATGCTTAGTAAGTTGAAATTGAGGTCTTCAACATATGCAACATCTGTGATTTCTAATCCATTTTTCTTGATGGATCCAATGCCTCTTATTTCCCCTGAGCTTCATTTCCTCCAAATATGACTTTGCACCTTTAACCTCCTTGAATTTTGATAGATTTTTCTTGTTTCTGTCATGTGTCCGGAACAACCACTATCCATGTACCAGGTTCCTTGGCACTCTGTTGTTCCTTGAACCTCGAAATCAATGAAATTAGGTTTTAGGTACCCATACTTGTTTGGGTCCCGAGGGGTTAGTATTGTAAGATGATCCAACCAACCTATAGCCAAATGATTTGAATCTAAGTGGTTGCCATCTATCTCGTGCCATAATCATAATTTACTTTTGCAAATTGCTTGGGGTTTTAGGTTCATACATCTGTCTCTTTTGTCTCGTATGCTGTGTGTGTGTTTTAGCAATTGCCTTCTTTAGGTAGTTGTGATATTTCTATGTGTAGTGCTTGGGTGCATATGTGTCTTTGAAGATAGCTCTTTTGCCTTTGGAATGGCCTTTGCTGAGTTCTAGGCCTTTGCCATCTAGGCATGTATTCCATAGATCTTTGTTGAATTTTCATATTGTACCAATCAGCTTGGCTTGGGTAGTTTCTACCATTCCCATCATATGTGTTACTTTTATAGAACTTCTGGGGCTTTTGGTAGCTCTGTTTGTCCTTTCTGAGTACTTCCTATTTGGAATTTGCTGAGGAACTCGGCTGGATTTCTTCTCACTGTCCCTCTCAGCACACTCAACTGGCTGTTTTCCTTTTCCTTTATAACCAAGGCCAGTTTGTTTGTGATTGTGTTTTGGAATGAATGTGTGTGCAACATTTGGTGTCTTGGTTTTTTGAGATGCTTCATTACTTGAAGATCCTTTTTCCAAGATCACTCTAGGAGTTTGATTATGAACAAAGGAATTGAATCCTATGCATGTCTTATCTCCACATTCTTTTTGACTCTTGATAAGATCATCCAAAGATTTAGATACCTTAGTGAATGAGGCAATCACATTTTTGAGGTCATTTTCTCTCTTTTCTATAGCAGACTATCTCTCGCTATTAACTTAGCATTTTCAGCCTTTAGTGCTTTATTCTCATCGGTATGTTACTCAGTACTCGGCTCCTTAGTCACCGTGAGTTTTGGCTTTGGAGTTGGTGTTTTCCTCATGTATCAGTGTGTGTGAGGATTTAATGAGCTCGAAGTCTTTCATCATTTTGCCTAATGAATCATAAAGATCTGTGGGTGATGAAGTGTGTGTGTCACAATCACTATCACCTGAATCTGAGTGAGATGAGTTAGAGTGTACCTCATCTTCTTGATCGGGTTGGTCTTGTTCTTTGGCCATTAAACAGGATCAATGCTTCTTCTTTGATTTGGTCATGCTTTAGTAGATGAATAGTTAGCTTCACTTTGCTCTCTAAGTCTGTTGTGTCTTTTGATTTGGTGTCTCGAGTCTCTGCAGACCAACATTGCATTTTTCTTTTCTTGTCTTATTTCTCTCAAGACTCTTCTTTCCTCTTCGTTTTGTTGTTGACTACGAGGATATGGGCAATCAATGGCATAGTGACCTGGTTGCTGCGGTTCAAAGATAGATTCTCAACTTTTTGATCGACTCTTTCCATTCTCGGATTATCGGCTCTTTGGTACTCGACCTTTTGATGCTCGCTCTCTTGGGTGGCCTATCTTCCCTTGACTTGGACGGACTTGAGTGTCTTCGGAGGATTCACCTTTGCCTCTCTTGTAATTCTTGTTGAAGAACTTGTTAAATCTTTTTAACCATCAAGGCAATCTCCTCCGATCGATGACTTCTTTGCCTCGGCTCTTTTCCCATCCTTAACTATTAGAGCAAATTGTTTTGGGCACAACTGTCTCTTTTTGGTCTTTTCTTCTCTCGGCTCAAATTCGTAGGCTTTGAGATCCGAGAATAGCTCATGGTTGGAGATTTTTGATAGGTCCATGGAATGTCTCGGGGCCATGACCTTCATTTCCCACTCGGTTGGGAGACTTCTTAAAATCTTCATACACATCTCCTTCTGTATATTCTTTTCCAAGTGCGAGATAGCTCATTGGTAATTTACGTGAATCGAACATCCAATTGATCCAAGGTTTCTCCTGCAAGCATCTTAAAATTTTCAAATTTTTGTACAACAACAAATAACTTATTTTCATTGATCTCGCTCGGAGCCTTCACAAATCAAAGTTAGCTTATCCTGATTTCTTTGGCCATTTGGCATGATTTGACTTTGTTGAACATGGCTTTGTCCAAAATCTTGTAAAGAATGTCCTTGGCCACATTGTCTAGGTTGTATCTTTTTCTATCATCATTTGTCCATTCACTCACGGGTTTTTCAACCATAGCCGGTGCCGGGAGCAACATCCTCTTCTCCTTCAAATTGCAGCAGCTCTCCTTGCAATTTGTGTTCACTTTTAAAATTTGTAGTGGTCCATCTTCTATTACTATGCACATTTCATCGTGTAATCTTTGATAGATGATCCTCGCATACCAATTTTCCATTCATCAAATTCCTCAATTGTGAACATAGGGATGCGTGTCAAATTTGCTTCCATCGTAGTAACTTTCTTTGAATAAAAGAATTTTGAAAGATCAAGTGCTAAGGCAAGCTTTGAAAGATTAGAGATCTAGTTCAAGAACTGGTGCGGAAGGCTCAATGAACCAACCGCTCGATACCACATGTAGGTCCCAAAGGGTGTGAGTGTAAGGTTTAGAAGGGGGTTGAATAAACCTTACCAACTTTTCGATTTAGCCCTATTAAAAAGTTCGAGTTAATTCTTCACAGCTAAGTCCTTGATGGATAGCTAAGTTAGTTAACCAAATAGAGTTAGCCACTCAACAGACTCACCGAGCCGTTGATAGAATAACTCACTGCTTAGTCTAAAGCTTAACTCTCTTTGTGATATGTTTTATTGGAAGACTTAACACCCTTGAATTTGGTTTAAGTATATTTTAGTACTTGGTTTTAACACTTTGTTAATTATCGCTTGAATAGCAAATTTATCAAGATATAAAATAATATGCGAGAATTGAAGTCTTTGAAATGTAAATGACACAATAAATTTTATAGAGGTTCGAAGATGGGGTAATTCTTCTAATCCTCTCTTCTCCAACTCCTGGAGGAATCCACTAAGTATTGATCGAGTACAAAATTGTTATCGATCCGGATGCAAGTCTTGATCACCCAAATGACTTGATCCTTTGGGACTCGGTCTGAGATGCCTTGGTCACGCACCACGGCTTCTCGTGACGACTCGAGCTTCTTCATAGGGCAACTTCCTTGCTACTACAACTCACTTGCTCAAGCTTCTTGGATTTTATCACGAAGCCCTCCAATTACTTGAGATTGGTTCGACCTTGAACCTTTCTACAATCCTTCTTTGAATGTAGACCCTTTGATACTTCAAATGTTTTTCTTCAACTGATTGAAGTCCTCTTTCCTTCACGGGTAAGTGTTGGATTGATTTTCTTGAAGTTACGCTTGAGGATTAAGCTTGAATGACTTGAGAATATTTTTCTGGTTACTGATTTGAATAATGGCTTGAAAGCTTGTGTTTCGGTATGCAAGGTAACCTTTTCTCAAATTAATTCCTCGGCCTTTTATAGTGTTCTTTTGAAAATATGCCCGTTGAAGAGATAGGCTAATTTTCAAAAGACACTTGTGGTCGTTGGCTTGTCTTGTTGCGATCCTTAAAATTGGCATTTCCTCGTATTGAATGAACCTTGACTTTTCGAGTTCGACACAGTGCGTCTTCCCATTTGGTTTATTCCTTTTGCACGCTTCGGGGACTGAGAACTTTAAGAAGGGCGATATGGAAGTATTACTTGTTTAAGTAACTCTCTTGACTTACGTAACGGATCCTTTTCGGTTGCCTTGACTTGATCGAGTTCCTTAACTTCCCTAGATGACTTGAGTCGGCTCCCAATCATTGGATGACTCATCCGTCACTTCAACTTGAGACTTGGCTATCTTGAGTTGACTTGATGACACTTCACACACCGCATCTCACCGATAATTCTCTGTCGAGTTCTGTCTTCTCTTCCTTGCCATACTCAAATGCCTCACAATGAGTCTTCATTCTAGTCTCCAGTTGACTTCTTGCATATTTAGGAATAGTGACTTAACTCACTCGAACAACCCTATCTATTACAAAATAAATTACAAAGAAAATGGGTTGCCAACTTTCTAGTCTAAGTTTTACATGGCATTCATCAAAATCTAAACAATAAATTTCTTAATAATTTTCCCCTTTTGATGATGCCAAAACTTAAAACATACATGCGTATGTACGCATCAAAGATAGATACGGGTAGTGCAATAACAGAGAATGTATGCGTAGAATCAATCTTTTATTGATCATAACATTCTTGTCCTTTACACACTATTTACAAAGTGTATCGGAGAAAACATCTATGTCTATGCAAAAAAATATCGAGAAATTACAGATTTCTTATTCAATGTCTGAAAGACTTACATACTTATGCATTTACAATAGTAAATTACATGAAGGGGTGGACAACAACACTTCATCTCCTTGTTCCCTCCTTCTTTTTCTTCATCACTCTGTCGTCTTGACCTTTTTCTCTTCTTCTTCTTTTTCACCGCTTTCTTTTTCTCATAAGCTTTTAAGCGACTTCATCTCTTCTTTTTCTTTCTTGTCTCTCTTCCCACAACTGAGTTTGTCTTTTATTTTCTTCTTCGATTCTCTTTACATATTCAAGATTGTTCTTGGCCACTTGCAAGTTGGCTATTTCGTCAAACCCAACCCAATAGATCCCTCCTTTCTTCCCCGGATCTATATATTCGATGTTTTTGGGTAGAGGTCTGGTTTGAAACCGCTTCCTCCACTTTCTTCTACCTCTCTTCCTCTCGTGTGTGTATTGTCTTTGGAGCCTTCTTCTTTCCAATAGAGTGACCCGGCCACAAAGGATGCTTGTCTCGGGCTTTATCGCCTATCGACTTCTTTCGCAACTTTGAGGCCTTTTTCCCAATACAAGTCCCCAGGCTTGGGCTATGGTCATGTTCTCAAGTATCCCTCGGATGCGAGCATCTTGAATTCATCAACAAATCTCGGCTCGGTTCCGACATCCGAAATGGCATCGGTGTCTCTTCCCGCTGAATGTCTCCATATTGTTTCGTATGTCCATCGCACGATAATCCATTTTTCTTTCAATCTCCGTCATCTCTGCTTCTACTATTTTCCTCTTCTCAAACATGGGCACATCAGTGTTGGAGCGGCAGAGTCACCGGAAGTTTGATGATTATGTCACCGTGATGACAAGTCATTGTTGAGGGTTATAGCAACCATTAAAGTCATGTCTTTCGAACCTTTCCCCTCAACTAATTTTCCCTTTTCTTTCTTACGCTCTTGGTTGTCTTCTCCTTCACGATTCGTCCTTCTTCTCAATTGCGGATCCTTTCAACGTCTTTAGGTATTCCTCTTCCCCCTTTTTGGCATCATCAAAGGAGAGAGGAACCCTTGAAACATGCCGGCAAACATGAAATCTAGGCAAATCGATAGCCGAGTTCTGCTTTGATTCTGGCTGCGAGTATCTTTGCTCGAAATTCGAGCGAGTGGCGTTGGATTAAATTTGTCACACCAACTTCATTTCATCCATTAGAAGGCTGAATTTTTCATTCATGTTCTCCTCTACGCGTGAAGTTCTTTCGATGAAATTCGCGTGATTCCATTTATGTGGTATGAGAAGTATGCATTCTATCAATGTTTTCTTGCATCATCTTCTTCATGTCAAGATTATCGGCGCTCAGTTAGCATCTTATTGTACAATGCTTTGAAGTATCGAACTTGTTCCACGCGCATTTTCTCAACTGCTTGTTGCCACCATTCACGGATCCCGATTATGTTTCCACGCAAATCGGCCGTAAGATTAGCATCTCTCGTTATCTAGCCGCATATCCAATAAGGCCTGGTGCCTTTCCATCTTCTCAATCCCCGCAAATATTGCCTTGAAGACTTCTCGAACCTCGGCTATCACCTCTGTCTTTAGGCTTAGCGGCCAAGCAGATCAAAATCAAAATCTGTTTGGGACGATGGTATCTGTGGGAATTATTGGATCAGTCTATGGAAACGTTGTTGATCTCTAGTTGATTCTTCATCAAGAAGCGGGCAACTCTAATGTGAAAGGAAAGTTTGTTCAAACGCATCATAATGAACATAGGGAATCTGCTTCAATCGTGACTTGTGGCCATGATGTGCCTGGTTGAGTCGATTCTGTGCGACTTTTGGAGCTGCGCGATTGGTATGATTGATTCACTGGGAGTCATTGTGGTATTGACCCGGTGGTGAGCCTCACTTGTCTTAACGGCCGTTGGTCTCGATTGGTTTTTCCATATGAGTTATGTCGGTCTCGGCCGTATCAATAGCGTCATCGGACGATGATGAGACTTGTAGGGTGGATCATCATCAAAATTGAAGGTTTGGCGAGTAGCCTTAAGATTGGACTTACTCGTGCTTGGGAGAACATCCTCACCGAGTCTTTTGGATTTGCAATGGGGGATGACTCAACTTCATCTTCACCTTTAGATCCCAAAAAGTTACGTCTGGGTTGTCTTGGGAATCATGAAGGGCACTTATCTCCTTCTCGATTCATCGATGATAGTATGAGGGATGTCTTTGTGTTTTCTTTACCTTGGGAAGTCTCAACCTCTCGTAGGCCTTCACTACCTCCCCGCAATCTCAAGCTGCGGTGAGGCCATGGACAATCCCTTTGATAGTCTCGGTTGTCTTAGGGTCTTGATGGCATCCACTGGAGTCTCAACTCTGTGGATTCCACTTTCATTGCCAGTGTTAATCGCCAGGCCATCCATCTGTGCCTCTGCTTTGCTTTAGCGGCGTCATTCGCTCGAGCGCAGCGAGTTGGCACTTGGTGAGACAGTCTCAACTATCTCGAGCCTCGTCGGTGACAACTTGTTGTGTATCTTTTTTTTTTTTTCTCCACTTCGCCTCCTAGATTCGTTGTGGAGTCACCGCAGATTCTCCGACCTAGGCTGCGGTGGAGGAGTTTTCCCCTTAGCCGGCACATCACCGAGTGACTTGGAATGGGGTCACTCTTCTCCCGGACTCTGGCCGTTTCTGTGAGTTGTCGCCATTGGGGCGGTGGTAAGACACCTTCGATGAGGGGTTGGCTCGATTGGGGTCCCCACATTCCCAATTTCATCAGTGAGTGGGGAAGTGTTCGCAGCAACAACAGTTACAATCTGCACACCACTCCCATAGGATCCATCTCCACCGTGTGATTTGGAAGATTCTCCAGGGCCTTCCATCACCGTTGCTCATGTAGGATCCTGGATTCCCGCGTATGGCTTGCCGTCTCCAATTCTTGATCGCGGCAAGCAAGGACCAGATCTTCATCGCTCTCTGAAAGCATGTCAAGATGCGGATGAGTATGATCGATGGTTCTAGTTAGAGGATAGATATCTTGGCTTTCTCACGAGCTTCGCTTCCTCATTTGCCCTAGCACTGTTCGTTCTCTTTTTGAATTTGCAATATATTGATACGATTATCCTCATCAAGGGCTTGCAAAGATCAGTATCAACTTCAAGGAACTGAAGAGTTCTTCTTCCTCCTCAATAAACTCTAGGTGTTCAAATCGCACCATAGAGTGACTCAACTTCCACTTTCTCCATTCTCACAGGCGATTTTGGATGTCCTGGATATGGTGGGGATAGTATCGTCAAATCATCATCGTCATCTTCGCGTTGTCCTCGGTTTCGGGAATGGAGGGTAACTTGGCTTGCTCTTCACACTCACCAACGGCTATCGCGAGGAGGGGACACAACCACTGTCAATAGGAGATTGACTTTCTCGGCTACTCCTTGTTCTCAAATTTCTTCTATCTCTACGTCGGTCTTCAACTTGCCTCTCTTGATCGGTCTCGTGACTTGGCTGTTTCATTTATAATTTACGAGACTCTACTTCTCCGGTTGTCTCAAGAACTTGCTCTAGGCCGAGTGGCGGACTCATCTGTTTTCTCAAGCTCGACGCTTGAAGATTCTTCTTCTTCTTTTGGTTTTCACCACAGGAATATTTGGTTCCACTTCCTCCGGTTCGTCGAAGGTAAATGCCTTCGCAGATTGTCTTAGAGGCATTGCCTTCCTTGTTGTTGGCGTTCTCTTTTTCTTAATCATTGGAGAAGGGATTAACGATTCCTTTTCCTTTGCTGAGTACAAGGGCGGGAGACACGGTTGCGAGGGCAAGTGACTCGGCTGCGGGGCAGTGCGGTTTTCTTTTTCTTTCTTTGCGGGGGCGTGATCTTCTTTGCATTGCGAGAGGCACCCTTCTTCTTGGGAGGGGAGGAGACACTGTTTCTTGAGGTCGGTGATTCCCCTCACTTGTGTCCGACTTCTTGGCATAAGCTCTCTTACGTGCTCCGGAGAGATTTGATCGGAACATCTTTTTGTTAACATGGAACGCCTTTCCATGTCGGAGAGGAACACCTTTTACCTCCATCAATCGGCCGATCACAAGACCATACCCCAACGATCCTCCGAGCGATCCATCTTTCTTGAAGGACTTATTCCTAATATTTTGGTAGAGTCTGCTTTGTATACAAACTCAACCAGTTTACCTTCTTCTCCTCCATGATCACATTTGGACAAATGATTAAAGCTTCTAAATTTGATGTCTACACACTTGGCAACAATGTCCAACGACTTATGGTAATCTTCCTTGACAACTTCTTATCACCAGACAATCTTCGCAAAGATCGAGGTTTGGCCACTTCATTCCATGCGGCGACCAGGTTTACATCGCTTCATAGATCTCGACATTCCTACCGCTTGGTAGAAAATAGTGATTAGCGGTGATTGTGAATTCTTTCCCATGAACAGAGGACTTGATGCCCCGTCGTGAACTTCAAAGATTCACATAGAATCTGCGCGACCTCCTCCACGTAGGTCATTTGAAACTCCATTGTGAGAAAGGGTTTCACCCTGACTTCTCCACTTTCTCGGCTATTTTCTTCACAAGAGTTTCGTCGAATCCTGTTTGATCATTTCTTCAAAATCCACGGTAGAACCGTGTGGATTTGTTTTCCCAACTTAACAAAATCGTAAGTAGATGCCATTTCTTGAAGATTTCTTGAATGAAACTTTGAAAATGTGCTTTGAAAATGTAGGGTTTCGAGATAGAAATTTCATTCATTGCTTTTGGGAGAGATGAACAGTTTGTGTAAAGTGATAGAAAGACGGATGAAATGGTATATGTATGGGTTATGAAAGGATGTGCGGACGGTTTTGAAATTTGATTGAGATCAACGGCTCAGATTTTGCACGCCGATTATCATTTAATTTCTCGCATTTAATGCGGCAAAGATTTTTATCCAATCATAAGCTTGGTATGCGACTTTTGATCAGCACGTCATAATTACTGTTGTAATTCTTTAAAACATTCCAGCTTAGTAAAACGATTGCGTTTTTGTCACTTTGCTCATAAATGACTCGGCTTGCTTCTTAGCTTTCAACTCTTCTTCTCTCTATTCACCTCGTGACTCAATTTGTCGACTAACTCGATGCGGTGACTTTCCGATCTGGTGATTCACTTAGTTTGTTTCAAGAGCTCCGCTCTTTTTCCATCTTTTATGCTTCATCTCTTTTACGTGAGTCTTCCGAGTGTCAACTCAACTCAGCTCAATTAACCTAATTCATGCTTGAATTCTTCAAATCTTGATTCACATAAAGGCTTTGTGAATATATCAGCTAATCGCTTATCCATTAAGATGTATTCCAAGGTGATGTCCTTCTTTTCAACATGGTCTCTTATGAAATGGTATCGACATCAATGTGCTTTGTTCTTGAATGCAACACAGATTTTGAGTGATTGCAATTGCACTTGTGTTATCACACATAATTGGAATCTCTTTTTCTTCAACATCATAATCTCTCACCGTTGTCTCATCCATAAGACTTGGGCACAACTGTAATTTGCCGCGACTATGTATGTATTCTGGTTTGTGGATGTGGCTATTGAATTTTGCTTCTTGCTAAACCAGAAATTAACCTATTTCCAAGCATTTAACTTGTACACAGTACTCTTCCGTCAACTCTACATCCAAAGATAGTCGAGTCTGAATAACCAATTAGCTTAAATCCACCTTCCTTTGGATACCATAAGCCAACTTCTTGGCTTCCCTTTAAATATCTCAATATTCTCTTGGTCATATCATGTGGCTTTCTTTTGGAGCGATTGAAATCTTGCACATACACCTACTTGCAAAGGTGATGTCCGCCTACTTGCTTTGTGAGATAGAGCAATGAACCAATGAGTGCTCAGTATCTTGTTTGATCCACAGGCTTGCCATCCGCATCCATATCCATTTTGATGATGTATTCATTGGTATTTTCACGAAAGACTTCTCTTCCATACCAAATTTCTTCATTAAATCTCTCGGTGTACTTTGTCCGGCTTAGGAAGAATGTCGCTCTCCCATCATGCTCATTTCAAATTTGCTTTGCATGAGATTTGAGAATTTGTCACACGACTCTTTGTTTGTGGATCCAAAGATGATGTAATCCACATATGTTTGAACAAGCGATACTCTTCCCATCTTGAATTACGAAGAGTGTTCTATCTACTTTACCTTTTGTGAATTCATCGGGAATTGTGATAATGTATCATACCATGCTCTCGATTACTGTTTCAATCCATAAAGAGCTTTCTTGAGCTTGTACACCTTATCTCCAAGAGTCTTCGCTCAAATCCTGGAGGTTGTTCAACATAGACTTCTTCTTCCAATAATCCATTTAAGAATGCACTTTATACATCCATTTGATATACAATGAAGTTTTTGTGTGCGGCATAGGCAAGAAACATTCTTATTGCTTCTAATCTTGCAACAGGGGCAAATGTTTCATCAAAATCAATTCCCTCTCCTTGGCGTATCCTTTGGCTACCAATCTTGCTTTGTTTCTTACCACGTAGACCTTCCTCATTCATCTTGTTTACGAACACCCATTTTGTGCCAATAACATTTTGATGGGTTGGTCTTTGAACCAATTCCCACACTTTGTGCCTTTCAAACCGATTGACTCTTCTTGCATGGCTTGAATCAATGTGTGTCATCTAATGCTTGTGACACGTCTTTTGGTTCTATTTGAGAGATAAAACAAGTGAACATTGCTTCTTGTTGAGCTCGGATCTAGTTCTTACACCTTTTCTTACATCTCCAATGACTAGTTACGGCGGATGGTCTCTTAGCCATCTTACATCGGGTTGGAGTAAGTTAGTCTTTTCGATCGTCTTGTTGTTATTTTGATCGGTTCCTCATCATCACTTAGCGCAAGTTTTCCCAGTTGTCTTTGAGATTCACTATCTCATCTTCTTCCGGGTTTACGACTCGGCCTTCCGTTTCAACATAGGGACTCTTACGCATGGTTGGTGATTCACTTTGTGACTCTTCAATGTCTTCTCCATTTACCATGGGTTCATCAAACACCACATGGATGGACTCTTATGTAACCATTGTCCTCTTGTTGAGCACTCTATAGGCTTTTCTTTCAAATTTGAGTATCCCAAAAGATACCTTCATCGGCTTTAGCATCAAAAAACTTTAAATTGTCTTTGCCATTATTATGGATGAAGCATTTGCATCAAATATTCTAAAATATGCAACATTTGGCTTTCTCCCTGTCCAAACCTCATAGGGAGTTTTTGTCACTTTGTCTATTTATCATGCATCTATTTTGAGTATAACATGTTGTGTTTATTGCTTGACCCAAAATCTTTTAGCGACCTACTGCTTGACTAACAAGGTCTTTGCGGCTTCCTTGAGAGTTCTATTCATCCTTTCTCGCAACTCCATTCTCACTGCGGAGTTCTAGCCGCAAATAGTTCATGAGCAATACCATTTTCAATGCAATCGAGTTATTATTCCATTGACAAACTCTGTTCCTCTGTCAGATCTTATTTTAATGATGATTTGACTCTTCTCATTTTGAATTCTCTTCATCATCTGTGGTAGCTTCTGCAAGGTTTCTTTCTTCTTACCCATGAAAATTGTCCATGTATATCTTGAATAATCCTCTACTACCACCAAGGTGTATTTCTTTCCACTTATGCTAGCTAGTTCAACTTTGGACCAAATAGATCCATATGTAACAGTGTGCAATATTCTTGTTGAAGATGGACATGTCTTTTCTTTGAATGATGATTTGATCTGCTTTCCCATCTGGCATGCATCACATATACTTTCCTTCTTGTATACTGAGTCTGGGAGTCCTTTTACAAGATTGCTCCTTGCAAGTTTGTTAATTGTTTTGAAATTCAGATGACTCGAACTTCTTCTTGCCACAACCAACTTGATTCGGCTCTACTCTTTGCTAGCGACAAGTGCTTGGTGTTGCGATTGACCAATCTACCACATACAAGTTCTTTTGTCCGCATCCTTGCAACACTACTTCATTGGTTTCGTGTTCTTGATTTGGCACACTCCCATATAGCCACTTGTCACGAGTTGACTTATGTTTAGTAAGTTGAAATTGAGGTCTTCAACATATGCAACATCCGTGATTTCTAATCCATTTTTCTTGATGGATCCAATGCCTCTTAACCTCCTTGAATTTTTCCTAGATTTTTCTTGTTTAACCTCCTTGAATTTTGATAGATTTTTCTTGTTTCCACTATCCATGTACCAGGTTCCTCCATGGCATTCTTTGGCATTCTGCATTCCCGAACCTCGAAATCAAGGAAATTAGGTTTTAGGTACCCATACTTGTTTGGGTCCCGAGGGGTTAGTATTGTAAGATGATCCAACCAACCTATAGCCAAATGATTTGACTCTAAGAGGTTGCCATCTATCTCGTGCCATAATCATAATTTACTTTGGCAAATTGCTTGGGGTTTTAAGTTCATACATCTCTGTCTCTTTTGTCTGTATGCTGTGTGTGTGTTTTAGCAATTGCCTTCTTTGGGTAGTTGTGATATTTCTGTGTAGTGCTTGGGTGCATATGTGTCTTTGAAGGTAGCTCTTTTGCCTTTGGAATGGCCTATCTTTGAGTTCTGGCCTTTGCCATCTGGCATGTATTCCATAGATCTTTCTTTGAATTTTCATATTGTACCAATCACTTGGCTTGGGTAGTTTCTACCATTCCCATCATATGTGTTACTTTTATAGAACTTAAGGGGCTTTTGGTAGCTCTGTTTGTTCTTTACAGAGTACTTCCTATTTGGAATTTCTTTGAGAAACTCGGTGGATTTCTTCTCAATCGTCCTCTCAAAGACACTCAATCGGCTTTTTCCTTTTACTTTATAACCAAGGCCGGTTTGTTTGTGATTGTGTTTTGGAATGAATGTGTGTGCAACATTTGGTGTCTTGGTTTTTTGAGATGCTTCATTACTTGAAGATCCTTTTTCCAAGATCACTCTAGGAGTTTGATTATGAACAAAGGAATTGAATCCTATGCATGTCTTATCTCCACATTCTTTTTGACTCATGATAAGATCATCCAAAGATTTAGATGACTTAGTGAATGAGGCAATCACATTTTTGAGGTCATTTTCTCTCTTTTCTATAGCGGCTATCTCTCGCTATTAACTTAGCATTTTCACCTTTAGTGCTTTATTCTCATCGGCTATGTGACTTAGAGTACTCGGCTCCTTAGTGAGTGTGTGAGTTTTGGCTTTTGAGTTGGCTTTTTTCCTCATGTATCGATGTGTGTGTGAGGATTTAATGAGCTCAAGTCTTTCATCATTTTTCCTAATGAATCATAAAGATCGTGGGTGATGAAGTGTGTGTGTCATAGTCACTATCACGTGAATCGAGTGAGATGAGTTAGAGTGTACCTTATCTTCTTGATCGGGTTGGTCTTGTTCTTTGGCCATTAAACATATCAAGTCTTCTTCTTCGAGTCACTTGAATAGTTGACTTCACGCTCTCTAAGTCTGCTTTGTGTCTTTTGACTTGGCTATCTCATAAGTCTCTGCGCCAACATTGCCTTTTTCTTTTCTTGTCTTATTTCTCTCAAGACTCTTCTTTCCTCTTCGTTCATGTATTTGTTGACTACAGGAGCAATCAATGGCATAATGACCTGGTGGCCTGCGGTTCCAAAGCATAGATTCTCAACTTTTTGATCGACTCTTTCCATTCTCGGATTGTCGGCTCTTTGGTACTCGACCTTTTGATGCTCTACTCTCTTGGGTGGCCTATCTTCCCTTGACTTGGACGGAGTTGAGTGTCTTCTGAGCATTAACCTTTGCCTCTCTTGTAATTCTTGTTGAAGAACTTGTTAAATCTTTTCTTCTCTCCTCTGTCGATGACTTCAAATTCGTCAGGCTTTGAAATCGAGAATAGCTCATCTTTTCTTGGAGATTTTTGATAGGTCCATGGAATGTCTCATGGTTGGATGACCTTCATTTCCATGGAATGTCTCCATGACCTTCATTTCCCACTTGGGAGACTTCTTAGAATCTTCATACACATCTCCTTCTCGTGTATATTCTTTTCCAAGTGCGATAGCTCATTGGTAATTTACGTGAATCGAGCATCCAATTGATCCAAGGTTTCTCCTGCAAGCATCTTAAAATTTTCAAATTTTTGTACAACAACAAATAGCTTATTTTCTTTGATCCGCTCGTAGCCTTCACAAATCAAAGTTAGCTTATCCTAGATTTCTTTGGCCATTTTGCATGATTTGACTTTGTTGAACATGGCTTTGTCCAAAGTCTTTTAAAGAATGTCCTTGGCCACATTATGCAGGTTGTATCTTTTTCTATCATCATTTGTCCATTCACTCACGGTTTTCAACCATAGGTGCAGGGAGCGACATCCTCTTCTCCTTCACCGCAATGACTCTCCTTGCGATTGTGTTCACTTTTAAATTTGTAGTGGTCCATCTTCTATGACTATCCACATTTCATCGTGTAATGCTTTGATAGATGATCCTGCATACGAATTTTCCAGTCATCAAATTCCTAAATTGTGAACATAGGGATGCGTGTCAAATTTGCTTCCACTACTGATAACTTTGCTAATAAAAGAGTTTTGAAAGATCAAGTGCTAAGGCAAGCTTTGAAAGATTGGAGATCTAGTTCATAACTTGAGTCGGAAGGCTCAATGAACCAACTGCTCGATACCACATGTAGGTCCCAAGGGGTGTGAGTGTGAGGTTTAGAAGGGGGTTGAATAAACCTTACCAACTTTTCGATTTAGTCCTTTTAAAAAAATTGAGTTAATTCTTCACACTAAGTCCTTGATGGATAGCTTAGTTAGTTAACCAAACAGAGTTAGCCACTCAACAACTCAACCAACTTCGCTTAGTCTAAAGCTTAACTCTCTTTGTGATATGTTTTCAGCGGAAGACTTAAAACCCTTGAATTTGGTTTAAGTATGTTTTATTACTTGGTTTTAGCACTTTGTTAATTATAAGTTGGATAACAAATTTATCAAAGATATATAAAATAATATGCACGAATTGAAGTCTTTGAAATGTAAATGACACAATAAATTTTATAGAGGTTCGAAGATGGGGTAATTCTTCTAATCCTCTCTTCTCCAACTCTGGAGGAATCCACTAAGTATTGATCGAGTACAAAGTGGTTATCGGTCTAGATGCAAGTCTTGATCACCTAGGCGACTTGATCCTTTGGGACTCGATCGGAGATGCCTTGGTCACGCACTGGCTTCTCATACCACTCGGCTTCTTCACAGGGCGTGCCTTGGTACTACAACTCACTTGCTCAAGCTTCTTGGATTTGATCACGAAACCCTCCAATGACTTGGGAGGCTGGTTCGAACTTGAACCTTTCTACAATCCTCCTTTGAATGTAGACTTCTTTGACTCTTCAAATGTTTCCTCTTCAACTGATTGAAATCGTCTTTCCTTCACGAGGTAAGTGGTGGATTGATTTTCTTGAAGTTACGGCTTGAGGATTAAGCTTGAATGGCTTGAGAATATTTTTAGTTCTGATTTGAATAATGGCTTGAAAGCTTGTGTTTGAGGTATGCAAGGTAACCTTTTCTCAAATTGATTCCTCAGCCTTTTATAGTGTTCTTTTGAAAATATGCCCATTGAAGAGATAGGCTAATTTTCAAAGACACTTGTGGTCGTTGGCTTGTCTTGTTGCGATCCTTGAAATTGATATTTCCTCGTATTGAATGAACCTTGACTTTTTCGAGTTTACGACAGTGCGATTTCCCAATGGTTTATTCCTTTTGCACGCTTAAGGGGATGAGCACTTTAAGAAGGGCAAGATGGAAGTATTACTTGTTTAAGTAACTTTCTTGACTTACGTACACGGATCCTTTTCATTGTATTGACTTGACCGTAGTTCCTAAACTTCCCAGATGACTTGAGTCGGCTCCCAATCATTGGATGACTCATCTCACTTCAACTTGAGACTTGGCTATCTTGAGTTGACTTGACGACACTTCACACACATGCATCTCGGTGATACTTCTCGATCGAGTTCTGTCTTCTCTTCCTTTCCATACTCAAATTTGCCTCACAAATGAGTCTTCATTCTAGTCTCCGGTTGAATTCTTGCATATTTAGGCATAGGCGACTTAACTCAAATCGAACAACCCTATCTATTACAAAACAAATTACAAAGAAAATGGGGTGCCAACTTTCTAGTCTAAGTTTTACGTGGCATTCATCAAAATCTAAACAATAAATTTTCCCAACGAGAAATTTTGATCGAAATCAACGGTTCAAATTTAACACGTCAAACCACATTTAATTTCTCACATTTAATGCGGCACATTTGTATCCAATCATATGCTTCTTGTGTAGCTTTTGACTGTACCCGTCATTATTACGCCGACGTCATCCTTAAAAACATTCCCGCTCATTAAAAAACGACTACATTTTTGTCACTTAGCTCATGTTAGGAATTTTATTATTTAGATTTTGATGAGTGCCATGTAAAACTTAGAATAGAAAGTTGGCTCCCCAATTCTTGCAGTAAAATGTATTGTAAACAATTAGAGTTTGCCAAGGCGAGTTAAGTCGACTACGTCCCAACACGCAAGAAGACAATCAAGGCTTGAAGGAAAACTTCGATTGAGAGACAGGTGAGTACATCAAAAAGAGCGGACAAGAACTTCGACTAAAGAAGCGGTGAGATACTGGTGAGTGGAACATCGATCAAGTCAACTCAAGAGAAGCCAAGTCTCAAGTGAAGTGACAGAAGAGTCATCCATGATTGGAAGTGACTCTAAGTCACCTGGGAAAGCAAGGAAATGCGGTCAAGTCGAGATAATCAAAAAGAACCGTTGCCGTAAATCAAGAGACTTACTTAAATAAGTAATATCTCCATACCACCTTTCTTGGAGTGCTCGGTCCCGAGAAGCGTGCAAAAGGAATGAACCAATGGGAAGCACTACACCGTGTCGAACTCGAAAAGGTGATAAAACAATTCATACGAGGAAATGGCAACTCAAGAACTCAAGCCAACGACGCAAAGTGACTTTCAAAAATGAGCCTATCTCTTCAACGGGCAAATTTTTGAAAGTTCACTATAAAAGGCCGAGGAATTTGTTTGAGAAAAAGGTATGAATGACACACACGTGAAGATATACAAGCTTCTCAAAAAGCGAAATATTCTCAATCCTCAAGCCTACATCTTGAAGTACATCAATCCAACACTTACCTCGTGAAGGAAAGAGAACTTCAATTAGTTGAAGAGGAAAATATCGAAACAAGGGGTCTACATTCCGGGAAGGATTGTAGAAAGGTTCAAAGAACCAAGTCTTAAGTTCTTGGAGGGCTTCGTGATCAAATCCAAAGTGCTTAAGCAAGTGAGTCAGAGTAGCAAGCGCCAATGTGCCTGAAGAAGCCGAGTCGCATTTGAGAAGCCACCGAGTGATCAAGCGTCTCGGCATCGAGTCCCAAAGGATCAAGTCGGTTGTTGTGATCAAGACTTGTATCTGGACTGTTACCACTTTGTAAACTGATCATTACTTAGTGGATTCCTCCAGGAGTTGGAGAAGAGAGGAGTAGAAGAATTACCCCATCTTCGAACCTCTTTAAAAACTTTATTGTGTCATTTACATTTCAAATTTAAATTTCTCGCACTTTTAATTGCTTATATCTGGCGATAAATTTGCTATCCATTTGATAATTTATAAGTACTAAATCAAGTCAGTAAAAACTTGCTTAATCAAACTTAAGGGTGTTAAGTCTTCCATTTAAAACAAAACCACATTGAGTCAATTTATAGCCAACAATGAGTTACTCTATTAATTTGACTCCGAGTGTTGAGAGATTAACTCTCTTGAGTGACTAATTCGACTGTCCATCAAGGACACAAAATTGTAGAACTCAGAGATTTAAAAGGCCTAAATCGAAAATTTGGTAAGGTTTATTCAACCCCCTTCTAAACCTTACACTTACACCCCTTGGGACCTACAAGTGGTATCGAGCGGTTGGTTCATTGAACCCTCCGCACCGGTTATTCTTGAACTAGATCTCCAAACTTTTCAAAAGTCTGCTTTAGTACTTAAACTTTCAAAACTCTTTTCTATCATTAAAAGTTATTATCATGGAAGCAAATCTAACACGCATTCCTATGTTCACTATTGAAGAATTTGATGATTGGAAAATTCGTATGCGTGCTCATCTATCAAAGATTACATGATGAGATGTGGATAGTAATAGAAGATGGGCCTCTGCAAATATTAAAGGTGAACACAACATGCGAAGAGTTGCGGTGAAGGGGAAGAAGATCAAAGAACTGCACCGGTCATGGTTGAAAAACCAAGAACTGAGTGGACAAATGATGACAAAAAAGATACAACCCGACAATGTAGCCAAGGACATTCTTTACAAAACCTTGGACAAAGCCATGTTCAATAAAGTGAAATCTTGCAAAACCGCGAAGGAAATGCAGGACAAACCGACATTGATTTGTGAAGGCTCGTGAGCAAATCAAAGAAAACAAACTATCGATCGGGGTCAGACAAAAATTTGAGAACTTTAAAATGATCTCGGGAGAAAACCTGGATCAACTGGATGCTCGGTTTACGTAAATCACAAATGAGTCATCTACACTTGGAAAGGAATATACACGAAAGAAATGTGTATGAAGATCCTAAAAAGTCTTCCAGTTGAATGGGAAATGAAGGTCATGGCATTGAGACACTCCATGGACCTATCAAAGACATCCAATCATGAGTTATTCTCGGACCTCAAAGCCTACGAGTTTGAGCCGAGAAGGAAAGACCAGGAAGAGACAAATTGTACCCCAAACAAATTTGCTCTAATTGTCAAAGATGGAAGGAGAGTCGAGGTCAAAGAGGCAATTGACCCGGAAGAAATAGCCCGATGGTTAAAAGATTTAACAAGTTCTTTAACAAGAACTACAAGAGAGAAAGGGTGAATCCTCCGAGAAGACACTCGGCTCACTCCAAATCAAGGGATGATAGGCCAACCAAGAGAACGGATCATCAACATGTTGAGTATCAAAGGGTGACAACTCAAGAATAGAAAGAGTGATCAAAAGGCTGAATATCTATGTTGGAATTGTAGACAACCAGGTCACTATGCTATTGATCGCTCATATCCTGTAGTCAACAAGTACGAAACGAAGAAGAAAGAAAGGTCTTGAGAGAAAGAAGACAAGAGAAGAAAAAGGCAATGATGGGCTGCAGAGATCACGAGACGAGACAGCCAAGTCAAGAGAGACAACGACTCGAGAGCAAAGAAGCCGACTACTCAAGTGACTCGAAGAAGAAGCCTTGATGCGCTTAATGGCCAAAGAACAAGATCAAGAAGATGAGGTACAATCTAACTCAACAAGCTCGACACTAGTGATAGTGATCGTGACACACACACTTCATCACCCACTCGATCTTTATGATTCATTAGGCAAAATGATGAAAGATTTTGAGCACATTAAAACCTCACACACACTATTGAATGAGGAAAACACTACTCAAAAGTCAAACTCAAAGTCGACTAAGGAGCCGAGCACTCTAAGTCAAATAGGCGATGAGAATAAAAGTTTAAAGGCTGAAAATGCTAAATTAATAGCGAGAAATTGCTGCTATAGAAAAGAGGAGAATGACCTCAAAAATGTTATTGCCTCATTCACTAAGGCATCTAAATCATTGGATGATCTTATTATGAGTCAAAGAGAATGTGGAGACAAGACAAAGCTTAGGATTTAATTCCTTTGTGCCATGTCAAACCTCAAGAGTAATTTTGGAAAAAGGATCTTCAAGTCATGAAGAGTCTCGAAAAATCCAAAACTCTAAATGTAGCACACACTTTCAATCCAAAGCACAATACTAAGCAAACTGGCCTTGGTTACAAAGGAAAAGGAAAACAACCCGATTGAGAGTCTTTGAAAGGATACCGTGAAGAGATTCAAATGAGTCCCTCAAATGAGACTCCAAACAGAAAATACTCTGTAAAGAAGAAGCGAGCTACCAAAAATCCCAGAATACTCATAAAAGAAATACATATGATGGGAATGGTAGAAAATATCCAAGCCAAGCCGATCGAATAATGTGAACTATCGGCTGACTTATGGAATACAAGCCCAAATGGCAAAGGCCTAGAACTCAACAAAGGCCATTCCAAAAGCATAAAGGCTTTCATCAAAGACACATATGCACCTAGGCACTACACTCAAAGACACCACAATTACCCAAGAAAGGCAATTGCTAAAACACATATGCAGGCATACTGACAAAAGAGACAAATTGTATGAACCTTAGAATCCCCAAGCAATTTGCCAGGATTAAATATGATTATGGCACTCGATAGATGGCAACCTCTTAGAGTCAAATCATTTGGCTATAGGTTGGTTGGATCATCTTATAATTCTAACCCCTCAGGACCCAAACAAGAATGGGTACCTAAAACTTAATTTCCTTGATTGCGGTTCAAGGAACAAATGAGTGCCAAGGAACCTGGTACATGGATAGTGGTCTTTCCCGGACATATGACAGAAATAAGAGAAATCTGTCAAAATTCAAGGAAGTCAAAGGAGCAAAAGTCATATTTGGAGGAAATGAAGCTCCTGGTGAAATAAGAGGCATTGGATCCATCAAAAGAAACGGTTTAGAAATCACAGATGTTGCATATGTTGAAGGACTAAACTTCAATTTACTAAACATCACCAACTCTATGACAAGGGCTACAATGTTGGATTCAACATGGGAATATGCCAAATCAAAGATATTGAATCAAATGAAGTTGTCTTTGCAAGGATGTAGAGAAAAATATGTATGTAGTGGATTGGTCAACCGCAACACCCAACACCTGTCTACTAGCAAAGAGCACAAACAATCAAGTTAGTGGGCACAAAAGCCGAGTCACCCGAATTTCAAAACAATCAACAAGTTGGCAAGAAGTCATCTTGTAGAAGGACTTCCGGACTCGGATACAAGAAGAAGAGTATATGTGATGCATGTCGAAGGGAAAACAAATCAAGTCGCGTTCAAAGAAAAGACATGCCCATCCTCAACAAGAATCTCGCATCCGCTTCATATGGACCTATTTGGCCCAAAGTGGAACCAAAGAAGCATAAGTGGAAAGAAATACACCTTGGTGGTAGTAGATGACTACTCAAGATATACATGGACAATATTCATGTGCAAGAAGAAAGAAACTCTACAAAAGCTACCACAAATGATGAAGAGGATACAAAATGAAAAGAGTCAAACCATTATCAAAATAAGATCGGACAGAGGAACCGAGTTTGTCAATGGAATAATAACTCAAGATCTTGTATTGAGAATGGTATTGGTCATGAACTATCACCGCAAGGACTCCACAAATGAGAATGGAGTTGCGAGAAAGAAGGAAATAACCCTCAAAGAAGCGGCAAGGACCATGTTAGTCAAGCAGGGTTACCAAAAAGATTTTGGGTGAAGCAATCAACACAACTTGCTACACCCAAAACAGATGTATGATAAATAGACAAATGACAAAGACTCCCTATGAGATCCGGACTGGAAGAAAACCAAATGTTGCATATTTCAGGATATTTGGATGTAAATGCTTCATCCACAACAATGGCAAAGACAACCTAAAGGCTTTTGATGCTAAAGTCGATGAGGGTATCTTCTTAGATACTCAAAAGCAAAGCCTCACAGAATACTCAACAAAAGAACTATGGTTACGAGAAGAATCCATTCATGTAGTATTCGATGAGCCAAATGTAAATGGGGAAGACATTGAAGAGTCACCGATAAGTTTGAATCATCCAACCTTACGAAGAGTCCCTATCTTTGAAGTCAAGCGAGAATTATCAATTCGAAGAAGATGAGATAGTCAATCTCAAAAGCGGTGGAAAATCTGCAATGAATGATCACGAGAGAGTGACCACAAAGAACACAATCGCAAGTCGATCAATCCAGCTAACTTACTTCAACTCGACGTAAGATGGGCCGAGAGACCATCCACCGAACTTGTCATTGGAGACATAAGAGAAGGTGTCAAGACAAGATCCAACCCAACAAGAAGCAATGTTCACATGCTTCATCTCGCAGATAGAGCCCAAAGATGTGTCACAAGCATTGACGACACACATTGGATTCAAGCTATGCAAGAAGAGTCAATCGGTTTGAGAGAAATAAAGTATGGGAATTAGTACAAAGACCCATACATCAAAATGTTATTGGAACCAAATGGGTATTCGAAAATAAGATGAACGAGGAAGGTTACGTGGGTAAGAAACAAAGCAAGACTCGTAGCCAAAGGATATTGCCAAGAAGAAGGGATAGATTTTGATGAAACATTTGCCCTCGTAGCAAGATTGGAAGCTATAAGGATGTTTCTTGCCTATCTTGCTCACAAGAATTTCACCGTATATCAAATGGATGTAAAAAGTGCATTCTGAATGGTTTATTGGAAGAAGAAGTGTATGTTGAACAACCTCCAGGATTTGAGCAGAAGACTCTTGGAGACAAGGTATACAAACTCAAGAAAGCCCCATGCACGGATTGAAACAGGCACCCAGCATGGTATGATACCACTGTCACAATTCCCGATCGAAAATGGATTCACAAAAGGAAAAGTAGATAGAACACTTTTCGAGAATTCAAGACAAGAAGAGTATATCGCTTGTTCAAATATGTGTGGATGACATCATTTTTGGATCCACTAACAAAGAGTCAAGGTGTGAAAAATTCTCAAACCTCATGCAAAGTAAATTTGAAATGAGCATGATGGGAGAGCCGACATTCTTCCTTGGACTTCAAGTGAAACAACAAGGATGGAACCTTCATAAGTCAAACAAAATACACCAGAGATTTAATGAAGAAATTTGGTATGGAGGAGAAGTCTTCATTAAAATACCAATGAACACATCACCAAAATGGACATGGATGCAGATGGCAAGCCTCGTAGATCAAACAAGATACTGAGCACTTATTGGATCATTGCTCTATCTCACGCCTAGCGGCCGTACATCACTTTTGCTTTGTAGGTGTATGTGCAAGATTTCAATCTGCTCCAAAAGAGAGCCATATGACTAGCACTAAGAGAATATTGAGATACTTAAAAGGAAGCCAAGGAGTAGGCCTATGGTATCCAAATGAAGGTGGATTCAAGCTAATTGGCTATTCGGACTCGACTATCTTTGGATGCAGAGTGGGCAGAAAAGTACTTCGGCACATGTCAAATGCTAGAAACAGACTAATTTCCTGGTTTAGCAAAAAGCAAAACTCAATAGCCACCTCTACAAATGAGCGAGAATACATAGTCTGGGCACTGTTGTGCCCAAGTCCTATGGATGAGACAAAGAAATGAGAGATTATGAAGTTGAAGAAAAAGAAATTCCAATCATGTGTGATAACACAAGTGCCATTGCAATCACTCAAAATCTGTGTTGCACTCAAGAACAAAACATATTGATGTCGATATCATTTCATAAGAGATCATGTTGAAAAGAAGGACATTATCTTGGAATATATCTCAACCGATAAACAATTAGCCGACATCTTCACAAAACCATTATGTGAGTCAAGATTTGAAGAACTCAAACATGAGTTGGGGCTAATTGAGCTAAGTTTGAGACACGAAGAATCAAAGAAAAGAAATGGAACAGAAAGAAGGTGAAAAAGAGTCGAAAACAAATTAGCTCAAGAATCACCAGATCGAAAAGTCACTATACCAAGTCACCGATAGCCGAGTCACTAAGAGAAATGTGAGAAGCGAGTTAAATCGGCTAAGAGATAAGTCAATAACTTATGAGCAAAGTGACAAAAACGCAAATCGTTTTGACTTAGCGGGAATGTTTTAAGGAACACGTCAAAGATAATGATGATGTGTACGGACATAAAAGCCGCACACTAAGCTTATGATTGGATATAAATGTCACCGCATTAAATACGAGACATGAATCTCAATATGCGTCGCGAAATCCAAGCCGTTGATTTCGATCACAATTCAAAACCGTCCGCACGCCCTTTCATAAACCATATTTAAACCATTTTCGTCCCGTTTCTCTCTCACACTTCTAAAAACTGTTCAATCTCTTTCTCTCAAAAGGCAAAGGCAAATACTCTCGAAACCCTATCAATCTTCAAATCAAATTTCCGAACTTTTCCTTGAAATTATTCTCAGAAATGGCACCAACGTATGACTTTACCAAGTTGGGAAAACAAATCCACACCGGTTCAACCGTGATTTCGACGGAATGGTGAAGCGGGTCCGACGACACCCTGGTGAAGAAAATCGCGAGGAGAAGTTAGAAACGCCAGATCAAAACCGCTTCTAACGCTGGAATATCCTATGACCTATGTGGAGGAGGTCGCACAATTCTACGTGAATGCTGAAATTCACGATGAAGGAATCAAGTCATCTTCACGGAAGCGGTGACTATCACCGCCAAGATTTGGTGAATATTGCTCACTACCGCCAGAGCAAAATCAAATTAAGGAAGCCGATGTAAACTTGGGCGACGATGGAAAGAGATAGCCAAGTCCGACCTTGCCGATAAAATTATATACACAAAGAAACAAAAGACAAGGCTGGCGAAGGAGGATTATCACAAATTGTTGGACATTGTTGCCAAATGTATCGACATCAAATTTGGCAACTTTTGACCAACTATCAAAGGCAAAGATGATTGTGATGGGCTGCAATCATCGAGGAAAAGAAGATAAATGGCTGAGTTTATCTACAAACAGACTTTTGCCGAACGTGGGGAACAAGTCCTTCAAAGAAGATGGGTCATTTGGAGGATCCCGGGATATGGCCTAGTGATTGGCCGACTATTGGAGGTGAAAGGAGTCCTCTCGGACATGGGAAAGCATTCCATGTTAACAAGAGGATGTTCGAGCTAACCTCTCTCGGTGCTCGGAAGCGAGCTTACACCAAGAGAGCGACACTGGTGAGGGGAATCACCACCCGAAGACACAAATGCCTCTCTCCAACCAAGAAGAAAGTCGCCCTGCACGCCAAGAAATCTGGCCGCCCGCAAAGAAAGAAAACCAAACATGCTCCCGCCCGCAGCAGAGTCACCCGCCCGGCCAGCCATGTCACTCTGCCCCTGCAGCGGCGATCGAGAAGGACTCCCAAATACCTTCTCCGATCGTCAAAAGGAGGAGAACCGACAAGCCTAGACGGCCGCTCCTCGTAAACAAACACAAGCACTGCCCCGCCGCCAAGACTCGAGGAGGACGCCGCCTCGGACTGAAATTCCCCTGGTACAAACCAGAGACGAAGAAGACTCGTCAAGCAATCCGAACAGAGAAACCAATCGAGTCGCTTACTCCTAGCACAAATACCGGAGACTACTTGGGAAGTAGAGTCTCCGGATGTAGTTGATGAAACACCAAGTCTCGTCAAGGCGATGATCAGAGGCAACCCGAAGACACACGATGTAGCTCACACAAAATTAAACTCAAGAAGAACCAGCCCAAGCAGATAGTGATGTAATGATCCTATCTCCACCTTACCCGACATCCAAAATCGTCTGCGTGAGTGGAGAAAATGGAAGTTGAGCAAATCAAGGGAACAAACGGCCTGAATTCATAGAAGAAGAAGAGGAATCGCTAAATTTCCTCGGGTCGACTATCGTTTCTCCCAAAGACTTGATGAGGACAATCGCTTAGACATCCCGCAAATCTACAAGGACAGGAGAGAGCAAAGCAAGTCAAGAAGCCAAGCACGTGAAAAGGCAAGTATCCGCCTATCTCCCAGCACCACGAACACTTCCATCCTCTCCTTGATGTCTTCTCCGAAAGTGACGAGGAACTGAGAAATGCTTTCACGCCACGTAAGAGTTACAAATGCAGCAAGCATTGCATGAATCAAGAATCCTTCACGAGCAAAGACCGATGGAGGGACCAGGAGAGTCCTCCAAAACACAACCGAAATCGATCCAATGGGAGTGGTTCAAAAATAGCCACCGATGTTGCTGCTACCACTTCCCCACTCACTCGGAAGAAGCAATAAGGGAAGTGGCGATGAACCGGGCTAGTGGGGACCCCATCGAGCCAACCCCTATTGAAGGTGTGCTACCACCGCCCCAACGGTGAACCATCAATTGAAATAACCGGAGTCCGAGACGAGTGACCCCACTCCAAGTCACTCACCGGTGCGCCACCGAGGGGGAAACTCCCTCCACCGCAGCAGGTCGGAGGATGCCGCAGATGACTCGACAAAGAAGCAAGGAGGCGAAGAAGAGAAATTACAATCACTAGAAGAACAATGACAAGTTGCCATCAACGAAGCTCGGACATCCGAGATCTGTCTCGGTGAGGTGCCAACAAACTACGAAGGCTAATGACGCCGGCGATGCGGTCGAGGCACGAAGGAATGTACCGGAGTTAACACTGCTGGGCGATGAAAGTGCAATCCATGGGGTTGAGACTCCAATGGATGCCACTTGTAGAAGACCCTAAGACAAATGACATCTTTGTTGAAAGGGAGGACCAAGGCCTCGCAGAAAGAGAGACTGCTGGAGGAAATGAAGGCCCACGGAGGTTGAGACTTCCCCGGTAAAGAGGCCAAGTAGAGAACATCCCTCCCGCAATCATCGACCCATCCGAGAAGGAGATCGGCGCATTTCATGATTCCCGGACAACCCCGATGTCACTTTTCCGGGATCGGAAGCGAAGAAGAAGCCGAGTCGACCCCCATGACAAATCCAAAAGACTCACATGCGGGTGTTCCAAGTGCGAGTAAGTCGATCCCAAGACTACTCGTCAAACTTTTAACTTTGATGATGAGCCACCTCTAGAAATCTCATCATCGTCCGATGACGCGTTCTTTGATAAGGCCGAGGATAAGTCAACCGAAAAGGAAAATCACCGAGACCAACGGTGCGCAAGACAAGGCAGTGAGGCTCGGCCAAGCGGTCTATCTCACAACCAAACCCAATGAACCGGACACCACCGCTCCGGCTCCTCAAGCTACTACTGGATCGATTCCCAAAAGAACTTCACGCGCACCGCTCATCATCGAAGTCCCGGCGGTGATGAATCTTTTGTAGAATCTTTCCCTTTCTCACCGGAGATACCGAACTCCATGAAGAGTCGAAACGAGCAAGCACGTTATCACGGCATCAGCTCTGTTTTTCACTCGGCACCATTGTTCCACCAATTTGATTTCGACAGTATGGCCATCACCGCAATGAAGAATCACCAAGTGCGAAGTGTTCAAGGCACTCTTTCTTTGAAGTTGAAAAGATGGAGAGGCATCGAGCCTCTTTGGACATGCGCCGGACAACAGAGATGCCAACCTTACAAATGACTTGAGAGGCATCTTAGTCGAGAATAAGGGAATGGTGGCAACAAAGAAGAATCAATGCGTGTGGAATAGGTAAGATACTTGAACCTTGTTCAACAAGTCTTGTGTGGAGAGCCGAGAATGTTGATGCGAAAAAAACAAAGGCGAGGAACACATTGAGCATATGCATGAAGCTCACACCGCCGAGATCAAGGTAGCTGCGTGAGCGAGAATGCAAATGATATACGGCGTTTGGAAGAACACATGACAAGAAAATTCACCTTCTCATGGTGAGATGAAGCCGATTTGTGAGAAATCCAACGCTACTCAATCTGAATTCCGTCTTTGCATACAACGCAGCAGACACACGAGGCGAATTCAACCATCGAAGACTTCGACTTCATGCTTGCCAAAGATGTTCCCCGGGTTCCTCTATCCTTTGATGATGCCAAAAAGGGGAAGATGAATACCTTAAAGCGGCAAAATCAAGTCGAAAAGAAAGGAGCAAATGGTGACAAGGAACAAAAGAGAAGGGAAAATCAATCGAGGAAATGTTGAAATCAAGAAAGGAAAATCATTGAGGGGGAAGGATCGAAAGATATGACCTTGATGATTGCACAAACCCCAACAAGGTCCTGTCACAACCGGCATTATAAGCGGCAAACTCCCCGCTGACTCTGCCACTCCAACACTCTGATCTATGGCCGAGAAGAGAAAAGCAATTGAAGCGGGGATGAAGGAGGTGGAAGGAAGAATGGATGCCAGGGTGATGAACATCTTGAAAGAACACGGAGGCATTCCGGTTGAGAGACACGTATGCCATTTCGATGTCGGGACAGAGCCAAGATCGATTGACGAATTCAAAACGCTCGAATCAAGGATATTTTGCAAATATGTCCATGGGTCAAGCTTGGGACTGTCTTGGGAAAAGGGTCTCACATTATGTGAAGAAAGGCGACGACAATGAGACAACCGCGATCACTCTGCAGTCACTCCGCCGGGCACTCACTGGAAAGAAGAAGGCCCAAAGATAAAGATATCGCCCGAGGCGGAGGAAGAAGCGGCGAGGAGGAAGAAGCTTGGACCTCAGGCCTCGCCCAAGAATATTGAATACGTAGATCCGGGAAAGAAAGGAGGGATCTACTTGGCTGGGCTTGACCATGTGGCGAACTTGCAAGTGGCTAAAACCAACGCCGAGTATGCAAAAAGAATAGAAGAAAAAAACAAGAGACAAACTCAAATGCTATGGCGGGAGAGACAGAAAAAGAATAAGAAAAGATGAAGCACAAGAAAAGCATATGAGAAGAAAAAGAAGGCAACATGATGAGAAAGAAGAGAAGAAGAGAAGAAGATCTTGATCAAGATGAAAAAAGGAGACAAATAAGGAGATGAAGTGTTCTTTGTCAACCCTTCGTGTATTTTATATGTAAATACATACAATGTAAGTCTTCTCGTAATATAGCTATAAATTTCCTATTTTTTGTGAAGACAATTACATACTCGATACACCTTGTAAACAGATTGTGTTAAGCACAAGAATGATATGATCAATAAAAAGATTGATTCTCAACGCATACATTCTATGTCAATACACTATCTCGTATGTATCTTTGTTATCTCGCATCTTTGTATGATTTAAGTTTTGGCATCATCAAAAAGGGGGAAATTGTTAGGAATTTTATTATTTAGATTTTGATGAGTGTCATGTAAAACTTAGAATAGAAAGTTGGCTCCCAATTCTTCTCAGAAAATGTATTGTAAACAATTAGAGTGGCCAAGTCGAGTTAAGTCGGCCTACGTCCCAACACGCAAGAAGACAATCAAGGCTTGAAGGAAAACTCGATCGAGAGACAAAATGAGTACAAAGAAAGAAGAGCGGATAAAGAACTCGATCAAGAAGCGGTGAGATACGGTGAGTGGAACATCGATCAAGTCAACTCAAGAGAAGCCAAGTCTCAAGTCAAGTGACAAAAGAGTCATCCAATGATTGGAAGTCGACTTAAGTCACCTGGGAAAGCAAGGAAATGCGGTCAAGTCGAGATAATCGTAAAAGAACCGTTGCCTGAGAAATCAAGAGACTTACTTAAACAAGTAATATCTCCATACCACCTTTCTTGGAGTGCTCACCCCGAAGCGTGCAAAAGGAATGAACCAATGGGAAGCACTACACCGTGTCGAACTCGAAAAGGTGATAAAACAATTCATACGAGGAAATGGCAACTCCAAGAACTCGCAAGCCAACGACGCAAAGTGACTTTCAAAAATGAGCCTATCTCTTCAACGGGCAAATTTTTGAAAGTTCACTATAAAAGGCCGAGGAATTTGTTTGAGAAAAAAGGTATGAATGACACACACGTGAAGATATACAAGCTTCTCAAAAAGCTGAAATATTCTCAATCCTCAAGCCTACATCTCAAGTACATCAATCCAACACTTACCGTGAAGGAAAGAGAACTTCAATTAGTTGAAGAGGAAAATATCAAACAAGGGGTCTACATTCCGGGAAGGATTGTAGAAAGGTTCAAAGTCAACCAAGTCTTAAGTTCTTGGAGGGCTTCGTGATCAAATCCAAAGTGCTTAAGCAAGTGAGTAGTAGCAAGCGCAAACCTGAAGAAGTTCGAGTCGCACGAGAAGCCAACCGAGTGATCAAGGCGTCTCCCGGATCGAGTCCCAAAGGATCAAGTCGGCCGTTGTGATCAAGACTTGTATCGGGACTTACCACTTTGTAAAGCGATCATTACTTAGTGGATTCCTCCGGAGTTGGAGAAGAGAGGAGTAGAAGAATTACCCCATCTTCGAACCTCTATAAAAACTTTCTTCGTGTCATTTACATTTCAACATTTAAATTTCTCGCACTTTTAATTGCTTATATCTCTTTGATAAATTTGCTATCCATTTGATAATTTATAAGTACTAAATCAAGTCAGTAAAAACTTGCTTAATCAAACTTAAGGGTGTTAAGTCTTCCAATAAAACAAAACCACATTGAGTCAATTTATAGCCAACAACCGAGTTACTCTATTAATGGCTCAAATTGAGTGACTGTTGAGAGATTAACTCTCTTGAGTGACTAATTCGACCGTCCATCAAGGACACAAACTGTGTGAGAACTCAGTAGATTTAAAAGGCCTAAATCGAAAATTTGGTAAGGTTTATTCAACCCCCCTTCTAAACCTTACACTTACACCCCTTGGGACCTACAGCTCATAAATGACTCGGCTTATATAAAAATGACTTAACTTTGCTTCTCTCCTTTCATTAAGTGACTTCACCGCCGCCTAACTCGTCTGATTGACTTCCCGATATAGTCATTGCAAATGGTCAATTCGTGAAACTTGTTCAATTTTCATCTTCCCATCTTCCATCTCTTCGATTGAGTATTCTGAGTGTCAACTCACTCAATTAATCCTAGCTTATGTTTAAGCTCTTGAATCTTGACTCACCGATAGGTGTGAGTTTTGCATGTATTTTGAGGTATAATTATGACAAAAATGGTGATTAGACATGCATAAACTCATATGAAATCGATTGTATTCACTCTTTGTGGGAAATATATTATGCTTTGCTCATTTTGTAGGAATTTAATGATATTTGAAGTAATTTGGAGGCAAATATAAGCATCGCAAGTAGAAACACCAAGAATCGAGTGAATGTACGAGATTGGAATCCGCAATGAAAAGAAGTTGGACAATTAAGGCCAAAATAGAGAACACACGGGTAGGGCGCGCGGCTGGGCGCGACCCATGCGGCCCTGGGAAGGAAGAATTATGGGTTCAAAGATGGTGCACGGGTAACACATGCGTGAACGCACCACCCGTGCACCACTAAAGATTTTGAAGTTGCCTACGGCAATGCGCACGAGTAACCCATGTAGACGCACGCACCCGTGCGCTAGTTGGTGAAAAAGGACTTGGCCTATGGCATGACGCACGGGTAACCCGTGCGTCCCTCATCAGAAATGCGGATTATGACAAAGAATGTGCCCTAAACTTTCTAAAAGGTATATAAGCTCTTTTTGGGGCGCACACCAGGGACATTCTGACATTCTTTGGCTATAGCACACAAGACAAAGTTCTATCTTTCAAGAAGACATCAAGGAGACAATCGGGTCGCATTGGAGCTTGAGGAACGGAGATATATCGAGGGATTGTCGACTTTCCTAAGTTTTTCTTGCTTCTCTTTGAATCTTTCGTTTGAACTTAGCATGGCTTTGAACAATTTGTCTATAAGTTGTTTGGATATCATGTGTAGCTAAACTATTGAGATTTCCGAGTTTTGGAAGTTGATTAATGAACTCTTTTTGAATGTCTTAATCCTAGTTGAAGTTATTATCTTGAAGCCTATTTGAGTACTTTGAGTTTATTCTTGTTTTATCACTTGATCAATGATTTAGCATGTTTGATATATAGATTCATAATTCGAGAGATGAGTTTCAATATTAGATCTTGAGTACTTGACACGAATATTTGCATGAATCGAGAGGTTTGTAAATATTTGTGAGGACATTTGATCTTTTAAACTTTTTTGGGAGTTGAATATCTCATGTTGAGTAGAGATTCTAGCATAGATATTTCAATCCACATTTTATATGCATCTCAAGAGGGAGGATAAAATACTTTTGCGATCGTCTTATAGGAATATTGATAATAACTTTGGCTTTGATTAAATCGGACAACAAGAGGGTATTAATCGAAACCTAAATCCGGAATCCATTGTATTATCTTGATACTTTTATTATTCTCATTGTCTTGATATTGTGCTTTTAATAGTCTTAATTGTCTTAATCTCACAACAATCATCCAATTACTACCGTCTAAATAAAAATAAGACTATCTTAGTTCGATACTTAGCATATTAATTTATTAGTCTCCGTGGATACGACCTTGCCACCCTATTCTATAAGCTACACCGTACACTTGCGGTGAAGCTAAAAATAAGGCGAACAATGTTTTGGCGCCATTGCGGGGACTACTATAATTTTTGGTGCTGATATTGCGATAGATAGAATTATTCTTAATTTAGACATTTTCGAACAATTCAATGCCAACACACTACCACCCGGCTTGAGAAACCATGAAAATTTTTCCTATGCCAATACAAAAAATGTGTTGCAACCACCACAAGGATTCAATGCGTTAAATGGGGGTACTAATGTGGAAGGTAAATCATTGTTGGAAGATGCCTCACCTCGTTCATAAATCAATCAAGTTCATTCATGAGTGAACCGAGGAGTCGCTTCACAAGGCAAGACTCAAGGATGGATAAGATGGAACTACAAGTGACACAAATGGCTAGTTCGATAAAAAATCTTGGACTCAAGTGGGCCAATTAGCTAGAAATTGTTGGTGGACAACATCAAAAGGGTCAATTCCGAGTAACACGGAAGTTAATCCTAAGGAGCAATGCAAAGCCATTCGGCTAAGGAGTGGTACGGAATATGAGGGGCCTAAAGAAAAATCTGAAAATCTGAAAATTTCAGATGAAGCATCAAAGTCGGGAGATGTTGAATCGGTGATGAATGATGATGTTGAATCGGTGATGAATGATGAATCGGTGAGGAAAAAGAGAAAAAAAGAAGGAACAAACAGGGATAAGCTTAAATCTCCTTCTAACTCTAATGTATCTAAATTGCCTATCTCCCTTCCCTTCCCTCAAAGATTTTAAAAGAAAAAGCTTGATGATCAATTTGAAAAATTCCTTGATATATTTAAGAAATTGCACATTATAACATTCATTTTGCAGACGCACTAGAGCAAATGCCAAATTATGCAAAATTTCTTAAGGATGTTATGTCAAAGAAGAGGAAGATGACAAGCTTTGAAACAAAGAATTTGATGGAAGAATGTAGTGCAAAAATTCAAAGGAAGCTACCACAAAATATAAAAGATCCGGGAGTTTCACTATCCCTTGTTCCATTGGTGGTAACTTCTTTAAGAAAGCGTTGTGTGATTTAGGGGCAAGAATTAACTTGATGCCTGTTGGGAAATTATTTTGTAGATTTTGATAAATGTCATGTAAAACTTAGAATAGGAAGTTGGCACCCCATTCTTGTTATAAATTGCATTGTAAAAGATAGGGTAGAGCCGAGTGAAGTCGGCTATGCCTGAACATGCAAGAAGACAACTAGAGACTAAAGGAAGACTCATTGAGGGCAAAATGAGTGTGGCAAAGAAGAGAAGACAAGAACTCGATCAAAGGTGTAGCTAAGATGCAACCGAGTGAAGTATCGATCAAGTAAACTCAAGATAGCCAAGTCTCAAGTTGAAGTGACAAGAGTCATCCAATGATTGGAAGTCGACTCTAAGTCACCTGGGAAGGCAAGGAAATGCAAATAAGTCGAGATAATCGAAAGAGATTCGTTGCCGTAAATCAAGAGAATTACTTAAACAAGTAATACTTCCATACTACCTTTCTTGAAGTGCTCATCCCGAGAAGCATGCAAAAGGAATAAACCAATGGGAAGTATCTTGCACCATGTCGAACTCGAAAAGCTTAAGAATCGTTCATACGAGGAAATGTAAATTCCATGGATCGCAACAAGACAAGCCAACGACCACAAGTGACTTTAAAAATAAGTCTATCTCTTCAACGGCGATTTTTGAAAGATCACTATAAAAGGCCGAGGAATCACTCGAGACAAGGTGACCGATCCCGACCACGAACATTCAAGCTAACATTTGAATCGTAACCAAGAATACTATCAAGTCATTCAAGATCAATCCTCAAGCCTACATTACGAAGGAAATCAATCCAACACTCACCTGTGAAGGAAAGAGAACTTCAATTAGTTGAAGAGGAAACATTTGAAGAATCAAGGGGTCTACATTCCACGAAGGATTGTAGAAAGGTTCAAGGTCGAACCAGGCTTAAGCTATTTGGAGGGCTTCGTGATCAAATCCAAGGAACTTAAGCAAGTGGGCTCAGTAGTAGTAAGGCAACCGCCTTACGTGAAGAAGAAGCTCGAGTCGTGACGAGAAGCCACTTTGTGTGACCAAGGCATCTCTAGACTAAGTCCCAAAGGATCAAGTTAGCGTGTGATCAAGACTTGTATCGGGATCATTAACCACTCGTATATTGATCAATACTTAGTGGATTCCTCCAAGAGTTGGAGAAGAGAGAAGTAGAAGAATTACTCCATCTTCGAACCACTATAAAAACTTATTGTGTCATTTACATTTCAAAGACTTTAATTTTGCATCTTATTTTTATATCTCACGATAAATTTGCTATCCAATTGATAATCAATTGAGTGCTAAAACCAAGTATTAATACAAACTTAACCAAATTCAAGGGTGTTAAGTCTTCCCTGAAAACATATCACAGTCAAGTTAAGTCTTTAGTCAAAACAATCGACTTATTCTATCAACATCGATCGAGTCTGCGTTTAGTGACTAACTCTGATTAACTAACTTAGCCGTCCATCAAGGACTCAAATTTTGTGAAGTATTAACTTTGAACATTTTTAAAAGGACTAAATCGAAAAGTTGGTAAGGTTTATTCAACCCCTTCTAAACCTTACACTCGGACCCCCTGGGACCTACAAGTGGTATCGAGCGGTTGGTTCATTGAGCCTTCCGCACTGTTATTGAACTAGATCTCCAAATTTTTCAAAGCTTGTTTTAGTACTCAATCTTTCAAAACTGTTTTATTCAAAGAAAGTTATTATCATGGAAGCAAATTTGACACGCATCCCTATGTTCACAATTGAAGAATTTTATGATTGGAAAATTCGTATGCAGGCTCATCTATCAGCATTACACGATGAGATGTGGATAGTGATAGAGGATGGGCCACTCCAAATCTTAAAAGTGAACACAAACAAGGAGAGTCTGCAATTTGAATGAGAAGAAGATGTTGCTCCCAGACCAGCGATGGTTGAAAAACCAAGAGCTGAATGGACAAATGATGACAGGAAAAGATATAACTTGGACAATGTGGCCAAGGACATTCTTTACAAAACTTTAGACAAAGCCATGTTCAACAAAGTCAAATCATGCAAAACGGCAAAAGAAATATGGGACAAGCTAACCTTGATTTGCGAAGGCTCGAGCAAATCAATGAAAATAAACTATCTGTTGTAATACAAAAAATTGAAAATTTTAAGATGCTTGCATGAGAAACCTTGGATCACCGGATGCTCGGTTCTTGAAATTACCAATGAACTGTATCGCACTTGGAAAGGAATATACATAGAAGAAATGTGTATGAAGATTCTAAGAAGTCTCCCACCGAGTGGGATATGAAAGTCATGGCCATGAGACATTCCATGGACCTATCAAAAACCTCCAACCATGAGCTATTCTCGGATCTCAAAGCCTACGAATTTGAGCCGAGAAGAAAAGACCAAGAGGAGACAACAGTGTCCAAAACAATTTTTCTAATTGTTAAGGATGGCAAGAGAGCTTAGGTCAAAGAAGTCATTGACCAAGAGGAGATTGCCCGATGGTTAAAAGGTTCAATGAGTTCTTCAATAAGAACTACAAAAGAAGCAAAGGTGAATCCTCCGAGAAGACACTCAAACTCTCGGCTCTCCAAGTCAAGGGAAGAAGACCACCCAAGAGAGGAGAACATCAAAAAGTTGAAAATCTATGCTCTTTGAACCGCAGCAACCTGGTCACTATGCCATTGAATGCCCATATCCTCGTAGTCAACAAATACAGAATGAAGAGGAAAGAAAAGTCTTGAGAAAGAAGACAGAAAAGAGAAAGGCAATGTTGGCTACTGAGATCGTCTGATCAAGTCAAAAGACACAACGGTGACTCGAGAGAGTAGTGAAGTCGACTACTCAAGTGACTCGATGAAGAAGCCTTGATCCGTCTAATGGCTAAAGAACAAAACCAACTCCGACCAAGAAGATGAGGTACATCGTAACTCATCACACTCGCATTCTAGTGATAGTGATTGTGACACACACACTTCATCACCTACATGATCTTTATGATTCACTAGGCAAAATGATGAAAGATTTTGAACACATTAAATCCTCACACACACTACTAAATGAGGAGAACAAATTGACCTACTTAAGAGTCAAAACTCACAATTGACTAAGGAGCCGAGTACTTTAAGTCAAATAGGCGATGAGAATAAAAGTCTAAAAATGAAAATGCTAAGCTAATAGAAGAGATAGTCACTACTTTCTGAAAAGAGGGAGAATGATCTCAAAATGTGATGGGAATGGTAGAAACACATATGATTGGAATGGTAGAAAATACCCAAGCCAAGCCGATTGGAATAATGTGAACTATCAAAGAAAGACCTATGGAATATAACCCTAAGTGGTAAATGCCTAGAACTCAAAAAGGCCATTCCAAAGGCATAAGAGCTTTCATCAAGACTCATATGCACCCAAGCACTACACTCGAGATATCACAACTACCCAAAGAAGGCAATTGCTAAAACACATACACAGCATACGACAAAAGAGACAAGCGTATGAACCTAGAACCCCCAAGCAATTTGCCAAAATTAATTATGATTATGGCAATCGATAGATGGAAACCCCTTAGAGTCAAATCATTTGGCTATAGGTTGGTTGGATCATCTTACAATACTAACCCCTCAAGACCCAGGCAAGTATGGGTACCTAAAACCTAACTTCCTTGATTGCGGGTTCGGGAGCAAATGAGTGCCAAGGAACCTGGTAAATGGATAGTGGTTGTTCCGGACACATATTTGAAACAAGAAAAATCTATCAAATTTCAAGGAAGTCGAGGTGCAAAAGTCATATTTGGAGGGAATGAAGCTCCGGGAGAAATAAGAGGCATTGGATCTATCAAGAAAAATGGATTAGAAATCACGATGTTGCATATGTTGAAGGACTCAATTTCAACTTGCTAAGCATAAGTCAACTCGTGACAAAGGCTACAATGTTGAATTTAACATGGGTATATGCCAAATCAAAGACATCAATCCAATGAAGTTGTCTTTGCAGGATGCGCACAAAAGAACATGTATGTGGTAGATTGGTCCAAGCACTTGTCTCATTAGCTTAAAAGCACAAATTTGAATCAAGTTGGTTGTGGCATAAAGAGTTGAGTCACCCGAACTTCAAAACAATTAACAAACTTGCCGGAGTAATCTTGTAGAAGGACTTCCGGACTCGAAGATACAAGAAGGAGAATATATGTGATGCATGTCGGATGGGAAAGCAAATCAAATCATCATTCAAACAAAAGACATGTCCATCTTCAACAAGAATATTGCACCGCTACATATGGATCTGTTTGGTCTAGTGGAACCAAATAGCAGCATAAGTGGGAAGAAATACACCTTGGTGGTAGTAGATGACTACTCAAGATATACATGGACAATATTAATGTGTAAAAAGAAAGAAAACTCTGCGAAACTACCACGGTGATGAAGAGAATACAAAACGAGAAGAGTCAAACCATTATCAAAATAAGATCGACAGAGGAACCGAGTGTGTCAATGGTATAATAACTCAATCTCGTATTGAAAATGGTATTGGTCATGAATTATCTCGCATTAAGGACTCCACAAAAAATGGAGTTGCGAAAGAAGGAATATAACTCTCAAAGAAGCGAAAGGACCATGTTAGTCAAACAGGGCTGCCTAAAAGATTTTGGGCTGATGCAATAAACACATTATGCTACACTCAAAATAGATGCATGATAAACAGATAATTTGACAAAGACTCCTATGAGATTTGGGGGGAGAAAGCCAATTGTTGCATACTTCAAAATATTTGGATGCAAATGCTTCATCCATAACAATGGCAAAGATAATTTAAAGGATTTTCATGCTAAAGCTGATGAAGGTATCTTCTTAGGACACTCGAGTTGAATGCAAAGCCTATAGAGTGCTCAACAAGAGGACAATGGTTACTGAGAAGAATACATCCATGTGGTGTTTGATGAACCAAATGTAAATGGAGAAAACATTCAAGAGTCACCGATAAGTGATTGTCTCATCCTTAAGACAATCTCTTTTTCTTCAACATCATAATCTCTCACCGTTGTCTCATCCATAAGACTTGGGCACAACAATGCCCGACTATGTATTCCCGTCACCGTGGATGTGGCTATTGAATTTTGCTTCTTACTAAACCAGAAATTAACCTATTTCCAAGCATTTGACATGTACCAAGTACTCTTCTTGTCAACTCTACATCCAAAGATAGTCGAGTCTCAATAACCAATTAGCTTGAATCCACCTTCCTTTGGATACCATAAGCCAACTTCTTGCTTCCCTTTAAATATCTCAATATTCTATTGGTTTTGATCATGTGGCTTTCTTTTGGAGCAGATTGAAATCTTGCACATACACCTCTTGCAAAGGTGATGTCCGCCTACTTGCCGTGAGATAGAGCAATGAACCAATGAGTGCTCTGTATCTTGTTTGATCCACAGCTTGCCATCCGCATCCATATCCATTTTGACCGATGTATTCATTGGTATTTTCATAGAAGACTTCTCTTCCATACCAAATTTCTTCATTAAATCTCTCGGTGTACTTTGTCTAGCTTAGGAAGAATGTCGGCTCTCCCATCATGCTCATTTCAAATTTGCTTTGCATGAGATTTGAGAATTTGTCACACAACTCTTTGTTTGTGGATCCAAAGATGATGTCATCCACATATGTTTGAACAAGCGAAGATACTCTTCCCATCTTGAATTCTCAAGAGTGTTCAATCTACTTTGCCTTTTGTGAATCCGTTCTCGATCGAATTGTGATAATGTATCATACCATGCTCTCGGTGCCTGTTTCAATCCATAAATAGCTTTATTGAGCTTGTACACCTTATCTCCAAGAGTCTTCTTGCTCAAATCCTGGAGGTTGTTCAACATACACTTCTTCTTCCAATAATCCATTTAAGAATGCACTTTTTACATCCATTTGATATACAATGAAGTTTTTGTGTGCGGCATAGGCAAGAAACATTCTTATTGTTTCTAATCTTGCAACAGAGGGCAAATGTTTCATCAAAATCTATTCCCTCTCCTTGGCAAGATCCTTTGGCTACCAATCTTGCTTTGTTTCTTACCACGTAACCTTCCTCATTCATCTTATTTCAACACCCATTTTGTGCCAATAACATTTTGATGGGTTGGTCTTTGAACCAATTCCCACACTTTGTTCCTTTCAAACCGATTGACTCTTCTTGCATGGCTTGAATCCAATGTGTGTCATCTAATGCTTGTGACACATCTTTTGGTTCTATTTGAGAGATAAAACAAGTGAACATTGCTTCTTGTTGAGCTCGGATCCGGTTCTTACACCTTCTCTTACATCTCCAATGACTAGTTCTCGCGGATGGTCTCTTAGCCATCTTACATCGGGTTGGAGTAAGTTAGCCGGATCGTCTTACAATTTGTGTTATTTTGATCGTTCCTCATCATCACTTAGCCGCAAGTTTTTCCAGATTGTCTTTGAGATTCACTATCTCATCTTCCTCTCCTCTACGACTCCGGCTTGACTTCAACATAGGGACTCTTCGCATGGTTGGGTGATTCGGCTTTGTCACCGACTCTTCAATGTCTTCTCCATTTACCTTGGGTTCATCAAACACCACATGGATGGACTCTTATGTAACCATTGTCCTCTTGTTGAGCACTCTATAGGCTTTTCTTTCAGTATCCCAAGAAGATACATTCATCGACTTTAGCATCAAAACCTTTAAATTGTCTTTGCCATTATTATGGATGAAGCATTTGCATCAAATATTCTAAAATATGCAACATTTGGCTTTCTCCCTATCCAAATCTCATAGGGAGTTTTTGTCACTGTCTATTTATCATGCATCTATTTTGAGTATAACATGTTGTGTTTATTGCTTGACCCAAAATCTTTTAGCAGACCTGCCTAACAAGGTCCTTGCAACTTCCTTGAGAGTTCTGTTCCTCCTTTCTACAACTCCATTCTCACTGCGGAGTTCTAGCTGCAAATAGTTCATGAGCAATACCATTTTCCATGCAATCGAGTTATTATTCCATTGACAAACTCTGTCCTCTCCTGTCGATCTTATTTTAATGATGATTTGACTCCTCTCATTTTGACTTCTCTTCATCACCGTGGTAGCTTCTCAAGATTTCTTTCTTCTTACCCATGAAAATTGTCCATGTATATCTTGAATAATCATCTACTACCACCAAGGTGTATTTCTTTCCACTTATGCTAGTGGTTCAACTGGACCAAATAGATCCATATGTAACAGTGCAATATTCTTGTTGAAGATGGACATGTCTTTTCTTTGAATGATGATTTGATCTGCTTTCCCATCCGGCATGCATCACGAGATACTTTCCTTCTTGTATCTTTGAGTCCGGGAGTCCTTTTAAAAGATTGCTCCTTGCAAGTTTGTTAATTGTTTTGAAATTCGGATGACTCGACTTCTTGTGCCACAACCAACTTGATTCTACTGTACTCTTTGCTAGCGAGACAAGTGCTTGGTGTTGCATTGACCAATCTACCACATACAAGTTCTTTTGTCTGCATCCTTGCAACACTACTTCATTGGTTTCGTGTTCTTGATTTGGCACACTCCCATATAGCCCTTGTCACATAGTTGACTTATGCTTAGTAAGTTGAAATTGAGGTCTTCAACATATGCAACATCCGTGATTTCTAATCCATTTTTCTTGATGGATCCAATGCCTCTTATTTCCCCGAGCTTCATTTCCTCCAAATATGAGTTTTGCACCTCTAACCTCCTTGAATTTTGATAGATTTTTCTTGTTTCTGTCATGTGTCGGAACAACCACTATCCATGTACCAGGTTCCTTGGCATTCTTTGTTCCCCAACCTCAAATCAAGGAAATTAGGTTTTAGGTACCTATACTTGTTTGGGTCCCGAGGGGTTAGTATTGTAAGATGATCCAACCAACCTATAGCCAAATGATTTGACTCTAAGAGGTTGCCATCTATCTCGTGCCATAATCATTATTTACTTTGGCAAATTGCTTGGGGTTTTAGGTTCATACATCCGTCTCTTTTGTCCAGTATGCTGTGTGTGTGTTTTAGCAATCACCTTCTTTGGGTAGTTGTGATATTTCCTGTGTAGTGCTTGGGTGCATATGTGTGTTGAAGATAGCTCTTTTGCCTTTGGAATGGCCTTTCTTGAGTTCTAGGCCTTTGCCATCTGTGGCATGTATTCCATAGATCTTTCTTTGAATTTTCATATTGTACCAATCACTTGGCTTGGGTAGTTTCTACCATTCCCATCATATGTGTTACTTTTATAGAACTTAGGGCTTTTGGTAGCTCTGTTTGTTCTTTCTGAGTACTTCCTATTTGGAATTTCTTTGAGGAACTCGGTGGATTTCTTCTCAATCGTCCTCTCAAAGACACTCAACTCGGGCGTTTTCCTTTTCCTTTATAACCAAGGCCAGTTTGTTTGTGATTGTGTTTTGGAATGAATGTGTGTGCAACATTTGGTGTCTTGGTTTTTTGAGATGCTTCATTACTTGAAGATCCTTTTTCCAAGATCACTCTAGGAGTTTGATTATGAACAAAGGAATTGAATCCTATGCATGTCTTATCTCCACATTCTTTTTGACTCATGATAAGATCATCCAAAGATTTAGATGCCTTAGTGAATGAGGCAATCACATTTTTGAGGTCATTTTATCTCTTTTCTATAGCAGCTATCTCTGCTATTAACTTAGCATTTTCAAATTTTTAGTGCTTTATTCTCATCAACTATGTGACTTAGAGTACTCGGCTCCTTAGTCACCGTGAGTTTTGGCTTTTGAGTTGGCTTTTTCCTCATGTATCGTGTGTGTGAGGATTTAATGAGGTCGAAGTCTTTCATCATTTTGCCTAATGAATCATAAGATCCGTGGGTGATGAAGTGTGTGTGTCATAGTCACTATCACCTTAATGAGTGAGATGAGTTAGAGTGTACCCCATCTTCTTGATCGGGTTGGTCTTGTTCTTTGGCCATTAAACGGATCAAGGCTTCTTCTTCGAGTCACTTGAATAGGCGACTTCACCGCACTCTAAGTCTGGCTGTGTCTTTTGACTTGGTTGTCTCGAAGTCTCTGCACCAACATTGCCTTTTTCTTTTCTTGTCTTATTTCTCCAAGACTCTTCTTTCCTCTTTGTTCATGTATTTGTTGGAGGTTTTTGATAGGTCCATGGAATGTCTCATGGCCATGACCTTCATTTCCCATTCGATTGGGAGACTTCTAAGAATCTTCATACACATCTCCTTCATGTATATTCTTTTCCAAGTGCGAGATAGCTCATTGGTAATTTCAGAATCGAGCATCCAATTGATCCAAGGTTTCTCCTGCAAGCATCTTAAAATTTTCAAATTTTTGTACAACAACAAATAGCTTATTTTCTTTGATCCGCTTTCGAGCCTTCACAAATCAAAGTTAGCTTATCCCAAATTTCTTTGGCCATTTTTCATGATTTGACTTTGTTGAACATGGCTTTGTCCAAAGTATTGTAAAGAATGTCCTTGGCCACATTGTCTAGGTTGTATCTTTTTCTATCATCATTTGTCCATTCACTCTGGGTTTTCAACCATAGGTCCGGGAGCAAACATCTTCTTCTCCTTTCACCAATGACTCTCCTTGCACTGTGTTCACTTTTAAAATTTGTAGTGGTCCATTTTCTATTACTATCCACATTTCATCGTGTAATCTTTGATAGATGATCCCGCATACGAATTTTCCAGGTCATCAAATTCCTAAATTGTGAACATAGGGATGCGTGTCAAATTTGCTTCCACTACAAGAACTTTCTTTGAATAAAAGAGTTTTGAAAGATCAAGTGCTAAGGCAAGCTTTGAAAGATTGGAGATCTAGTTCAACTTGAACTGCGGAAGGCTCAATGAACCAACCGCTCGATACAACATGTAGGTCCCAAGGGTGTGAGTGTAAGGTTTAGAAGGGGGGTAGAATAAACCTTACCAACTTTTCGATTTAGTCCTTTTAAAAAAAGTTCGAGTTAATTCTTCACACTAAGTCCTTGATGCATAGCTAAGTTAGTTAACCAAATAGAGTTAGCCACTCAACAGACTCAACCGGAAGCCGTTGATAGAATAACACAAATTGTTAGTCTAAAGCTTAACTCTCTTGTGATATGTTTTCATTGGAAGACTTAAAACCCTTGAATTTGGTTTAAGTATGTTTTAGTACTTGGTTTTAGCACTTTGTTAATTATAAGTTGGATAGCAAATTTATCGTGAGATATAAAATAATATGCGACTGAATTGAAGTCTTTGAAATGTAAATGACACAATAAATTTTATAGAGGTTCGAAGATGGGGTAATTCTTCTAATCCTCTCTTCTCCAACTCTTGGAGGAATCCACTAAGTATTGATCATAGTACAATGTGGTTATCCCCCGGATGCAAGTCTTGATCACCTAGCCGACTTGATCCTTTGGGACTCGATCTGAGATGCCTTGGTCACGCACCGGCTTCTCATACGACTCGGCTTCTTCACAAGGCAAACGCTTGCTACTACAGCTCACTTGCTCAAGCTTCTTGGATTCGATCACGAAGCCCTCCAATGACTTGAGACTGGTTCGAACTTGAACCTTTCTACAATCCTCTTTTGAATGTAGACTCGTTTGATTCTTCAAATGTTTCCTCTTCAATCGATTGAAGTCGTCTTTCCTTCACAGGTAAGTGTTGGATTGATTTTCTTGAAGTTCGCTTGAGGATTAAGCTTGAATGGCTTGAGAATATTTTTTTGGTCGAGTTTGAATAATGGCTTGAAAGCTTTTGTTTGAGGTATGCAAGGTAACCTTTTCTCAAATTGATTCCTCGGCCTTTTATAGTGTTCTTTTGAAAATATGCCCGTTGAAGAGATAGGCTAATTTTCAAAAGACACTTGTGGTCATTGGCTTGTCTTGTTGCGATCCTTGAAATTGACATTTCCTCGTATTGAATGAACCTTCACTTTTTTCGAGTTCGACACGAGTGCAAAGTGCTTCCCACCGGTTTATTCCTTCACGCTTTTGCCGAATGAGCACTTTAAGAAGGACATGATATGGAAGTATTACTTGTTTAAGTAACTTTCTTGACTTCGTACAACGGATCCTTTTCGATTGTATTGACTTGATCATTCCTTAACTTCCCGGATGACTTCGAGTCGGCTCCCAATCATGGATGACTCATCCGTCACTTCAACTTGAGACTTGGCTATCTTGAGTTGACTTGACCGACACTTCACACACCGCATCTCACCGATACTTCTCGAAATCGAGTTCCTGTCTTCTCTTCCTTGCCATACTCCTCCACTCACATGAGTCTTCATTCTAGTCTCCGGTTGAATTCTTGCATATTTAGGCATAGGTGACTTAACTCACTCGAACAACCCTATCTATTACAAAACAAATTACAAAGAAAATGGGGTGCCAACTTTCTAGTCTAAGTTTTACATGACATTCATCAAAATCTAAACAATAAATTTCCCAACGAAATTTTGATCGAAATCAACGGTTCGATTTAGCACGTCAAACCACATTTAATTTCTCGCATTTAATGCGGCAACATTTATATCCAATCATATGCTTATCGTGTAGCTTTTGACTCGCATTCGTCATTATTACGACGTCATCCTTAAAAACATTCTCGCTCATTAAAAACGACTACATTTTTGTCGGTTAGCTCATAAATGACTCAACTTCTTGTGCCACAACCAACTTGATTCTTTGTACTTTTGCTAGCGACAAGTGCTTGGTGTTGCGATTGACCAATCTACCACATACAAGTTCTTTTGTCTCGCATCCTTGCAACACTACTTCATTGGTTTCTGTGTTCTTGATTTGGCACACTCCCATATAGCCCTTGTCACATAGTTGACTTATGCTTAGTAAGTTGAAATTGAGGTCTTCAACATATGCAACATCTGTGATTTCTAATCTATTTTTCTTGATGGATCCAATGCCTCTTATTTCCCCTGGAGCTTCATTTCCTCCAAATATGACTTTTGCACCTCTAACCTCCTTGAATTTTGATAGATTTTTCTTGTTTCCTGTCATGTGTCTGGAACAACCACTATCCATGTACCAGGTTCCTTGGCATTCTTGTTCCCCGAACCTCGAAATCAAGGAAATTAGGTTTTAGGTACCTATACTTGTTTGGGTCCCGAGGGGTTAGTATTGTAAGATGATCCAACCAACCTATAGCCAAATGATTTGACTCTAAGAGGTTGCCATCTATCTCGTGCCATAATCATTATTTACTTTGGCAAATTGCTTGGGGTTTTAAGTTCATACATCTGTCTCTTTTGTCTGTATGCCTGTGTGTGTGTGTTTTAGCAATGGCCTTCTTTGGGTAGTTGTGATATTTCTGTGTGTAGTGCTTGGGTGCATATGTGTGCTGAAGATAGCTCTTTTGCCTTTGGAATGGCCTTTCTTTGAGTTCTAGGCCTTTGCCATCTAGGCATGTATTCCATAGATCTTTCTTTGAATTTTCATATTGTACCAATCACTTGGCTTGGGTAGTTTCTACCATTCCCATCATATGTGTTACTTTTATAGAACTTCCGGGGCTTTTGGTAGCTCTGTTTGTTCTTTATAGAGTACTTCCTATTTGGAATTTGCTTTGAGGAACTCGGCCGATTTCTTCTCAATCGTCCTCTCAAAGACACTCAACTCGGCTCCTTTTCCTTTATAACCAAGGCCGCTTTGTTTGTGATTGTGTTTTGGAATGAATGTGTGTGCAACATTTGGTGTCTTGGTTTTTTGAGATGCTTCATTACTTGAAGATCCTTTTTCCAAGATCACTCTAGGAGTTTGATTATGAACAAAGGAATTGAATCCTATGCATGTCTTATCTCCACATTCTTTTTGACTCATGATAAGATCATCCAAAGATTTAGATGCTTAGTGAATGAGGCAATCACATTTTTGAGGTCATTTTATCTCTTTTCTATAGCACTATCTCTGCTATTAACTTAGCATTTTTCAGCCTTTAGTCCTTTATTCTCATAAGCTATGTGACTAAGAGTACTCGGCTCCTTAGTCACCGTGAGTTTTGGCTTTTGAGTTGGTTGTTTTCCTCATGTATCGGTGTGTGTGAGGATTTAATGAGGTCAAGTCTTTCATCATTTTGCCTAATGAATCATAAAGATCCGTGGGTGATGAAGTGTGTGTGTCATAGTCACTATCACGTGAATCGAGTGAGATGAGTTAGAGTGTACCTCATCTTCTTGATCAGTTGGTCTTGTTCTTTGGCCATTAAACGGATCAAGGCTTCTTCTTCGAGTCACTTGAATAGTTGACTTCACCGCACTCTAAGTCTGCTGTGTGTCTTTTGACTTGGTTGTCTCGATAAGTCTCTGCAGCCAACATTGCCTTTTTCTTTTCTTGTCTTATTTCTCTCAAGACTCTTCTTTCCTCTTTGTTCCTGTATTTGTTGACTACAGAATATGGGCAATCAATGGCATAGTGACCTGGTTGCCTGCAGTTCCAGCATAGATTCTCAACTTTTTGATCAGCTCTTTCCATTCTCGGATTGTCAGCTCTTTGGTACTCGACCTTTTGATGCTCTGCTCTCTTGGGTGGCCTATCTTCCCTTGACTTGGACAGAGCTGAGTGTCTTCTGGAGGATTAACCTTTGCCTCTCTTGTAATTCTTGTTGAAGAACTTGTTAAATCTTTTAACCATCAAGGCAATCTCCTCCTGATCGATGACTTCTTTGCCTTCAGCTCTTTTCCCATCCTTAACTATTAGAGCAGCTGTTTTGGGCACAACTGTCTCTTTTTTTTCTTTTCTTCTCAGCTCAAATTCGTAGTTTTGAGATCCGAGAATAGCTCATGTTGGAGGTTTTTGATAGGTCCATGGAATGTCTCATGGCCATGACCTTCATTTCCCATTCAGATTGGGAGACTTCTAAGAATCTTCATACACATCTCCTTCTCGTATATTCTTTTCCAAGTGCGAGATAGCTCATTGGTAATTTACGTGAATCGAGCATCCAATTGATCCAAGGTTTCTCCTGCAAGCATCTTAAAATTTTCAAATTTTTGTACAACAACAAATAGCTTATTTTCTTTGATCCGCTCGAGCCTTCACAAATCAAAGTTAGCTTATCCCAAATTTCTTTGGCCATTTTTCATGATTTGACTTTATTGAACATGGCTTTGTCCAAAGTATTGTAAAGAATGTCCTTGGCCACATTGTCTAGGTTGTATCTTTTTCTATCATCATTTGTCCATTCAAACTCCTGGGTTTTTCAACCATAGTCCGGTCCGGGAGCAAAGATCCTCTTCTCCTTCACCGCAATGACTCTCTCCTTGCAAAAGTTGTGTTCACTTTTAAAATTTGTAGTGGTCCATTTTCTATTACTATCCACATTTCATCGTGTAATGCTTTGATAGATGATCCCGCATACGAATTTTCCAGTCATCAAATTCCTAAATTGTGAACATAGGGATGCGTGTCAAATTTGCTTCCACTACAAGAACTTTGCTAAATAAAAGAGTTTTGAAAGATCAAGTGCTAAGGCAAGCTTTGAAAGATTGGAGATCTAGTTCAAGAAACCGATGCGGAAGGCTCAATGAACCAACCGCTCGATACAACATGTAGGTCCCAAGGGGTGTGAGTGTAAGGTTTAGAAGGGGGTAGAATAAACCTTACCAACTTTTCGATTTAGTACTTTTAAAAAAGTTCGAGTTAATTCTTCACAACTAAGTCCTTGATGCATAGCTAAGTTAGTTAACCAAATAGAGTTAGCCACTCAACAGACTCAACCGAGTGTTGATAGAATAACACAAAATGTTAGTCTAAAGCTTAACTCTACTGTGATATGTTTTCAGCGGAAGACTTAAAACCCTTGAATTTGGTTTAAGTATGTTTTAGTACTTGGTTTTAGCACTTTGTTAATTATAAGTTGGATAGCAAATTTATCGTGAGATATAAAATAATATGCGGAATGAAGTCTTTGAAATGTAAATGACACAATAAATTTTATAGAGGTTCAAGATGGGGTAATTCTTCTAATCCTCTCTTCTCCAACTCTTGGAGGAATCCACTAAGTATTGATCATAGTACAATGTGGTTATCAGTCCCGGATGCAAGTCTTGATCACCTAGGCTGACTTGATCCTTTGGGACTCGATGAGATGCCTTGGTCACGCACCGGCTTCTCATACGACTCAGCTTCTTCACAAGGCAAATGCCTTGCTACTACAGCTCACTTGCTCAAGCTTCTTGGATTCGATCACGAAGCCCTCCAATGACTTGAGACTGGTTCGAACTTGAACCTTTCTACAATCCTCTTTTGAATGTAGACTCGTTTGATTCTTCAAATGTTTCCTCTTCAACTGATTGAAGTCGTCTTTCCTTCACGGGTAAGTGTTGGATTGATTTTCTTGAAGTTCGCTTGAGGATTAAGCTTGAATGGCTTGAGAATATTTTTTTGGTCACGCTGAATAATGGCTTGAAAGCTTGTGTTTGAGGTATGCAAGGTAACCTTTTCTCAAATTGATTCCTCGCCTTTTATAGTGTTCTTTTGAAAATATGCACGTTGAAGAGATAGGCTAATTTTCAAAAGACACTTGTGGTCATTGGCTTGTCTTGTTGCATCCTTGAAATTGACATTTCCTCGTATTGAATGAACCTTCGACTTTTTCGAGTTCTCGACACAGTGCGATGCTTCCCACGGTTTATTCCTTTTGCACGCTTCGGGAATGAGCACTTTAAGAAGGACAAGATATGGAAGTATTACTTGTTTAAGTAACTTTCTTGACTTCTCAGGCAACGGATCCTTTTCGATTGTATTGACTTGACATAGCTTCCTTAACTTCCCGGATGACTTTCGAGTCGGCTCAATCATTGGATGACTCATCCTGTCACTTCAACTTGAGACTTAGCTATCTTGAGTTGACTTGACAGACACTTCACACACCGCATCTCACCGATACTTCTCGAAATCGAGTTCCTGTCTTCTCTTCCTTGCCATACTCACCGCCTCACAAATGAGTCTTCATTCTAGTCTCCATTGAATTCTTGCATATTTAGGCATAGGTGACTTAACTCACTCGAACAACCCTATCTATTACAAAACAAATTACAAAGAAAATGGGGTGCCAACTTTCTAGTCTAAGTTTTACATGACATTCATCAAAATCTAAACAATAAATTTTCCAACGTAAATTTTGATCGAAATCAACGGTTCGATTTAGCACGTCAAACCACATTTAATTTCTCGCATTTAATGCGGCAACATTTATATCCAATCATATGCTTATCGTGTAGCTTTTGATGCACCCGTCATTATTACGCGACGTCATCCTTAAAAACATTCTCGCTCATTAAAAACGACTACATTTTTGTCGGTTAGCTCATAAATGACTTCGGCTTATATCAAAAATGACTTAACTCGCTTCTTTTTCATTAAGTGACTTTCCGGTCGCCTAACTCGATCTGATTAACTTCCCGATATAGTCAAGTTTCAAATGGTTAATTCATGAAACTTGTTCAATTTTCATCTTCCCATCTTCCATCTCTTCTCGATTGAGTATTCTCGAGTGTCAACTCGTTCAATTAATCCTAGCTTATGTTTAAGCCCTTCGAATCTTGACTCACCGATAGGTGTGAGTTTTGCATGTATTTTGAGGTATAATTATGACAAAAATGGTGATTAGACATGCATAAACTCATATGAAATCGATTGTATTCACTCTTTGTGGGAAATATATTATGTTTTGCTCGTTTTGTAGGAATTTAATGATATTTGAAGTAATTTGGAGACAAATATAAGCATCGCGAAGTAGAAACACCAAGAATCGAGTGAATGTACGAGATTGGAATCCGCAATGAAAAGAAGTTGGACAATTAAGGCAAAAATAGAGAACACACGGGTAGGGTGCGCGCATGGGCGTGACCCGTGCGGCCCGGGAAGGAAGAATTATGGGTTCAATGATGCGCGACGGGTAACCCGTGCGTGAACGCACGCACCACCGTGCACCACTAAAGATTTTGAAATTGCCTATGGCAATGCGCACGAGTAACCCATGTGTAGACGCACGACCCGTGCGCTAGTTGGTGAAAAGAGGACTTGGCCTATGGGATGACACACGGGTAACCCGTGCGTCCCTCTTTATGTAATGCAACATTATGACAACAATGTGCCCTAAACTTTCTAAAAGGTATATAAGCTCTTTTTGGGGCGCACACCAGGAACATTCTCGACATTCTTTGGCTATAGCACACATGACAAAGTTCTATTCTTTCAAGAAGACATCAAGGAGACAATCGGGTCGCATCGGAGCTTGAGGAACGAAGATATATCGAGAGATTGTCGACTTTCCTAAGTTTTTCTTGCTTTCTCTTGTATTTGAATCTTTCATTTGAACTTAGCATGGATTTGAACAATTTGTCTATAAGTTGTTTGGATATCATGTGTAGCTAAACTCTTGAGATTTCCGGGTTTTGGAAGTAGATTAATGAACTCTTGTTGAATGTTTTAATCTTAGTTGAAGTTATTATCTTGAAGCCTATTTGAGTACTTTGAGCTTATTCTTGTTTTATCACTTGATCAATGATTGAGCATGCTTGATATATTGATTCATAATTCGAGAGATGAGTTTCAATATTAGATCTTGAGTACTTGACACGAATATTTGCATGAATCGAGAGGTTTGTAAATATTTGTGAGGATATTTGATCTTTTAAACTTTTGGGAGTTGAATATCTCATGTTGAGTAGAGATTCTAGCATAGATATTTCAATCCACATTTTATATATGCATCTCGAGAGGGAGGATAAAATACTTTTGCGATCGTCTTATAGAAATATTGATAATAACTTTGGCTTTGATTAAATCGGACAACAAGAAGGGTATTAATCAAAACCTAAATCGAATCCATTGTATTATCTTGATACTTCTATTATTCTCATTGTCTTGATCTTGTGTTTTTAATAGTCTTAATTGTCTTAATCTCACAACAATCATCCAATTAAGACCGTCTAAATAAAAATAAGACTATCTTAGTTCGATACTTAGCATATTAATTTATTAGTGTCCGTGGATACGACCTTGCCACCCTATTCTATAAGCTACACCGTACACTTGAGGTGAAGCTAAAAATAAGGCGAACAATGTTTTGGCGCCATTGTCGGGGACTACTATAATTTTTGGTGTTGATATTGCGATAGATAGAATTATTCTTAATTTAGACATTTTTTATTTTTTTATTTTATTTTACTTTAATCCTACATTATTTGACTTGTTTCTTTTAGTTTGATCCAGGTCGTGCATGAACACCCGCTCTAGGCGAGGAGAGTTAATACCGCTCATACCATAAGTTGAGGCTTTCGCAAGGAGAATCAAAGTGCAACTACTAGATGGGTTGAAAGACAACAAAATCTGATTATGGGGATGCAAAAGAAGAAAATAGGGGTAATAATGGGATTAACGGGATCAATGAGTTACCAATACCGGTTCAACAACCAGCTATCCGTGATTACTTTCGACCACAAACGAATCGTAATTATGGTGGTATTGCTCATATTCCGATAAATGCCAACAACTTCGAGCTTAAATCGCACTCGATAAACATGGTACAACAGAACCGGTTTGGGGGTTTCTGGCAACCGAAGACCCTAATTCTCACCTTGCGTATTTTATCCAAATATGCAACACGATAAAAATGATTGGAGTTTTGGATGACGCCATAAGATTGCGCCTATTCCCTTTTTCTTTAAGGGATAATGCAAGGAATTGATTGGGTACTTTGACGCAAGGAAGTGTGAACACATGGGACGATTTGAGCCAAAAGTTTTTGTTTAAATTCTTTCCACCGAGGAAAACTTTGCGGCTCAAGCGAAATTACACAATTTCGACAGTTTGACTCGAGCCTTTGTACGAAGCTTGGGCACGATTTTGGGATTTGCTAAAAAGATGTCCACAATACGGCTTTTCGGAGGATCAACAGTTGTGTTTCTTTTACAATGGTTTGATGGGGCAAATGCGGTCCTTTGTTGATGCCGCATGGGAGGAGCATTATTGGCAAGGTTTCCACAAGACGTCTTTAATCTTCTTGAAGAAATAGCTATGAAGAGTTATCAATGGCCATCCGAGAGGTCCAATGTACAACGGGTAGCGGAAATTTCAGATTCTCGACCCAATTAAAGAGTTGACGGCACAAATGGCGGCATTGACAAATCATTTAAGTGTTCTTACGAAGGAGCCGATGCCAACACAAGCACGAGTAGTGAAGTCTCTCTATATCCGATTGAGAAAGTCAATTATGTGAATAACCAGAACTTTAATAATTTTCGAACAATTCAATGCCAACACACTACCACCCGGGCTTGAGAAACCATGAAAATTTTTCCTATTCCAATACAAAGAATGTGTTGCAACCACCACCTGGATTCAATGCGTCAAATGGGGGTACTAATGTGGAAGGTAAATCATCGTTGGAAGATGCCCTCACCTCGTTCATAAATCAATCAAGTTCATTCATGAGTGAAACGAGGAGCCGCTTCACAAGGCAAGACTCAAGGATGGATAAGATGGAACTACAAGTGACACAAATGGCTAGTTCGATAAAAAATCTTGAGACTCAAGTGGGCCAATTAGCTACAATTGTTGGTGGACAACATCAAAAGGGTCAATTTCCGAGTAACACGGAAGTTAATCCTAAGGAGCAATGCAAAGCCATTCGGCTAAGGAGTGGTACGGAATATGAGGGGCCTAAAGAAAAATCTGAAAATCTGAAAATTTCAGATGAAGCATCAAAGTCGGGAGATGTTGAATCGGTGATGAATGATGATGTCGAAGTCGATGAGGAAAAAGAGAGAAAAAATGAGGAACAAACAGGGGCTGAGAAGCTTAAATCTCCTTCTAACTCTAATGTATCTAAATTGCCTATCTCCCTTCCCTTCCCTCAAAGATTTCAAAAGAAAAAGCTTGAAGATCAATTTGCAAAATTCCTTGATATATTTAAGAAATTGCATATTAACATTCCTTTTTTGCAGACGCACTAGAGCAAATACCAAATTATGCAAAATTTCTTAAGGATGTTATGTCAAAGAAGAGGAAGATGACAAGCTTTGAAACAGTGAATTTGACGGAAGAATGTAGGGCGAAAATTCAAAGGAAGCTACCACAAAATATAAAAGATCCGGGAGTTTCACTATCCCTTGTTCCATTGTTGGTAACTTCTTTAATAAAGCGTTGTGTGATTTAGGGGCAAGAATTAACTTGATGCCTATTGGGAAATTATTTTGTAGATTTTGATGAATGTCATGTAAAACTTAGAATAGGAAGTTGGCACCCCATTCTTGTTATAAATTGCATTGTAATAGATAGGGCTGGTAGAGCCGAGTCAAGTCACCTATGCCTCGAACATGCAAGAAGACAACCGGAGACTAAAGGAAGACTCATTTGTGAGGCACTGAGTGTGGCAAAGAAGAGAAGACAAGAACTCGACTAAAGGTGCGGCTAAGATGCAATCGAGTGAAGTATCGATCAAAGTCAACTCAAGATAGCCAAGTCTCAAGTTGAAGTGACAAAAGAGTCATCCAATGATTGGAAGTGACTCTAAGTCACCTGGGAAGGCAAGGAAATGCGGTCAAGTCGAGATAATCTGAAAGAGATCCGTTGCACAAAGAATCAAGAGAATTACTTAAACAAGTAATACTTCCATACAACCTTTCTTGAAGTGCTCGGTCCCGAAAGCATGCAAAAGGAATAAACCAATGGGAAGCACAAAGCACCATGTCGAACTCGAAAAGTCAAGAATCGTTCATACGAGGAAATGTAAATTCCAAGGATCGCAACAAGACAAGCCAACGACCACAAGTGACTTTAAAAATAAGCCTATCTCTTCAACGGGAAGATTTTTGAAAGATCACTATAAAAGACTTAGGAATCACTCCGAGAGAAGGTGACCGATCTCAACCACGAACATTCAAGCTAACATTTGAATTGTAACCAAGAATACTCTCAAGTCATTCAAGATCAATCCTCAAGCCTACATTACGAAGGAAATCAATCCAACACTCACCGTGAAGGAAAGAGAACTTCAATTAGTTGAAGAGGAAACATTTGAAGAATCATGGGGTCTACATTCCACGAAGGATTGTAGAAAGGTTCAAGGTCGAACCAGGCTTAAGCTATTTGGAGGGCTTCGTGATCAAATCCAAGGAACTTAAGCAAGTGGGCTGTAGTAGCAAGGTAGTCGCCTGTGAAGAAGCCGAGTCGTCGAGAAGCCACCGTGTGACCAAGGCATCTCTGGACCGAGTCCCAAAGGATCAAGTCACCGTTTGATCAAGACTTGTATTTGGATTGTTAACCACTCTGTATATTGATCAATCAATAGTGGATTCCTCCAGAGTTGGAGAAGAGAGGAGTAGAAGAATTACCCCATCTTGAACCACTATAAAAACTTATTGGTCATTTACATTTTAGCACTTTAATTTTTGCATCTTATTTTTATATCTCACGATAAATTTGCTATCCAATTGATAATCAATCGAGTGCTAAAACCAAGTATTAATACAAACTTAACCAAATTCAAGGGTGTTAAGTCTTCCGCTGAAAATATATCACAGTCAAGTTAAGTCTTTAGTCAAAACAATCGAGTTATTCTATCAACAAACTCGATCGAGTCCGTTTAGTGACTAACTCTCTTGATTAACTAACTTAGCATCCCATCAAGGACTCAAATGTGAAGTATTAACTTTGAACATTTTTAAAATGACTAAATCGAAAAATTGGTAAGGTTTATTCAACCCCCTTCTAAACCTTACACTCACACCCCTTGGGGACCTACAAGTGGTATCGTGAGCGGTTGGTTCATTGAGCCTTCCACACTCGTTACTTGAACTAGATCTCCAAATTTTTCAAAGCTTGTTTTAGTACTCAATCTTTCAAAACTCTTTTATTCAAGAAAGTTATTATCATGGAAGCAAATTTGACACGCATCCCTATGTTCACAATTGAAGAATTTGATGATTGGAAAATTCGTATGCAGGCTCATCTATCAGCATTACACGATGAGATGTGGATAGTGATAGAGGATGGGCCACTCCAAATCTTAAAAGTGAACACAACTGCAAGGAGAGTTGCAGCTGAAGGAGAAGAAGATGTTGCTCCCAGCACCAATGATATTTGAAAAACCAAGAGTGAATGGACAAATGATGACAGGAAAAGATATAACTTGGACAATGTGGCCAAGGACATTCTTTACAAAACTTTAGACAAAGCCATGTTCAACAAAGTCAAATCATGCAAAACGGCAAAAGAAATATGGGACAAGCTAACCTTGATTTGCGAAGGCTCGAGCAAATAAAAAAAATAAATTATCTCTGTTGTAATACAAAAATTTGAAAATTTTAAGATGCTTGCAGAGAAACCTTGGATCACCGATGCTCGGTTCATGGAAATTACCAATGAACTATGCTCCGCACTTGAAAGGAATATACACGAAAGAAATGTGTATGAAGATTCTAAGAAGTCTCTCAACCGAGTGGGTATGAAAGTCATGGCCATGAGACATTCAATGGACCTATCAAAAACATCCAACCATGAGCTATTCTCGGATCTCAAAGCCTACAAATTTGAGCCGAGAAGAAAAGACCAAGAGGAGACAGTTGTGCCCAAAACAAACTCTAATTGTTAAGGATGGCAAGAGAGCTTAGGTCAAAGAAGTCATTGACCAAGAGGAGATTGCCCCGATGGTTAAAAGGTTCAATGAGTTCTTCAATAAGAACTACAAAAGAAGCAAAGGTGAATCCTCCGTAAGACACTCGGCTCCCTCCAAGTCAAGGGAAGACGGACCACCCAAGAGAGCGTAACATCAAAAAGTTGAAAATCTATGCTGAACTGCAGTAACCTAGTCACTATGCCATTGAATGCCCATATCCTGTAGTCAACAAATACAAGAATGAAGAGGAAAGAAAAGTCTTGAGAGAAAGAAGACAGAAAAGAGAAAGGCAATGTTGGGCATAGAGATCACCGATCATCAAGTCAAAAGACACAACTGACTCGAGAGTAGTGAAGTGACTACTCAAGTGACTCGATGAAAAAGCCTTGATCCGTCTAATGGCTAAAGAACAAAACCAACCTCGACCAAGAAGATGAGGTACACCGTAACTCATCACACTCGATTCTAGTGATAGTGATTGTGACACACACACTTTATCACCTACCGATCTTTATGATTCATTAGGCAAAATGATGAAAGATTTTGAACACATTAAATCCTCACACACACTACTACATGAGGAGAACAACCTACTTAAGAGTCAAACTCACAAAATTACTAAGGAGCCGAGTACTCTAAGTCAAATAGCCGATGAGAATAAAAAGTCTAAAGGCTGAAAATGCTAAGCTAATAGCAGAGATAGTTGCTACTGAGAAAAGAGGGAGAATGATCTCAAAATGTGATAGCCTCATTCTCTTAGGCATCCAAATCATTGGATGATCTTATTATGAGTCAAAGAGAATGTGGAGACAAGACAGGCTTAGGATTTAATTCCTCTATGCTATGTTAAGTTCCAAAAGTGATTTTGGAAAAGGGATCTTCAAGCAATGAAGTATCTCTAAAATCCAAAACTCCAAATGATGCACACACATTTTTTCCAAAGCACAATCACAATCAAACCGGCCTTGGTTATAAAGGAAAAGGAAAATAGCCAGTTGAGTATATTGAAAGGACAAATGAGAAGAAATCCAAAGCAGAGTTCCTCAAAAACTCCAAACAGGAGATACTCTATAAAGAAGAAACAGACTACCAAAACCCCGTAAGCGCTATAAAAGAAACACATATGATGGGAATGGTAGAAAATACCCAAGCCAGCCGATGAATAATAATGTGAACTATCAAAAAGACCTATGGAATATAAGCCTAAGTGGCAAAGGCCTAGAACTCAACAAAGGCCATTCTAAAGGCATAAGAGCTTTCATCAAAGACTCATATGCACCCAAGCACTACACTCGAGATATCACAACTACCCAAGAAGTCAATTGCTAAAACACATACACAGCATACGACAAAAGAGACAACCGTATGAACCTAGAACCCTCAAGCAATTTGCCAAAATTAATTATGATTATGGAACTCGATAGATGGCAACCCCTTAGAGTCAAATCATTTGGCTATAGGTTGGTTGGATCATCTTGCAATACTAACCCCTCAAGACCCAGGCAATTATGGGTACCTAAAACCTAACTTCCTTGATTGCGGGTTCGGGAGGAGCCGAAAGCTAAGGAACCTGGTACATGGATAGTGGTCTGCCCCGGACACATGACCGAAATAAGAGAAATCAATCAAATTTAAGAAAGTCGAGGTGCAAAAGTCATATTTGGAGGGAATGAAGCTCCAGGAGAAATAAGAGGCATTGGATCTATCAAGAAAAATGGATTAGAAATCACGATGTTACATATGTTGAAGGACTCAATTTCAATTTGCTAAGCATAAGTCAACTCTCGTGACAAAGGCTACAATGTTGAATTTAACATGGGTATATGACAAATCAAAGACACAATCCAATGAAGTTGTCTTTTTGCAGGATGTAGACAAAAGAACATGTATGTGGTAGATTGGTCCAAGCACTGTCATAGCTTAAAAGCACAAATTGAATCAAGTTGGGTCAGGTGGCATAAGAAGCCGAGTCACCCGAACTTCAAAACAATTAACAAACTTGCCAGAGTAATCTTGTAGAAGGACTTCCGGACTTAGTATACAAGAAGGAGAGTATATGTGATGCATGTCGATGGGAAAGCAAATCAAATCATCATTCAAACAAAAGACATGTCCATCTTTAACAAGAATATTGCACCGCTACATATGGATCTGTTTGGTCTAGTGGAACCAAAGCTAGCATAAGTGGGAAGAAATACACCTTGGTGGTAGTAGATGACTACTCAAGATATACATGGACAATATTCATGTGTAAAAAGAAAGAAACTCTGCAGAAACTACCACAAATTGATGAAGAGAATACAAAACGAGAAGAGTCAAACCATTATCAAAATAAGATCCGACGGAGAACCGAGTGTGTCAATGGTATAATAAATCAAGATCTTGTATTAAAAATGGTATTGGTCATGAATTATCTCATAGTAGGACTCCACAACAAAATGGAGTTGCGAGAAAGAAGGAATAGAACTCTCAAAGAAGCAGCAAGGACCATGTTAGTCAAGCGAGCTACCTAAAAGATTTTGGGTCAAGCAATAAACACAAAGATGCTACACTCAAAATAGATGCATGATAAAATGACAAATGACAAAGACTCCTATGAGATTTGTACATGGAGAAAGCCAAATGTTGCATACTTCAAAATATTTGGATGCAAATGCTTCATCCATAACAATGGCAAAGATAATTTAAAGGATTTTGATGCTAAAGTCGATGAAGGTATCTTCTTAGGATACTCGATTGAAAGCAAAGCCTACAGAGTGCTCAACAAGAAGACAATGGTTACTGAAGAATACATCCATGTGGTGTTTGATGAACCAAATGTAAATGTAGAAAACATTGAAGAGGCGATGATATAGTCAATCAACCAACCATGCGAGAAAAGTCCCTATGTTGAAGTCAAGTCGGAGGTATAAGTCCGTATGAAGATGAGATAGCCGAGTCTCAAAGACAAGAGGAAAATCGCGCTAAGTGATGATGAGAGAGCTGATCAAAATAACACAAACCAAGACGATTGAGTCCAGCTAACTTACTCCAACCTGATGTAAGATGGCTGAGAGATCATCCACCAGAACTAATCATTGGAGATGTAAGAGAAGGTGTAAAAACTAGATCCAGAACTCAACAAGAAGCAATGTTCACTTGCTTCATCTCACAAATAGAACCAAAAGATGTGTCACAAGCATTGGATGACACACATTGGATTCAAGCCATGCAAGAAGAGCTAAATCAGTTTGAAAGGAACAAAGTGTGGGAATTGGTTCAAAGACCTACCCATCAAAATGTTATTGGCACTAAATGGGTGTTCAGAAACAAGATGAATGAGGAAGGTTCTGTGGTGAGAAACAAAGCAAGATTGGTAGCCAAAGGGTATTGCCAAGAAGAAGGAATAGATTTTGATGAAACTTTTGCTCCTGTAGCAAGATTGGAAGCTATAAGGATGTTTCTTGCCTATGCAGCTCACAAGAACTTTATTGTATATCAAATGGATGTAAAGAGTGCATTCCTTAATGGTTTGTTGGAGGAAGAAGTATATGTTGAACAACCTCCAGGATTTGAGCAGAAGACTCTTGGAGACAAGGTATACAAACTCAAGAAAGCTTTATATGGATTGAAACAGCACCTAGAGCATGGTATGATACATTATCACAATTCCTAACTAAGAACGGATTCACGAGAGGCAAAGTGGATAGAACACTCTTGAGAATTCAAGATGGGAAGAGTATACTTTGCTTGTTCAAATATATGTGGATGACATCATCTTTGGATCCTCAAACAAAGAGTGATAAATTCTCAAATCTCATGCAAAGCAAATTCGAAATGAGCATGATGGGAGAGCCGACATTCTTCCTGGACTCCAAGTGAAACAAAAGAAGGATGCAACCTTCATAAGTCGACAAAATACACCAAAGATTTAATGAAGAAATTTGGTATGGAAGAGAAGTCTTCTCAGAAAATACCAATGAATACATCGTGCAAAATGGATATGGATGCGGATGGCAAGCACAGATCAAACAAGATACTGAGCACTTATTGGATCATTGCTCTATCTCACAACAAGCGGGCCGGACATCACCTTTGCTTTGTAGGTGTATGTGCAAGATTTCAATCTTCCAAAAGAAAGCCACATGACTCAAACAAGAGGATTTTGAGATATTTGAAAGGAAGCCAAGAAGTTGGCTTATGGTATCCTAAGGAAGGTGGATTCAAGCTAATTGGTTATTCATACTTTGACTATGGATGTAGAGTTGACAGAAAAGCACCTCGGGCATATGTCAAATGCTTGGCTAATTTCCTGGTTTAGCAAAAAGCAAAATTCATCCACCTCTCAAAGGAAGGAACATGGGATGAGACAAGAGAGACTAAAGTTTGAAGAAAAGGAAATTCCAATTATGTGTGATAACACAAGTGCAATTGCAATCACTCAAAATCCTGTGTTGCACTCAAGAACAAAGCACATCGATGTCGATATCACTTCATAAGAGACCATGTTGAAAAGAATGACATCACCTTGAATATATCTCAACCGATAAGCAAGTTAGGCTGACATATTCACAAAACCATTATGTGAATCAAGATTTGAAGAACTCAAGCATGAGTTAAGGTTAATTGAGTTGAGTTAACACTCGAAGACTCAAGAAAAGAGATGAAACATGAAAAGAGGAAAAGAGTCAACTCTTAATTCAAATAAGTGAATCACCGTGTCGGAAAGTCGGTTTTATTGAGTTAGCTGACAAATGAGTCACAAGGAGAGAAGTGAGAAGAAGGATTGAATCAACTAAGGAGTAAGCTGCGTTATTTATGAGCAAAGTGACAAAAATGCGGTCGTTTTTACTAAGCGGGAATGTCTTTAAGAATGACATCAAAGCATAATTATGACGTGTACATGATCAAAAGCTGCACACCAGGCATATGATTGGATATAAATGCTGCCGCATTAAATGCAAGAACTTAAATGCTAATCGGCGTGCAAGATCTAAGCCGTTGATTAACCATACTTATACCATTTCGTCCGATTTTCTCTCACTTTACCAAAAATGTTCATCTCTCTCAAAGGCAAAAGAAAGAAACTTTCTCTCAAACCCTACAACCTGTTCATTTTCTAAGATTCGCTCGGTAAAACACCGAGAAATGGCACCTACTCATGATTTCGTCAAGCTAGGAAAGCAAATCCATAATGTGGTCTCTGTGGATTTCGATGGTATAGTTAAACAGGGGTCCGACGACACCTCGTGAAGAAGATTCTTTGAGAGAAGCCGGAAAAATCTGGATTAAAACAATTTTTGACGATGGAGTTCCCAAAGTGACCTACGTAGAAGAGGTCGCACAGCTTGTACGTGAACACCGAGGTTCACGATGAGGGCATCAAGTCCTCTGTTCATGGTAAGGAGTTCACCATTACCGTCAAGGATCTAGCGTAACACTACTTGTTGCCGCGGAAGGAGTACCGGAAGTTTATGAGGCTGATATTGACTGATCGCTGCTTGGAAGGAAGTAGCCAAGTCCGATCTTTCGCGAAAGTGGTCTACAAATAACTAATAAGAGGTCACTGAAAGAGGACTACCACAAATTGCTGGACATTGTTGCCAAATGCATAGACATCAAATTTGGCGCTTTTGACCATCCGCCTAAAGCTAAGTTGATCGTAATGGCCGCGATCCTTGAAGAAAAGAAGGTGAATTGGGCCGAGTTTGTATACGCAGACTTTCGCCGCATATTGGGAACAAATCCTTCAACGAGGATGGTACGTTTGGAGGTTCCTCGGGATACGGCCTGGTGATTGGCCGGATGATGGAAGTAAAAGGGGTACCTCTTCAAAGATGGAAAGGCGTTCCATGTAAACAAGAGGATGTTTCGATCAAACCTCTCTCGCGCACAAAGAGAGCTTACGCAAAGAGGGCCGATACGAGTGAGGGGGAATCACTAACCAAAGATTCACCGCCTCCTCACCTCCCAAGAAGATCGTGCTAAGAAAATCTGCGCCCTCGCAAAGAAAGAAAAAGAAATCGCACTGCCCCTACAAATAAAGTCACCCGCCCGCAGCCGCAGATGGAGAAGGAACCATTAATCCCTTCTCCGGTGATCAAGAAGAAGAGGATCGCCACAACAAGGAAGGCAACTCGCCTCTAAGACAATCTGCGAAGGCATTTACCTTCAACAAACTAGAGGAAGTGGAACCGATGTTCCTCCGGTGAAAACAAAAAGAAGAAGAATAATTTCCAAGCTCTCCGAGCTTGAGAAGACGGCCGAGTCTCGCCACTCACCGAAAAGATACCGAGACTGCTGGAGAAGTAGAGTCTCCTGGAAGTTATCGATGAAACGCTAAGTCTGAGGCCGATCAGCAGAGGCAACTCAAGACCCAAATGTAGAGAGACGAATAGCCGAGGAACAAAGAATAGCCGAGACAACCGAATCACCTATTGATAGGGTTGTGTCTCCGCCTTTGTAATGGAGGCTATCAAGATGTCGAGCAAAAAAAGTTTGCTACCCTCAATCCCCGAGCTCGAGGGACAAGCAGGGAGATGATGACAGGGATAATAATGTGATGATCCTATCCCCACCATACCCGCACATTCAAGATCGTCTGCGAGAATGGAGGAAATGGAAGCCGAGGCGATCCAGGAATAGTTCCAAAGACCGAAATTCATTGAAGAAGAAGACGAATCGTTGAACTTCCTCGATTGACCAATGTGGTGCAAGCTCTTGATGAAGAAAACTGTTTGGACATTCTAAATATCTTTAAATAAGGAGAAAGAAAGATTGGCGAGGAAGAAGGCGAGGCACGTGAGAACGCTAGCATCCGCCTCTCTCACGCACCACGAACATACACATCCTCTCCTCGAGATTCTATCGTAAAGTGATGAGGATCTCGGACCTGTTCTTTGCCACGAAGAGTTGCAAATGCAGCAAGCAATGCAAGAATCTAGAATCCTACATGAGCAAAGAATGATGGAGGGACCAGAGGAGTCATCCAAATCACACCGAGATAGATCCTATGGGAGTGGTGCGATATTGCCATCTGTTGTCGCGCCACCACTTCCCTAGCTCATTCGGAGGAAGGTGTTAAGGGAATTGGCGATGAAACGGGATTGTGGGGACCCCAAAGCCAACCCCTAATGAAGGTGTCCTACCACCGCCCCAACTACTGAATACTCGGTGGGAACAAATGCCGAGTCCGGAGACGAGTGACCCCATTCCAAGTCACTCACCGGCGTGCCCGAGGGGGAAACTCCTTCCACCGCAGCAAGGTCGGAGGATGTTGTAGCCGACTCCACAATGCATCTTGGAGGCGAAGTGGAGAAGGAACAACAGATGAATACACATCAGGTTGTCACCGACGAGGCTCGAGGCAGCTTGAGACTGCTCACCTGAAGTGCCAATCGCTCCGCAGCCCATGACACTACCGATGCGGTCGAGGCACAAGAAGGAACTTCCCTGGGAGTTAACGCTTTGGGCAATGAAAGTGCAATCCATGGAGTTGAGACTCCAATGGATGCCACCTTAGAAGACCCCAAGATAGCCGACACTCGTCGAAGGGACCGTCCAAGCCTCGCTTGCACCGAGATCGGGGGGTAATGAAGTCCAACGGGAGGTTGAGACTTCCCCAGGGTAAAGAGACTCAAGCACGAACATCCCTCCTACTATCATTGATCCATCGGAAAAGGAGATAAGTGCTCTTCACGACTCCCAAGATAATCCTGATGTAACGCTTTCTAGGATCCGAAGGTGAAGATGCAAATGAGTCATCCCCTATTGCATCCAAAAGACTCAAATGAGGATGTTTCAACCACGAGTAAGTCTTACCTCAAGACTACTCGACAAACGTTCAACTTTGATGATGAGCCACCCATGGAAATCTCATCATCGTCCGATGACGCTTCGATATGGCCGAGGACCAGTCAACTCGATTGGAAAAACCAAACGAGACCGACGGTTGTTAAGACAAATGAGGCTCAAAGAAGTCGGGTCAATCTCACAATCAAACCACGGTTGAACTGAGTCCACCACACTCCCTCCCAAGCTACAATGATCGATTCGACTCCAAAAAGACTTCACAAACACCAATTATCATCGAACATATTCCGTTGCTCGTGATGAATCTTTTGTATAATCATTTCCTTTCTCACCGGAGATACCGAACTCCACGAAGAATCGAAAACTAGAATCGCGTTATCACGACCATCCTGTTTTCCATCGGACACCATTGTTCCAAATTGACTTTGACTTTGACGCTGCTTGGCCGTCACCAAACAGAGGTGACAAAATGTTTGGGAAGTCTTCAAAGCCTTATTTGCCGAGATAGAAAAGATGGAGAGGCACCAGGCCTCACCGGGACATGAGGTTGGATAACGAGACGCCAACCTTATGTTGATTTGTGAGGCATAATAGTTAGGATCCGGGAATGGTGGCAACAATAGTAGACAATGCGTGTGGAACAAGCTCGATATTTCAAGACATTGTTCAACAAGTTGCTAATCAAGGGTGAGAATGCCGATGCAAAGACAAAATTGCAAGAGCACATCGAACAAATGCATGAATCTCACACCTCGGAGATAAAGCTACTGCGTGAACATAATAAGAACGAGCTCTCGCGCGTGGAAGAGAACATGGATCGAAAATTTAGTCTTCTCATGGCCGAGATGAAGTTGGTAGCAATGAATCCAAATAATCACCCACTCGAGTTCCGTGCAAAGATACTCCGCAAAGATATTCGACGAGAACTCGGCTATCGCCAGACTAGACATCTTGCTTGCTAGCTTGTTTCCGGGGTTCCTCTCTCCTTTGATGATGCCAAAAAGGGGGAAGAGGAATACCTAAAGGCGCCAAGGGATCTCAAGTTGAGAAGGAGGACGCAATTGTGAAGGGAAAGACATTGAGGAAGTATAAGAGAGAAGAAAGGAAAATCTGTTGAGGGGGAAGGTTCGAAAGATGTGACCTTGATGATTGCTAAAACCCCCAACAAGGTCTTGTCATAGATGATATCATCAACAAACTCCCGGTGATGATTTCTAAAACCCCCAACAAGGTCTTGTCACAAATGATATCATCAAAGAAACTCCCAATGACTCTACCACTCCAACGCTCTGTAGTACCTATGGCTGAAAAGAGAAAGACATTTGAAGTAGGGATGAAGGAAGTGGAAGGAAAGATGAATGTCCGAGTTATGGATATTCTCAAACAATATGGAGGCATTCCAACAGATCGAGACACCTATGCCATTTTAGATGCCGAACCGAGCCAAGATTTGTTGATGAATTCAAGACGCCGCATTTGAAGGTTACTTCGCAAACATGTCGATGGCTCAAGCCTGGATTTGTACTTGGGAAAAGGGTCTCAAACTATGTGAAGAAGGCGACGAGCAGGCGGACTCTCGGCAAATCTGCTGGTCACTCTGCTAGTCACTCTGCTTGGGAAAAAGAAGACCCCAAGATAAATACACGCCCAGAGCGAGGAAGAAGCGAAATGTGGGGAAGAGGTTTCGAGACCTAGATCTCTCGCCCAAAAACATTGAGTATATAGATCCGGAAAGAAAGGAGGGATCTATTGGGCTGGATTTGACGAAATAGCCAACCTGCAAGTGGCTAAGAATAATGCTGAGTATGTGAAGAGAATTGAAGAGGAAAATAAGAGACAAACTCAGCTATGGGAGGAAAGACAAGAAAGACTGAGAAGAGATGAAGCTGCCCGGAAGGCGTATGAGAAAAAGAAGGCAGTTGAAGATGAAAAGAAGAGAAAGAGGTCAGAAGATGACAGAGCTGAAGGAGATGAAAGAAGGAGGCAACGAAGGAGATGAAGTGTTGATGTCCACCCCTTCATGTATTTTACTATGTAAATACATTCTATGTAAGTATTCTGTACATCGAATAAAATTGTACAATTTCTATACTTGTGAAGATATAGATCAGCATGGTAACTTTAAGTTCCATTTAAGCTCTGATACATTTTCTTTTGGTTCAAGCTCTGATACACTTTGTAAACAGCTATGTAAAGAACAAGAATGTTATGATCAATAAAAGATCGATTCTAAGCATACATTCTGTGATTCTACATTTGTCTGTATGTATCTTTGCTGTTTAATTATTGTATGAATGTTTTAAGTTTTGGCATCATCAAAAAGGGGGAAATTGTTGGGAAATTATTTTGTAGATTTTGATGAATGCCATGTAAAACTTAGAATAGGAAGTTGGCACCCCATTCTTGTTATAAATTACATTGTAATAGATAGGGCTGGTAGAGCTGAGTCAAGTCAGCTATGCCTGAACATGCAAGAAGACAACTGGAGACTAAAAGGAAGACTCCGCTGTGAGGCAGCTGAGTGTGGCAAAGAAGAGAAGACAGGAACTCGACTGAAGGTGCAGCTGAGTGAAGTATCAGTCAAGTCAACTCAAGATAGCCAAGTCTCAAGTTGAAGTGACAGAAGAGTCATCCAATGATTGGAAGTCGACTCTAAGTCACCTGGGAAGGCAAGGAAATGCAAATCAAGTCGAGATAATCGAAAGAGATCCGTTGCACGTAAATCAAGAGAATTACTTAAACAAGTAATACTTCCATACTACCTTTTTTGAAGTGCTCACCCCCGAAGCATGCGAAGGAATAAACCAATGGGAAGATCATCTGCATCGTGGTCGAACTCGAAAAGTCAAGAATCGTTCATACGAGGAAACGTAAATTCCATGGACTCGCAACAAGACAAGCCAACGACCACAAGTGACTTTAAAAATAAGCCTATCTCTTCAACGGGCGATTTTTTAAAGATCACTATAAAAGGCCGAGGAATTACTCGAGAGAAAGTGACCGACCAACCACTAACATTCAAGCTAACATTTGAACTATAACCAAGAATACTCTCAAGTCATTCAAGATCAATCCTCAAGCCTACATTACGAAGGAAATCAATCCAACACTCACCTGTGAAGGAAAGACAACTTCAATCGGTTGAAGAGGAAACATTTGAAGAATCAAGAGGTCCACATTCCACGAAGGATTGTAGAAAGGTTCAAGGTCGAACCAGGCTTAAGCTATTTGGAGGGCTTCGTGATCAAATCCAAGGAACTTAAGCAAGTGGGTCAGAGTATCAAGGCAAATTGCCTGCAGAAGCCGAGTCGCACGAGAAGCCACCGTGTGTGACCAAGGCATCTCAAGACTGAGTCCCAAAGGATCAAGTCACTTGTGTGATCAAGACTTGTATCGGACTGTTAACCACTCTGTATATTTATCAATACTTAGTGGATTCCTCCAGAGTTGGAGAAGAGAGGAGTAGAAGAATTGCCCCATCTTCGAACCTCTATAAAAACTTATTGTGTCATTTACATTTCAACACTTTAATTTCTCGCATCTTATTTTTATATCTCATGATAAATTTGCTATCCAATTGATAATCAACTGAGTGCTAAAACCAAGTATTAAAACAAACTTAACCAAATTCAAGGGTGTTAAGTCTTCCAATAAAACATATCACAGTCAAGTTAAGTCTTTAGTCAAAACAAATGAGTTATTCTATCAACAAAATCAGTCGAAATCATGAGTGACTAACTCACTGATTGATTAACTAACTTAGCTGTCCATCAAGGACTTAGTCATGAAGTATTAACTCGCTTCTTCAAAACCTTACACTCCCAACTCAGCTTCTTCACAGGGCGGTTGCCTTGTTACTTCAGCTTACTTGCTCAAGCTTCTTGGATTTGATCACGAAGCCCTCCAATAACTTGAGACTGGTTCGACCTTGAACCTTTCTACAATCCTCCTTGGAATGTAGACCCCTTTTGCTTCTTCAAAAGTTTCCTCTTCAAAAGTTCAAGTTGTCTTTCCTTCACAAATAGTGTTGGATCAATTTTCTTCGAGAGTTAGGCTTGAAGATTTGCTTGAATAACTTGATAATATTTCGCAGTTACAAAGATGAATAATACTTGTTTGTTCGTTGTTCGTGTATGCAAGGTAACCTCTTATCAAAGTGATTCCTCGGCCTTTTATAGTGAACTTTCAAAAATCTGCCCGTTGAAGAGATAGGCTGATTTTCAAAAGTCACTTGTGTTCGTTGGCTTGTCTTTTCTTGTCTTCAATCTTGAGATGTAGACCTTTCCTCGTATTAAATGAATGTCCAAATTTTTCGTGTTCGACACGAGGTGCAAAGTGCTTCCCATTGGTTTATTCCTTTTGCATGCTTCGGGATCGAGCACTTTAAGACATGGCAATGGAAGTATTACTTGTTTAAGTAATATTCTTGACTTTTGTGCAACGGATTCTTTTCGCTTAACTCCTCTTTGCACCGCCTTTTCCCCAGGGGACTTGAGTCTACTCCAATGATTGAAAGACTCATCCGTCACTTCAACTTGAGACTTGGCTTCTTGAGTTGACTTGACGATTCTTCACACATTGTATCTCAAATTGATACTCCTTGATTGAGTCCTTGAAATTTTTTTCTTGTCACACTCATCCGCTTCACAACGGAGTCTTCATCCTAGTCTTGATTGACTTTTTGTATATCGAGGCATAGCCGACTTGACTCAACTCATACAACCCTATCTATTACAATACAAATTACAATGAAAACGGGTGCCAACTTTCTTGTCTAAGTTTTACATGGCATTCATCAAAATCTAAACAATAAATTTCCCAACAATTTCCCCTTTTGATGATGCCAAAACTTAAAACATACATACAAAATGTAAGCATCAAAGATACATACGATAATGTAGTAACAGAGAATGTATGCGTAGAATCAAATCTTTTTATTGATCATAACATTTTTGTCCTTTACACAAATTGTTTACAATGTGTATCGAGCAAACATAACATTCTATATCTACACAAAAATATAGAAATTACAGATTTCTTATTCAACGTCTGTAAGACTTACATACATATGCATTTACAAAAGTAAAATACATGAAGGGGTGGACATCAACACTTCATCGCCTTTGCCTCCTTCTTTCTTCTTCAGCTCTGTCGTCCTCTGCTCTCTTTCTCTTCTTTTCTTCTTCAGCTGCCTTCTTTTTCTCATAGGCTCTCTTGGCAGCTTCATCTTTCCTTTTCCTTTCTTGTCTCTCTTGCCACAGCTGAGTTTGTCTTCTATTTTCTTCTTCGATTCTCTTAACATACTCAGCATTTTTCCTCTCCACTTCCAGATTTGCTATGGCATCATATCCACCAGTAGAGATCCTTCCCTTCTTGCCTGGATCTACATATTCAATATTTTTGGGTAGAGGTCTAGGTTTAAAGCCTCTACCTCCACCACTTCTTCCTCCTCATCCGGGCGTGTCTTTGATCGAGTCTTCTTCTTTCCAAAGAAAGTGACCAAAGCAGAGTGACTTCTAGTAGTCTGCTGCTTGTCAGCTTCTTCGCACAGCTTCAGACCTTTCTCCCAGTACAAGTCCCAGGCTTGGGCTATGGACATATCCTTGAAGTATCCTTCGGACTCGAGCGTTTTGGATTCTTCAACAGATCTTGACTCTTGTACATCATCCGGAATGGCGTCTATATCTTTTCCTGTCGGAATGTCTCCAAATTGTTTTAACATATCTTCAACACGGGCATCCGTTCTTTTGTCGAAATCCTCCATCTCTCGCTTCTACAATCTTTTTCGTATGAGACATGGGCACAAAGAGAGTGATAGAGTGGCGAGTTACAGAAGTTTGCTTGATGATGTCGGCCGTGACGTGACCTTGCCGAGGGTTTCAAAGAAGCATTAAGGTCACATCCTTTGACCTTTCCCCCTCAATAGATTTTCCCTTTTTTTTGCTATTCTCAACAAAGATCTGCCTTCTCTCGCAACTTCTCTTTTCAAAAGAGAGAGGAACCCCGAAACATCCCAAAGAAGCATGAAGTCCAAATGGTCGGTGATGGCTGAATTCTCGCTGGATTTGGCATGCGGAGTATGTTGTTTGAAACTCGAGCGGGTGGCTTTGGACTCGGCTGCCACTCAGCTTCATTTCAGCCATAAGAAAGGTGAACTTGGCATTCATATTTTCCTCTACGCTGCAGAAGTTCTTTGCGATGAAATTCACGCAAAGAATTCCATCTCGAGTTTTATGGGAGGCATGCAATCTCTCCATATAGGTCGCATCCTTGCCTTCATATCAGATTGTCGGCCTCCATATCGCATTCGGTTGTATAGTGCCTTGAAGTAGCGAACCCTGCCGAGACGCATGGCACTCTTGTTGAGACCATTCCCTTATTCGACCACCACTCCTCCCAAATCTGCTGTGAGAGTGGCATCTCTACCGTCCGGGCGCATGTCGAGAGAGGCTTAGTGTCGTTTAATCTTCTCAATCTCTTCACAAATATCTTCTTGAAGATTTCACGCATCTCAACTGCCTCGACTTGAGTCACCGGCCACTCGCATCAAAATTGAAATCAACCGCACAATCGAATCGGTCGGAATTATGAGATCTTCTTGGGCAATGTAGAGCTTCTGTTCTCATGCGCTCTCTTCTTCAAGCATGGGCACTCATGAGAAAAAGGAAATACTTATTCATAAGCATCATCTCGTACTTGAGATATTGTGCGTGAGGTGGTCTCTCTGCCACACTCTGAAGCTCGATTGATCGTGATTCACCGAGGCCTTTGATGGTATTGACCCGGTGGCCGAGCCTCACTGCTTAACAACTTCTTCGATCTCTGCCGGTTTGTCCTTTTGAGTTGACTGTTCTCGGCCGTATCGATGGCGTCATCGGAAGATGATGAAACTTGAGGGTTTGGCTCATCATCAAAATTGAACGTTTGTCGGCGACTTTGAAGTCCGGCTTACTCGTACTTGGAAAAACATCCTTAGTCAATCCTCTTTAGCAGGGGGTTGATTCACTTCATCTGCGGATCCCGGAATGTTGTATCACGATCATCCCGGGATTCATGAAGGGCGCTGATTTCCTCCTCTCAATCAACAATTATGTTCGAGGAATGCTCGTATCTCCTTGGTTTTTACCTAGGGAAGTCTCAACCTCCCTTAGGCCTTTATTACCTCCTCTGCAGTCTCAATCGCAATGGGCTTTTGTACAATCCCTTCGACAGGCGCAAATCGTCTTAGGGTCTTCTACAATGGAATCCACAGGAGTCTCAACTCATTGGATTTCACTTTCATTGCTAGAGTGTTAACTCCCGGGTAGATCCATCCTATACCTCGATCGATCGAGCGTCCTCACCGCAAAGTCGCACTTGGCACTTCACCGGACAGATGTAATCGTCTAATCTTCATCGCTGACAACTTGCTCGTTGTTCATTTTCTTTTTCCTTCTCCACTCCGCTTCCTTTCTCGCATTGTGGAGTCATCGGCAAGATCCTCCTTTCGCCCGCAAAGCTCTTGGCGCACAAGCCGAGTGACTTGAGTTGGGGTCACATTGCTCCGGACTCCCCGCTTCCTTTGAGTGCTCGGTAGTGGGGCTAGGTGGTAAGACACCTTCAACAGGGGTTGGCTCAACTTGGGTGCCCAAGTTCCCAGTGTCATCGCCAATTCCCTTAGATCCGTCCTCTGAGTGAACTGGGAGGTGGTTGCAGCAATAACTATTGCAATCGTTGTACCACTCCCCCAACGGATCGGTTTCAGTGAGATTTGGAAGACTCTCCTGGCCTTTCATCACCGTTGCTCATGCATCAACCTAGATTCCCGCATGGCATGCTGCATTTCCAACTCCTCCGTCATAGCAGCAGGTTCCAAGTCCTCATCACTATCCGAGAGCATGTCAATGTGAGGATGAGTGTGATCGCTTGTTCCAGTGAGAGGACAGATGCTGGCTTTCTCACGAGCCTCTGCTTCCTCAGCTGCTCTAGCCTTTTCTTGTTCCTTGCGAATTTGCAGCATATTAATACAGATTATCCTCATCCAGGGCTTGCAAAGACGGTATCAACTTCAAGAAACCTAAAATGTTCCTCTTCCTCATCAATAAACTCTGGGTGTTCAAACTGCACCCTAGAGTGACTCAGCTTCCACTTCCTCCACTCTCGCAGACGGTTCTGGATGTCTGGGTACAAGGGAGAGTACATAAATATCTCATCATCATCATTCTCCTCTTGTTGGCCTTCTTTCTCAGGAATAGAAGGTAGCAAATTCTGCTGCTCTTCACCTTCAGTAGCATCGGGGGCAGGTGGAGACACAACTCTTTCGTCAGGAGATTTTGCTGTCTCTGCTGTCTCTCCTTCCTCAGCTGTTCTATCCACAACTGGGTCTTCTTTTTGCCTCTGCTGATCGGCCTCAGCAGACTTGGCTGTTTCATCAACAACTTCGGGAGACTGCACTTCTTCAGCAGTCTCAGAGACTTTTTCCAGCTGAGTGGCAGACTCAGCTGTCTTCTCAAGCTCCGAGAGCTTGGTAATTCTTCTTCTTCTTTTTGTCTTTACCAGAGGAATGTCTGGTTCTACTTCCTCCGGTTCCTCGAAGGTAAAGGCCTTCGGAGTTGTCTTAGAGGTAGCTGCCCTTCTCGCCTTAGCAGTCCTCTTCTTCTTAATTCCTGGAGAAGGTATCAAGGGTTCCTTCTCCACCGCGGCTGCGTGGGCAGGAGACACGGCTGCAGGGGCAGGTGACTCGGCTGCAGGGCAAGTTCGTTTTCTTAGCCGCATGGGCAGCTCTCTTTTTAGGAGGAGGAAGGAAATGTCGTCGACGGGGTTAATCGATTCCCCCTCACTAGTCTCTCTCTCTTCGGGCTCCCGAGAGAGATTGGCCTGCAACATCTTCTTGTTGACATGGAATGGCTTTCCATGTCGAGGGGAACACCCTTCACCTCCCATCGATGGCCAATGACTAGGCCATAGCCAAGTGATCCTCCAAAGGATCCATCCTCCTTGAAAGACTTGTTGCCAATATTCTCGCAAAGTTTGTCAGTAAATGAATTCAGCCCAATTAATCTTCTTCTCTTCCATGATCGCAGCCATGACGATCGGCTTGGTTTTGGACATACCGATTGAAGCGCCAAACTTCATGTCTACACACTTTGCAACGATATCCATTAGTTTATGACAATCCTCCTTCAAAGCTTTCTTCTCACTTGTGTAGACAACTTTTGCAAAGACATTCGTGTTTGGCTACTTCCTTCCATGCAGCAGCCAAGTTGACGCGGCTTCAAATATTTCTCGGCATGCCCTCCGACGGCAATAAATAGTGCTCCGCAAGGTCCTTTGCAATGATTAGAATGTCCTTGCGGTGGATGGAGGATTTAATCCCTTCGCCCCGTACCTCGGTGTTAACGTAAAACCGTGCGACCTCCTCAACGTCGTCATTTGGTATTCCATGGTGCGGAATGGTTTCATCCGGTTTCGATTTTATCCGCTATCTTCTTGACAAGGGTTTCATCGAACCCTTTTTTATCATCGCTTGAAATCCAAAGTTGATCCGTGTGGATTTGTTTTGTGAGCTTAGTGAAATCATGTGCTTGTGTCATTTTTAGATGATTCTACCGATTAAATTTTGATAAACTTGCTTTGAGAACAGTAGGGTTTCGAAAGAGAGAAAAGAGACTTGCTTTCTTAGTTTTGAAGATGAACAGTTTTCAATGTGAGAGAGAAATCTGAAGAATTAGTATATATGGGTTATGAAAGGACGTGTTTTTGATTTTTGAATTTTGATCGAGATCAACGACTCGATTTAGCACGCCTCATTTCATTTAATTGCTCGCATTTAATGCGACAACATTTATATCCAATCATATGCTTGTTGTGCAGCTTTTGACTGTACCAATCATAATTGACCGACGCCCTCCTTAAAAACATTCCCGCTTATTAAAAAATGACTGCGTTTTTGTCACTTAGCTCATAAATAATTCAGCTTACTCCTTAAATGACTCAACTCTTCTTCTCTCTTTTCGTATAGTGACTCAAATTAGATAACTCGATAACTCGACTTCCCGATACGGCGATTCACTTGGCTGATTCATCTTCTCACATTCCATCTCTTCTCATTGAGTCTTCTAAGTGTCGACTCACCAATTAACCCTAGCTCATGCTTAAGCTCTTCAAATCTTGATTCACATAAGGGTTTGGTGAATATGTCACTAACCGCTTATCGCCCGATGTATTCCAAGGTGATGTCTTTCTTTTTAACATGATCTCTTATAAAATGATATCCGTATCAATGTGCTTTGTTCTTGAATGCAATACAGATTCTCGAGTGATTGCAATAGCACTTGTGTTATCACACATAATTGGAATTTCTTTTTCTTCAATTTCATAATCTCTTAGTTGTTGTCTCATCCATAAGACTTGCGCACAACAACCGCCTGCAGCCTATGTACTGTCTTGATTGTGGAAGTGGCTATTGAGTTTTGCTTCTTGCTAAACCAGAAACTAATATGTTTCCAAGCATTTGACATGTACACAAGTACTCTTTCTCACAACTCTACATCCAAAGATAATCGAGTCCGAGTAACCAATTAGCTTGAATCCACATTCGTTTGGATACCATAAGCCAACTTCTTGGCATCCCTTAGCCAGCATCATGTGACTTTCCTTTGGAGCGATTGGAATCTTGCACATACTCCTATCGCAAAGGTGATGTCAATAAGTGCTATGTATCTTGTTTGATCCACAGGCTTGCCATCCGCATCTATGTCCATCTTGACCGATGTATTCATTAGTATTTTCACAAAAGACTTCTCTTCCATACCAAATTTCTTCAATTAAGTCTCTCGTGTACTTTGTTTGACTTATAAAGGTTCCATCCTTCAGCTATTTAACTTGAAGTCCTAAGAAGAATGTCGGCTCTCCCATCATGCTCATTTCAAATTTGCCTTGCATGAGGTTTGTGAACTTATCACACAACTCTTTATTTGTGGATCCAAAAATGATGTCATCCACATATATTTGAACAAGCAATATACTCTCCCCATCTTGAATTCTCAAGAGTGTTCTGTCCCCTTTGCCTTTGGTGAATCCATTATATGTCGTAAGAATGAGATAATGTATCATACCAAGCTCTTGGTGCTTGTTTCAATCCATATAGAGCTTTCTTTAGTTTGTACACCTTGTCTCCAAGAGTCTTCTGCTCAAAGCCTGGAGGTTGCTCAACATAGACTTCTTCTTCCAACAATCCATTTAAAAATGCACTTTTCACATCCACTTGATATACAATGAAGTTCTTGTGTGCGATAATAGGCAAGAAACATCCCTATTACTTCTAATCTTGCAACAGAGCAAATGTTTCATCAAAATCTATTCCCTCTTCTTGGCAATACCCTTTGGCTACCAATCTTGCTTTGTTTCTTACCACAGAGCCTTCTTCATTCATCTTGTTTCTGAAAACCCATTTTGTGCCAATAACATTTTGATGGGTTGGTCTCTGCACCAATTCCCATACTTTGTTCCTTTCAAACCGATTTAGCTCTTCTTGCATGGCTTGAATCCAATGTGTGTCATCTAATGCTTGGGACACATCTTTGGCTCTATTTGAGAAATAAAACAAGTGAACATTGCTTCTTGTTGAGCTCGATCTGGTTCTTACACCATCTCTTACATCTCCAATGACTAGCTCTGGTGGATGGTCTCTCAGCCATCTCACATCAGGTTGGAGTAAATCAGTTGGGTTCATTCGTCTTGCAGCTGTGTTTTCTTGAGCAGCTCTTTCATCCTCATTCAGCGCAGATTTTCCAGCTGTCTTTGAGACTCAAAGTAGCCTCATCTTCATCTTGATTAATTGCTCCAACTTCGCTTCAACATAAGGATCTGTTTCTACATAGTTGGGTTATCGATTCAGCTTATCGCCTAACTCTTCAATGTCTTCCCCATTTATATTAGGTTCATCAAAAACCACATGGATAGACTATTTTGTGACCATAGTCCTCTTGTTCAGCACTCTGTAGGCTTTGCTTTCAGCTGAGTATCCCAAAAAGATACCTTCATCAGCTTTAGCATTAAAAGCCTTTAGATTATCCTTGCCATTGTTGTGGATGAAGCATTTACATCCAAATATTCTAAAATATGCAACATTTGGCTTTCTCCCTGTCCATATTTGATAGGGAGTTTTTGTCAGCTGTCTGTTAATCATGCATCTATTTTGAGTATATCATGCAAAGTGTTTATGGCTTCAAATTTCAAAATCTCTTTGGCAATCCAAAGATCGCTAACATGGTCCTCGCAGCTTCTTTGAGAGTTCTATTTCTTCTTTCTGCTACTCCATTATGCTGTGGAGTCCTTGCTGCAGATAATTCATGAGCAATACCATTTTCAACGCACATCGAGTAATTATCCCATTGACAAACTCAGTTCCTCTATCGACCTTATCTTTATAATGGTTTGACTCTTCTCATTTTGAACTCTTCTCATCACCGAGGTAACTTCTGCAGGTTTCCTAGTTTCTACACATGAAGATTGTCCATGCATATCTTCAAAAGTCATCCACCACCACTAAAGTGTATTTCTTTCCACTTATGCTAGCTGCTCAATCGACCAAATATATCCATACACAATAAATGCAATAACCTTGTTGAAGATGGACTAGACTTCTCTTTGAATGATGATTTAATCTGCTTTCCCATCTGGCATGCATCACATACAATTTCTTTTTATACACTGAGTCTGACAGTCCTTCCACAAGATGACTCCTTGTAAGCTTGTTAATTGTCTTGAAATTTAGATGACTCAGCTTCTTGTGCCACAGCCAACTTGATTCGGTTGTACTCTTTGCTAGCAGACAAGTGCTTGGTGTGGCAGTTGACCAATCTACCACATACATGTTCTTTTGTCTGGATCCTTGCAACACTACTTCATTTGATTCAGTGTCTTTAATTTGGCACACTCCCATATTGAATCAAACATTATAGCCCTCAACATATGCAACATGTGTGATTTCTAATCCATTTTTCTTGATGGATCCAAAGACTTTATTTCCCTAGAGCTTCATTTCCTCCAAATATGACTTTTGCGCCTCTAATCTCCTTGAATTTTGATAGATTTTTCTTGTTTCCTGTCATGTGTCTGGAACAGCCACTATCCATGTACCAGGTTCCTTGGCACTCAGCTGTTCCTTGAACCTGCAATCAAGGAAATTAGTTTTTAGGTACCCATACTTGCCTGGTCCCGAGGGGTTAGTGTTGTAAGATGATCCAACCAACCTATAGCCAAATGATCTGACTCTAAGAGGTTTCCATCTATTTGTGCCATAATCATAATTCACTTTGGCAAATTGCTTGGGGCATTAGGTTCATACAAATTGTCTCTTTTGTCTCGTATGTCCGTGTGTGAGTCTTCACAATTGCCTTCTTTGGGTAGCTGTGATATTTTCGAGTGTAGTGCCTAGTGCATTTGTGTGCGATGATAGCTCTTTTGCCTTTGGAATGACCTTTGTTGAGGTCTCGGTCTTTGCCTTTTAGGCCTCGTATTCTATAGATCTTTGTTGATATTTTTCACATTATTCCAATTAGCTTGGCTTTGATAATTTCTACCATTCCCATCATATGTGTTCCTTTGATAGAACTTCTCGGGGCTTCTGGTAGCTCTGTTATTCTTGACAGAGTACTTCCTGTTGGAGTTTGTTTGAGAACTCACCGATTTCTTCTCACTGTCCTCTCAAAGATACTCAACTCGGCTATTTTCCTTTTCCTTTATATCCAAGGCCAGTTTGTTTGTGATTGTGCTTTGGAGTGAATGTGGGTGCAACATTTGGTGTCTTGGATTTTTGAGATGCTTCATTACTTGAAGATCTTTTTTCCAAAATCACTCGAAGTTTGACGTGTACAAAGAAATTGAATCCTATGCCGCTTTATCTCCACTCTTTTTGGCTCAAAATAATGTCATCCAATGATTTAGATGCCTTTGTGAAAGATGCAATCACGTTTTTGAGATCATTTTCCTCTTTTGTATAACATCTATCTCTCGCTATTAGTTTTGCATTTTCACTTTTCACTCTTTTGTTCACATCAGGCTAAGTGACTTAGAGTACCCACTCCTTAGTCGGGCCAGAGTTTTTGGCGTTTGAGTGGGCCGTTTTCCTCATTTAATAGTGTGTGAGGATTTAATGTGCTCACAATCTTTCATCATTTTGCCTAATGAATCATAAAGATCATTGGGTGATGAAGTGTGTGTGTCACACCACTATCACTAGAACCGAGTGAGATGAGTTAGAGTGTACCTCATCTTATTGGTCGGAGTTAATCTTGTTCTTTAGCCATTACACGGATCATTGCTTCTTCGCGTCGAATCACTCGAGTAGTCGCCCTTCACTACTCTCTGAGTCTGCTTGTATCTTTTGACTTAGTTGTCTCAAATCTCTGCAGCCAACATGGCCTTTTGCTTTCTTGTCTTCTTTCTCTCAAGGCTCTTCCTTCTTCCTCATTCCTCGTATTTATTGATTATAGGGTATGGACAAATCAATGGCATAGTGACCTGGTTGTCTACGCCCAACACACAAAGTTCTCGGCTCTTTGATCGGCTCTTTCGCTCTTGGATTATCGGCTCTACGTATTCAACCTTTTGATGCTCTACTCTCTTGGGTGGCCTATCTCCCGACTTGGAGGAGTTGAATGTCACCTGGAGGATTCACCCTTGTTTCTTTTATAGTTCTTGTTGAAGAACTTGTTGAATCTTTTAACCATCAAGGCAATTTCCTCCTGGTCAAAGGCTTCCTTGATTTCACTCTCTTCCCATCCTTAACTATAAGTGCAAATTGTTTTGGGTACAACTGTCTCTTTATGATCCTTTCTTCTCAAAGACTAATCCGTAAGCTTTGAGGTCCGAGAATAGCTCATGATTGGATGTTTTTGATAGGTCTATCGAGTGCCTTAGAGCCATGGTCTTCATTTCCCATTCACCGAGACTCCTTAGAATCTTCATACACATCTCCTTCTGTGTGTATTCCTTTCCAAAGTGCTGAGAGCTCATTTGTAATTTCAGTGAATCTAGCATCCAACTTATCCATTGTTTCACCTGCAAGCATTTTAAAGTTTTCAAATTTTTGAACAACAAAAGATAATTTGTTTTCTTTAATTTGCTCTGATCCTTCGCAAATTAAAGTTAATTTATCCCAGATTTCTTTTGCTGTTTTGCATGACTTGACTTTATTGAACATTGTTTTATCCAGACTCTTGTAGAGAATATCCTTGGCCACATTGTACAAGTTGTATCTTTTTCTGTCATCATTGGTCCATTCAGTCCTTGGTTTTTCAACTAAGGCAGGTCTTGCTTTAGCTAAAGCTTCTTCTCCTTCGGCTGCAGCTGCTCTCCTTGCAGCTGTGTCTACTTTCAATATTTGCAAAGGCCCATCCTCTCATCACTAGCTACATTTCGTCATGTAAAGCGATAGATGAGCTCGCATACGAATTTTCAAGTCATCAAATTCATCAATAGTGAACATAGGAATGCATGTCAAATTTGCTTCCATGATAATAACTTTGTTGAATAAAAGATATGATTTTGAAATGGCAAGTGTTAAAAACTTCTTTGAAAGATTAGAGATCTAGTTCAAGAACTCAAAGAAGGCTCAATGAACCAACCGCTCCGATACCACTTGTTGGTCCCAAGGGGTGTGAGTAAGGTTTAGAAGGGGATGGGGTTGAATAAACCTTACCAACTTTTCGATTTTAGTCCTTTTAAAATATTACGAGTTAAATACACAAACTAAGTCCTTGGGATACAACTAGGTTAGTTAACCAAAGAGTTAGCGACTCAACACACTCAATTGAGTTGTTGATAGAATAACTCACTGCTTAGTCTAAACCTTAACTTGGTGTGATGAGATTTTCAGCGGAAGATTAACACCCTTGAATTTTGTTTAAATTGGTTTTAACACTTTGTTAATTATCGCTTGATAGCAAATTATCAGCAGATATAAAGTGATGTGCAAGAAATAAAATGCTTTGAATATAAATGACACAATAATTTTTATAGAGGTTCAAGATGGGGTAATTCTTCTACTCCTCTCTTCTCCAACTCCCGGATGAATCCACTAAGTATTGATCGAGTACAAAGTGGTTATCACCCACATACAAGTCTTGATCACACAAATGACTTGCTCCTTTGGGACTCGATGAGATGCCTTAGTCACACAAATATTGGCTTCTCGTCCGACTCAGGCTTCTTCACAGGCGGCTTGCTTTGTTACTTCACTTACTTGCTCAAGCTTCTTGGATTTGATCATGAAGCCCTCCAATAACTTTAGACTGTTCGACCTTGAACCTTTCTACATTCCTCCTTGGAATGTAGACCCCTTTGCTTTTTTAAAAGTTTCCTCTTCAATAGTTTGAAGTTGTCTTTCCTTCACATCGTAGTGTTAGATCGATTTCCTTCGAGAGTTAGGCTTGAGGATTTGCTTGAATAACTTGAGAATATTTCGCAGTTATAGTATGAATAATACTTGTTTGTTCGTTGTTCGTGTATGCAAGGTAACCACTTCTCAAAGTGATTCCTCACCGCTAAAAGAGATAGCCGATTTTCAAAAGTCACTTGTGTTTGTTGGCTTGTCTTTTCTTGGTCTTCAATCTTGAGATGTAGACCTTTCCTCGTCTTAAATGAATGTCTAGCTTTTCAGCCTTCCGACACGAGGTGCAAGGCTTCCCATTAGTTTATTCCTTTTGCACGCTGGGATCGAGCACTTTAAGACATGGCAAAGATGGAAGTATTACTTGTTTAAGTAATATTCTTGACTTTTGTGCAATGGATTCTCTTCGATTAACTCCTCTTTGCGCTACCTTTTTCCCCGTGACTTGAGTCTACTCCAATGATTGAAAGACTCATCCGTCACTTCAACTTGAGACTTGGCTTCTTGAGTTGACTTGACCGATTCTTCACACGATTGTATCTCAAATTTGATACTCCTTCATCGACTCCTTGACATTTCTTTCTTGTCACACTCACACTTCACACAAATGAGTCGCCATCCTAGTCCTCGCTGACTTCTTGTATATCCAGTCGACTTGACTCATCATACAATCCTATCTATTACAAAGACAAATTACAAGGAAAATGTGGTGCCAACTTTCTAGTCTAATTTTTACATTGCATTCATCAAAATCTAAACAATAAATTTCCCAACACCCATCGATACTTGGACGTCCATTCCTTGTTACCGTGAAAGCCTTAATAGACATACAAAAAGAGAGCTCACTTTATGGTTAATGATGAGCACGTTTTATTCTCTATATATAAGGCAATGCAATTTCATGATACGGAGGAGAATTGTAATTTTTAGATATAGTTAGTTCATGCATTAAGGATTATGTTTATCATACATTGTCGAGGGATGATTTGGAGTTTGGTATAACCCACTCGTGTTCGACGCGTCGAGTGTTGTGCTTGATTTCGATAACCAAGATTGGTACGACTATGTTTGTGCCTTAGATAATATGCGAGAACTACCAAGAAGCGCAAGGAAAAAATGCGATGTTGGAGATAAGGGAGTCAAGTCTACAGACCACGCACGGCAACCCGTGCGTGGTGCCGGTGAAAGTTGGAAAGCCCAAGAGCACATGGGTCATGTGCCGAGCACAGCAACCCGTGCTTAATACCGAAGGGACTTCTGAAGATAGAGGATCATGCACGGCCCGTGCGCGCTGAGCACGGGCAGCCCATGCCTGACCCTGAGTTAACAAACTCGACTCCCGAACTCATGCCATTACCCGAGCATCTCAAATATGCATTCCTTGGGGCGAATAATGCAAATCTGATAATCGTATCATCCCTTATCACTCCTACTCAACTTGATAAATTGCTAAGGGTATTACGAAAAAAGTCGGCACTAGGATGGTCCATAACTCGATTTAAAAGGCATAAGTCCATCAATAGTCATGCATAAAATTCGGATGGAAGATGTTTATAAACCATCAGTGCAAAACCAAAGACGACTAAACCCTATCATGCAAGAAGTGGTTAGGAAAGAAGTGTTGAAATGGTTAGATGCTGGAATCATATATGCTATATCTGATAGTTAATGGGTAAGTTCGGTACAAGTGGTGCCGAAGAAAGGGGGGGTAACAAATCGTGAAAATGAGAATGAAGAATTAATTGCTACTAGAATTATTACCGGGTGGCGAATTTACATTGATTATAGAAAACTTAATGATGCCACTCGAAAAGATCACTTTTCCCTCCCCTTTATAGATATGATGTTGGATCGTTTAGAGGGTTATGATTATTATTGCTTTTTGGATGGTTATTCCGGGTACAATCAAATCATGATTGCACCGGAAGACCAGGAAAAAACAACATTTACATGTCCTTACGGCACATTTGCATTTCGTCGTATGCCATTTGGACTATGTAATGCACCCGCAACTTTCCAACGTTGTATGATGGCTATCTTTCACGATCTTATTGAGAAAGTTATAGAGGTGTTTATGGACGATTTCTCTGTATTTGGTGACTCTTTTGATAACTGTCTTCACAATCTTTCCTCGCTTACAGAGATGTGAAGAGACCAATCTTGTACTCAATTGGGAAAAGTGCCATTTTATGTTACGCGATGGTATTGTACTTGGTCATCGAGTTTCTTCCGCAAGTTTGGAAGTCGATCGGGCAAAGATCGTAGCGATCGAAAAGTTACCACCTACTACAAACAAAAAGCCATTCGAGTTTCTTGGGCCATGCCGATTCTATAGAAGGTTTATACATGACTTTTCAAAAATTACTAAGCCTTTGAGCCAATTGTTAGAAAAAGATGCTTTGCTTTCAATTTTTCCAATGATTGTTTGCAGCATTTGAAATCTTGAAGAAGGCGTTGGTGATCGCACCTATTCTTGTAGCTCCGCATTGGAGTTAACCGCTTGAATTGATGTGTGATGCTAGTGATTTTGCGAGGGGCTGTTCTCGGTCAAAAAGGGAAAAGTTGTTTAGATCCATCTACCATGCAAGTAGAACGTTGAATAGTGCTCAAATGCACTTATACCACCACCGAGAAGGAGATGTTAGAAATTGTTTTCGCATTTGATAAATTTCGATCATACTTGATTGGAACGAAAATGATTGTTCACACCGACCATGCGGCTATCAAATATTTTTTTGATAAGAAGGATGCGAAACCAAGGTTGATTAGGTGGATTCTCTTATTGCAAGAGTTCAATGTGGAAATCAAAATAAAGGGATAAGAGAATGTGGTGGCGGAACCACTTGTCTAGGATTGAAAATCAAGATGAGGCAAAAAAGGTGCGGAATTGATAAAGGAGGAATTTCCGGATGAACGGTTACTCATGGTAGAGGCAAAATTCCCATGGTATGGATTTTGTCAACTATTTGGCTACGGAGTTTTGCCTCCAAATTTATCATCATATCGAAAAATGAAGTTCTTCTACGATGTCAAGTTCTATATGTGGGACGACCCCTACTCTTTAAGACGTGCGCGGACAAAATCATCGAAGATGCACGTGCCTCAAGAAGAATGGGAGGAGTCCTACAACAATGTCATTCCTCATCCTCCGGAGGACATTTTGGTTCGACTCGCATGGCGGCGAAGGTATTGCAAAATGGGCTATACTTGCCCACTATATTTAAAAATTGTTATTTGTATGTGCAACAATGTGACAGTGTCGGCGGATGGGAAACATTTCCAGGAGACACGAGATGCCGATGACAAATGTAATTGAAGTCGAATTGTTCGATGTGTGGGGATCGATTTTATGGGCCCATTTCCATCATCTTCGAGCTATCAATATATTCTACTTGCGGTGGAGTATGTGTCCCGTTGGGTAGAAGTGATTCCTTCACAAACAAATGATGCCCAAGTTGTGATGTGGTTCCTTAAGAAAAATATATTTACTCGATTCGACTCCAAGAGCTTTAATTAGTGATGGAGGGTCGATTTTGTTTATATAAATTGATGAGCAACTTATTGGAAAAATATGGGGTGAAGCACAAAGTTGCATTGGCATATCATCCGCAAGCCAATGGGCAAGCCAAGTGGCCAACCGTGAGATCAAACAGATTTTTGAGAAGACGGTGAACATCAACCGAAAGGATTGGGCATTGAAATTGGATGATGCTCTATGGGCATACCGGACATCCTATAAGACACCATTGGGCACATCCCCGTATCAACTCGTTTTTGGAAATCATGCCACTTGCCGGCGAGTTGGAGCACAAGGCCTTTTGGGTGGTCAAGAAACTAAATCGACTTTAAAAAGGCCGGTGAGGAGAGGCTGCTCCATTTAAATGAGATGGAAGAGTCTCGGGATGAAGCTACGAAAATTCCCGAATTTATAAAGAAAGAACCAAAAGATGGCATGATAAAATGATCAAGAAACGAGAGTTTTTACCAGGGGAACCAGTCCTCTTATATAATTCACGCCTTAAACTTTTCCCCGGAAAACTCAAGTCTAGGTGGTCGGGGCCATTTGTGATAAAGAAGGTATTAAATCCTCCGGGAGTTGTGGAATTGTTAACCAAAGACGGCGACACGTTCATGGTAAATGGCCGAGGATTAAACATTACTTCCACCGAGGAACCAAGAGAAGGTGACATCCATCACCTTGCGAGACCCGTGATGTAACGAAAAACAAAGCGCCGAGCTAAAGACGTTAAATATAGCGCTTTTTGGGAGGCAACCCAATAGTTTTTGGTGTGGATTTCATTTTTGTTTCACTTTTGTGTGTGCTAAAAAACAAAATTTCGAAAAACCTGAGTATTGATGTATAGGTACGCACGGGTTGCCCGTGCTTATACGCACCACCCGTGCGTTCTTGGAGGGCGGAATCTAGCACTACGGCATTACGCACGGGTATCCCGGCTTCAACGCACCACCCGTGCGTACTGAGAAAATGATATTTGTCCTATGGCATAACACACGCCCGTGTGTCTTCACGCTGAATGATAAATTGAGTCCGGGTAGACTCTGTTCTCCAATTTCAAGCTTGCAAACAACACGTAGAAATTCGCCCTCCCCACACATTGCTCCAAAATCCCAATTTTCTTCTAAATTCTCTCACACAATCCACACTCTTATCATAGTACACTAACACTTTGCATCAAATTCGAGTTTGGATTGAAGAATTGGTTGAAAGGCACCTAGGGTTCCAAGTTCACCCCTTTAGATAAATTTCGAGAATTCCGGTAAGAACTTCGTTTTTTTTTCTTGTGAATTTCTTGTGAATTATGTATTGGGGATCATGTTGGGTGCTTGTTTTGATATTTTTGCTATGCTTTGATGATTTCTTCTTTAAGGCAATTTATCAAACACCTTGTGAGCATGTGAAATTGAGACATATTGGATGAATTGCTTTGATGAATTGGGCATGAGCTATAATTGTTAGGGCTTTAAGATAATGATTCTCTATATTTGCCATATTAGTTGATTGTTTGGAGCTTAATTGATCGGTCAAATTGATGTATGAGAATCATTACACCCCATTTAACTTTGTGGACTACATTCATCATAATTGTGCTTGTACTTGGTTTGTTTTGGTTTGCTAATACATATTATTCCAAGTACCAATTCCCAAGTAATGGCGGATAGACCCCTCAAGGAAGGAGACGACGTCCCGGGTGGAACCACCACAAGAAGTACAACCCGACAGCCTGCGGCCTATGGAGTCGTACTGACAAATGCGGATGCCATCGAGCGATGGAATAGGCTAGTCATATGAACGATGGCTCCTCAAAGTATGTCGACGACGATTGTACCCAACTTCTTGGGATACATGACGACGTGTCTTTGGCTGGTTATTCGCAAAGGTCGGTTGGACAAATTTTATGGGGAGAAAATAGCCTAGTTACAAGAAATTCATGCTCGAATTCTTGAGCACAAAGAAAATGATTAAAGATGTAAGCAACGAGATCATTGGAATGCAATTTTAGTCAGAATGTGCGGCGACAATTATCCGCAGAAGAATTGAATGCCATATTTGAGGTTCCCACCGACGCGCCCTTCCGACCATCATACCGATATAACCAATATGACTTTTGGCGCTTACTAATCCAAACGCTGAAAAGTCCCATGATATACGAGGCCCGCACCGCAAAATCTTCTTGATCTGAATCGATTTTCCGGTATATATACAAACAGTTACATCATCCTCGGTTTTTGCGCAAGAAAATATTGGGAATGACGGTCGAGAGTTATATTTATTATGGTGTATGTTGACGAGTACACCCTACAATACGGCCGCATACTTTATTGAACAGTAGATCATTTAGCAAAATGGGGTGGTGGTGCTATTTCTATAGGGGTCCGATTACCCCTATTGCCCAACATTTCAACATTGATTTTCAAGGCTTGGAGCCTATACTGGCGGCACTTGGGTTAACATAGCATCTTTGCACCATATGAAATTTATTGCAAATGAAGATGGTGTGTTATTTCTTCAAATGAGGCGAGGTGATGCATTTCCATTACCTAACCCGAGATACACCATTGTAGACACCCTTGAGGACACTACCAATTTCCCCGCTTAACTCAAGCACATATAAGAGTTACCGATGCTATCAATGTAAGAAAGAGGCGCCGCGTTGCGGGTTTCCCGATGTAGAGGATATGGCGGTGAGGAAGAAGAGCAAAAACAGACAAGAAAAAGGGAATGGAACCTCATCACCCTCAAATAGGGTATGACATTCCCACGGCCCTCACAGGAGGAGATCACCCTGACCTTCACATAGCGGGATCATCCCGAAACTTCTTATGGTGGTGGGTCCCAACGCGAAATAAATTTCATGACATGCTCTATGCATTTGGGGAGGACTTGCGGCATCAAAGGGAGGAGTTACGGCAACAAAGGGAAGATTTGCAGCAATATCGAGATGATTTCCATTCTTTTCCGGGAGGAATATGATTGGAGGTGCTTGGAGACGTGGCAAGTGATACAATAGATACAAATGTGGCACATCTCACAGGGGCCACTTCCCGCCGCCATCTCCACAAAGACTCGGCTATATCTCCATTTTTCATTATTGAAATTCTAACTTTACGTTTCAGACAATATAATTTCATTCAAGTTTGGGGGAGAGGTAGTATTTTGATATATGAAAAGTGTAGATAGAAAAAAAGAATTCTTGCATTTTTTGTGTTTTTCATATAGTTGCATGTAGAGCATTTTAGGTTGCATTGCATTAGAAGCACGTTCTGACTTTTAGCACATTTATTGCTTTCATAGATGTTAGAGAGTGAGTTGACCGGGCATGATGCAACTTGATGTTTGTGTGTTCTTTGAAAATTTGCATTGTTGGGATTGGATGTTGAGTATGAGTTGAATGAGCTATGAATAGATGACATTGAGCATGTGGATAGTGATAACATGGTTATATGCTTTGAATTACGTATTTACAAGCCTGTGAGCTTTTGAGCCTTTACTGCTTCTATTTTATGCAGTCTTGTTTGTGATTTGAGTGATCATTCATGTTGTTAGAATTCTAGAACTTGCTCGTATCTCTGTTAAGGCCACATGTTGTATGCGAATTTTGAATATGATTAAAGGCCATCTTTGTTAGCCTTTTTTTTGCTTACCTAACGTTGTTGAAATTCCTAGTTAGCCAATTTGAGCCTATTGACTATTTCTTGGATAGCCACAAATTCAAGCCTTAACTTGATATATTAGTTACCCCGCACTCGAGCATATAGCATTGAGTAAAGGGAGTGAATGCGGTTGAATGAGTGGGAATTGAAAAGTTGGATAATTGGGCGAATTTGGTTGAAGGAACAAAAAAGGAAGAAAAGGAGGAGAAAAGAAATTTTGAAAATTCACAAAAGAGTCGAAAAAAAGGAAAAAATTGACTTTATGATGTGAGTCTTCATTGAATGAAACTTGGAGGCTTAGAATTATAATGTGAGGTGGAAATGTTTACAAAAGAAAGGGGATGAAGATAGGAAGAATTGATAAAAATGAGAGAAGAATTTAAGAGCATATTGAGCTTTAATGTAGATGATCTATATGCTCATCGGTGTATACGCTTGAGTTTGAGTCACTCTATCCATATTTTCCTACCCTAACCAAAGAGCTTTCATTACAACCAAAATAAAAAGTCATTTTTGATTCACAAGTTGCGTACACTCTAGTGGCGGAGATATGAGACAATTTGCAAGCTTATGGTAATTCTGCAACATTGAATTGATTGGAGCATAAACACGTCCTATATTCATGTGAGATGAGAGCATACCCTTGATCCTGAGAGATGTGATTCAGAGCATTTACCATATTTTATTTAATACGTGCTCCATGAGTAGATATTTGAGGCTTGATTGATTTGTTGCTTGACACCCATGACGAACAATATGGATTTTCTTTTGGAGTCTTTGTGTGCGCTATCTTTCATTGCTCCCTGTTGTGCTTTATCTCGTTTTCAAAATTGTTGATCGGGACGGTCAACAGTTTAAGTTTGGGGGGTTTTGATAGGTGTGAGTTTTGCATGTATTTTGAGGTATAATTATGACAAAAATGGTGATTAGACATGCATAAACTCATATGAAATGGATTGTATTCACTCTTTGTGGGAAAGATATTATGCTTTGCTCGTTTTGTAGGAATTTAATGATATTTGAAGTAATTTGAGACAAATACAAGCATCGCGAAGTAGAAACACCAAGAATCGAGTGAACGTATGAGATTGGAATCCGCAATGAAAAGAAGTTGGACAATTAAGGCCAAAATAGAGAACACACGGGTAGGGCGCGCACTTGGGCGCGACCCATGCGGCCCTGGGAAGGAAGAATTATGGGTTCAGCAAGGCGCACGGGTTACCCGTGCGTGTACGCACCACTCGTGCGCCACTGAAGATTTTGAAGTTGCCTACGGCAATGCGCACGGGTAACCCATGCGTAGACGCACGACCCGTGCACTGGTTGGTGAAAAGAGGACTTGGCCTACGGCATGACGCACGGGTAACCCGTGCGTGTAATACGCATGACCCGTGCGTCCCCTGGCCAGAATGCAACATTATGACAACAATGTGCCCTAAACTTTCTAAAAGGTATATAAGCTCTTTTTGGGGCGCACACCAGGGACATTCTGACATTCTTTGGCTATAGCACACAAGACAAAGTTCTATTCTTTCAAGAAGACATCAAGGAGATAATCGGGTCGCATCGGAGCTTGAGGAACGAAGATATACCGAGAGATTGTTGACTTTCCTAAGTTTTTCTTGCTTCTCTTGTATTTGAATCTTTCATTTGAACTTAGCATGACTTTGAACATTTTGTCTATAAGTTGTTTGGATATCATATGTAGCTAAACTCTTGAGATTTCTGGGTTTTGGAAGTAGATTAATGAACTTTTGTTGAATGTTTTAATCTTAGTTGAAGTTATTATCTTGAAGCCTATTTGAGTACTTTGAGCTTATTCTTGTTTTATCATTTGATCAATGATTTCGCATGTTTGATATATTGATTCATAATTCGAGAGATGAATTTCAATATTAGATCTTGAGTACTTGACGTGAATATTTGCATGAATCGAGAGGTTTGTAAATATTTGTGAGGACATTTCATCTTTTAAACTTTTGGGAGTTGAATATCTCATGTTGAGTAGAGATGCTAGCATAGATATTTCAATCCACATTTTATATGCATCTCGAGAGGGAGGATAAAATACTTTTGCGATCGTCTTATAGAAATATTGATAATAACTTTGGCTTTGATTAAATCGGACAACAAGAGGGGTATTAATCGAAACCTAAATCTGGGAATCCATTGTATCATCTTGATACTTCTATTATTCTCATTGTCTTGATCTTGTGTTTTTAATAGTCTTAATTGTCTTAATCTCACAACAATCATCCAATTACGATCGTCAAAATCAATATAAGACTATCTTAGTTCGATTCTTAGCATATTAATTTATTAGTCTCCGTGGATACAACCTTGCCACCCTATTCTATAAACTACACCATACACTTGCGGTGAAGCTAAAAATAAGGCGAACACTCATATAAGGGCTTGGTGAATATGTCGCCTAACTGTTTATCGGTTGAGATATATTCCAAAGTGATGTCTTTATTTTCAACATGATCTCTTATAAAATGATATCTCGACATCGATATGCTTTGTTCTTGAATGCAACACAGATTTTGAGTGATTGCAATAGCACTTGTGTTATCACACATAATTGAAATCTCTTTTTCTTCATTCTCATAATCTCTCGTTGTTGTCTCATCCATAAGACTTGGGCACAACAAAAATGCCCGCAGCTTGTACTCGCCTTAGTTATGGATGTGGCTATTGAGTTTTGCTTCTTGCTAAACTAGGAAACCAATCTGTTTCCAAGCATTTGACACGTACCTCAAGTACTTTTTCTATCAACTCTACATCCAACATAGTCTGAGTCTAAATAACCAATAAGCTTGAATCCACCTTCCTTTGGATACCATAGGCCAACTTCCTGGCATCCCTTCAAATATCTTAGGATTCTCTTAGTTGCAATCATGTGGCTCTCTTTTGGTGCAAATTGAAATCTTGCACATACATCTACTGCAAAGGTGATGTCTGGTCTGCTGGCTGTTAAGTAGAGCAATGATCCAATAAGTGCTCTATATCTGGTTTGATCTACACCTTTACCATCTCGCATCCATGTCCATCTTGACGATATAGTCATTGGTATTTTCATAGAAGACTTCTCTTCCATACCAAATTTATTTATTAAGTCTCTGTATATTTTGTGTTAGATAAATGTTTTTATCAAGATTTTGATGATTATGTTTAAATGAGTTTTTATACCATAACAATGTTAATAAATGTTGTCCAAATACTCCTAAATGATTTAAAATGTTTTTGCTAATTTTTGGAGTATTTCTTAGAATTTATTTTTCGATAAAAATGAACAACACTTTTGATGGTTTTGTTTAAAATGGTTTTTACACCAAAACTATGTTTATAAATGTTGTCCAAATACTCCCAAGTGATTTAAAATGTTTTTACTAAATTATTGGAGTATTTCTTAAAGTTTATTTTTGATAAAAATCGGACAACATTTAATATTGGAGGTCGACCGGCCGCCCATAACGCGTCGTCGCACCGTTACAAGAACTCAAATATTGAAACAGCGTCATCGGATCAAAAAAAAAATAGAGGGGGGGACCGGTCAAGCGGGGGCCGACCGGCCGCACTTTGTGGCTGACGGCCGGCCGCACCTCCCTATCGACCGTCGACCCCCTTCGACTTGCACTGGATCGCACTATTTTTTCAAAATGTTCGAAATCTTATTACAGGGCAACCGGTCGCACTATGTTATTTTTGACAACAAAAATTTCAACCATTGCAATTCTTATCAAAAGATTTACTTTTCATTTTTGTACAATATTTCTACATCTTGTGATCCTCTTTTTGTAGACAAAAGTGAAGAAGAAGGAGCCTATGTTGGGAGCCTATGTTGGTGAAGATTGCCCTATAAATAGAGGATGAATTGAAGACACAAGACACAACACATACAAGCAAAATACACAACAAGAAATCTGCAAATTGTTCAAGCTTTCATTTTTACATTCTTGTTGTAATAGCCTAAGTACTTTCACTTGCACATCTTTGAGGTCTAGGCTTTTTGATTCTTGATTACACTTGCACTCAATCTTTGTATTGGTTTCATAGAGTTGTAATCTTGAATTTTGTCCATCATTCAACACAAGACATCCTTGTGAGTATTCTTGTGGTAAGAATACACTTTGGTGATCTAGGTGATAGGTGTTTGGAGAGTGTGGTACTCTTCAAAGGTGGTGAAGGAAGATTGTGGTAATCTTCTTGAAGGTGTTGTAAGAGGATTGTGGTAATCCTCAAGGTGTTGTATTAATTTTGGAAATTAATAAAATCTTTTTTTCTTTTTTTTTGAAATCCATCCCTGAGATACTTTGGGGTGGTAGAGGATTAGGCCCTAGGTGGGTTGAACCTCTTTAAATTGACGAGTGTTGTTTAATTTACGCACTTACATTCTTGTCATTTATTTGTTCATTCAAAAAGAGGGCTATTTGCGAAAAATCGGCATAATCTATTTAACCCCCTCTAGTTTATCGTAGCCACTTGGACTAACAAGTGGTATCAAAGCCAAACTCTTTGGCTAGCTCGTTCGAGTAAAGAGGAAATATCCATGGCTACGAATGAAGCTTATCTCACCACCGGCGCCTCCACCAAAAAAAGCCACCACTATTCGACGCCAACAACTACTCATTTTGGAAAGACCGCATGGAGTGCTTTCTACAAGGTGTGGATTTGATATTTGGAATGTGGTCATTGAAGGAGTTGCTCAACCAACAACAAAATTGGAGGATGGTACCAGGACTCCCAAGCCATTCAAGGGTATGATGAAAATGACAAGAAGGCTTTCTCTCTAAACGGTAAGGCCTTAAACATCTTACATTACTCTCTTTACCGCCACCGAATATAATCGCATAAGAGGCATACGGTCGGCACATGAAGTTTGGGAAAAATTAGAAACCATTTATGAGGGCACAAAGAAAGTGAAGCAAGCAAGAAAAATAATGCTTGTGAAAGACTTTGAAAATTTCAATATGCATGATGGTGAAAGCATATCAAAAATGGTGGAAAGGCTTAACAACATTGTCAATCCTCTTGTGGCTCTTGGAAAGGTCATCTCCGAAGAAGACAAGGTGACCAAGGTATTGAACGCCCTTCCCGGCTCATGGTCCGAAAAGGTGACGGCAATCACGGAAGCTCAAAATCTTGAGACACTCAAGTTTGATGAGCTCATTGGGAATCTCCTCATTTATGAAGTATATCTCAAGGAGAGGAAAAATTCTCAACCATCCACCTCTAAACCGGGTACGCAAAATATTATTAAAGGCTTAGCATCTTCTTCTAATATTGTTTATTATGCTAGTGATGAAGATGATGAAGAAACGGTGGCTCTTGTTAGAAAATTTGCAAAATTGGTAAACAAAAATAAAACAAGAAAGCCTAGAGACAATTCTTGTTTCAAATGCGGAGAATCTGGGCACTACATAGCCGATTGCCCAAAATTAGCGGAAGATGAACAAAAGAAGAAAAAGCCTTTTTCGAAAAAAAAGCGTTAAATGCGGACGTCAAAACTTGGGATGAATACTTGAAACAACCGACGAGGAAGGAGAATCCGAACATGGTATTATGGCCATAGACGATGAAAATACCGAGGTACACTCTAATGTTTCATCTTCTTCTCTAGTTGATGAATTACAATGTGATTTTGATGAATTGCAAAATGAGTTTCAAAATTTGATTGTTAAATACAAGAATTTGAAAAAGGAGCATAAAGAGCTTAAACTAGAAAAAGATAAATTATTTACTTCCTATGATTCTCTTGATAAGGCTCATGCTATTACTCTCACTATGGTCCGTACTCTTGAAACCGAAAAACAAACGCTCACAAATGATATTGAAAATTTGAAAAAGAATGTGCATCGATTCAATTTAAGTACGGATAAAGTCACAAAAATTTAGATGCACAAAGAGGTGAGCATTCTAAATTAGGACTTGGTTACAAACCTTTTCAAAATGCTTTTAAGAAAAAGACCAAGGTCCAACATTTGTACGTGCTAGTAGTCCTCGTATTATTACTTGTTTTTATTGTGGTAAGAATGGACACTATGCTAGCAATTGTAAATTGAAGAATAATTTTAGCTATTATTGGAGACCTAAAGGTCTCAAGGCTAACCCCATGGACCCCAAAATTATAGGGTACCTAAAAATAATTCCTTTGTATGTTATAGGGGCTATAACAACAATGGAAGATTCAAAATGGCTCGTGGACAGCGGATGTTCACGCCATATGACCGGAAAGAGAAAACTTTTACCAACATCAAGCTCCAAGAAGAGGGTATGGTCATGTTCGACAATGGCAAATGTTGAATTCTTGGAAATGGAGAAATTGGTAACTCTTCTTTCTCTCTTCGTAATGTTCTTTTAGTAGAAGGGCTTAAGTTCAATTTGATAAGTGTTAGCCAACTTTGTGATTCAAACTATAATGTTGTTTTTAATAAAGAAAAATGACTTATTTCCAAAAATGATAAAATTATTTGTGAAGCAACTAGAAAAGGCAATCTTTACAAAATTTGTACAAGGGATTTTGTTAGTCAAAATGTTTCTTGTCTTGTCGCCAATAATGATTTAAGTAGTTTATGGCATAGGCGACTTGGACATGTTGGATACAAAAATTTGCAAACTATTTACAAAAACCAACATGTAAAAGGACTACCCAAATTGAATTTTGAAAATCTTGGCTTATGTCACACTTGTCAAAAGAACAAATTAGTTAAGAGTAGTTTTAAGCCCAAAAATGAAATTTCCACTACCAAACCCCTACAAATGCTTCATCGTGATTTGTATGGGGATATTGGTACGGCAAGTCTAAGTGGAAAACATTACACTTTTGGTATAGTCGATGATTTTTCTAGATATACTTGGGCTCTATTTCTTACTAATAAAAGCGATGCCGTTAATGAGTTTGTTAAGTTGTGTAGATTTATTGATAATGAAAAGGAATATACTATTAAGTATATTCAAGTGATCGGGGTGGAGAATTTGACGGAGAATTTAGAGTCTTTTGTGAAACCAAGGGATATAGTCACAATTTTTCGGCTCCAAGGACACCTCAACAAAATGGATTAGCCGAAAGGAAGAATCATACACTTCAAGAAATGAGTCGGTCCATGCTCAATGAATTTTCACTTACAAAATATTTTTGGGCCAAAATCGTAAGTACCGCTTGCTATGTCATTAATCGAGTTTATATTCGTCCTAAAATGAATAAAACTCCATATGAGCTTTGGAAAGGAAGAACTCCAAATATTAATTATTTCAAAATATTTGGATGTAAATGTTTTATTTTGAATACTAAGGATCAATTAGACAAACATGATCCTAAGGCCGATGAAGGAATATTTATGGGGTATTCAACCAAGAGCAAAGCATATCGGGTTTATAATAAGACTAGTGGGGTTGTTGAAGAATCTATCCATGTCAAATTCAATGAAGCTTGGTGTTGAAAAGATACCCAATGATGAAAGTGATGAAGAGGATATTGTTGAACCCATTGTTCAAGATGATACTCAAATGATCAACCTTCAAGCTCAAATGTTCCTCAAGAAGATAAAGGTGATACTTGAATCTTCCCGTAGCATTGAAATTTAAGGAGATCACCTAAAAGATCTTATTATTGGTGATCCCCTTGATAAAGTAATGACTCGAGGAAAATTTGCCGAGAAAGCTCTTATATCTCAAAAAGAGCCTAAAAATGCTAAGAAAGCCATTGAAGATGAGGATTGGTTTTTAGAAATGCAAGAGGAGTTGAATCAATTTGAAAGGAATGATGTATGGGAATTAATACCTTGTCCTCCATCTCACACCATTATTGGTACAAAAGGGGTATTTCGAACAAGCTCGATGACCAAGGCAATATTGTTCAAACAAAGCAAGGTTAGTAGCTCAATGATATTGTCAAGAAGAAGGTATTGATTATGATGAAACATTTGCACCGTAGCACGTTTAGACGCTATTCATATTTTACTTGCCTATTCTTGTTTTAAAAATTTCAAGCTTTACCAAAAGGATGTAAAATCCGCATTTTTAAATGGTATTATTCAAGAAGAAGTCTATGTAACACAACCTCCGGGGTTTGAAAATTTTTCTAGGCTTAATGATGTTTATAAACTTAATAAGGCCTTGTATGGTTTGAAACAAGCACCCGTGCATGGTATGATAGACTTAACTCTTTTCTTTTGCAAAATGGTTTTACAAGAGGTAAAGTTGATACTACTCTCTTTGTTTTTGAAAAAGGGAAGGTTGCTTATTAGTGCAAATTTATGTTGATGATATTATTTTTGGTGCTACTAATGAATCCTTGTGCAAGAAATTTTCTAAGTTAATGCAAGGTAAATTTGAAATGAGCATGATGGGGAGCTCAACTTCTTCCTTGGACTTCAAATTAAGCAATGCCAAGAAGGAATATACATCTCACAATCCAAGTATACAAAAGAACTTTTGAAGAAGTTCGAATTGAAGAAGGAAGAACCGTTTCTACCCCAATGGAAACAAACGTCAAGATTGACAAAGATGAAAAAGGCAAGCCGGTTGATGAATCCAAGTATCGAGGTATGATTGGTAGTTTACTTTATTTAACCTCAAGTAGACCGGATATTCTTCATGTCGTATGCCTATGGGCTCGTTTTCAAAGCAATCCCAAAGAATCTCATATGAGTGTCGTTACAAGGATTTTTGATATTTGAAAGGCACTATTCAATATGGTTTATTTTATCCAAAGAATGAAAATTTTTATCTTAAAGGTTATAGTGATTCGGATTATGCGGGAAATATTGATGATCGGAAAAGTACTTCGGATCATGTCAATTTTTAGCGATCGCCTAGTTTCTTGGTTTTCAAAGAAGCAAAATTGTGTTTCACTTTCAACGGCCGGTCGAATATATTTTTTGCGGCATTTTGTTGTACTCAACTTCTTTGGATGAAACAAACTTTAGCGGATTATAAATGTTCTTTTGAAAATGTTCCCATATTTTGTGATAATATATCCGCTATAAATATTGCTCAAAACCTGGTTCATCATAACCGTACTAAACATATTGAGATTCGACATCATTTTCTAAGGGATTGTGTTTCAAAACGAAAAATTGAGATATCTTTTGTACCATTTTAAGATCAATTAGCGGACATTTTTACAAAACCGCTATCTTCCGAGACTTTTTGCGTCAATACGAGCTCGGTTAGGCATAATGCATATTGAATGAGGTCTATGATTGCATTTTGCACATTTTTAAAACTTAGTCCTTTTAAAATATTTTTAGAGTTAACTCATATCAACTAAGTCATTGAGGGACACTAGGTTGGCTTACACAACAAAGTTACCCACTCAACGACTGACGAGTGTTGATAGTATAACTTAGTCGCTTTACTAACATTTAGATTCTGATTGATTTGGTTTTGCCAAATGAAGACTTTTCACCCTTATGATTTTAAACACGTTTTTCAAAACTTGTTTTAGCAATTGTAATTATCAACAGAGTATATCAATTTTAACTTAGCAACAGATATAAAATAAATGCAAGAAATAATGTGATGTAAGGTAAATAAGACACAAGCAATTTATAGTGGTTCGAGGATGGGCTAATTTCTCTAATCCACTCTTCTCCAACTCCCGGAGGAATCCACTAATTAACTTAAGCTTTGTTACAAAGTAGTTATCAATCCGAGACAACTTTGATAACATAGTTTGCTCGTGGACTTAGCTTCTTCACAAGACAATTGTCTTGTTACTTGATCTCCTTCAAATTTTTGGACTTGATCACTTAGCCATCCAATAGGTTCAAAACACCTGGTTCGAATCGGAACCTCATTACTTCTCCTTCAACCTTGGAGAGTAGACCCTTTGTTCTTGAAAATAGTTTTTCTCTTCAACTGATAAAGTAATCTTTCTTTCACTAAGTATGTTGGATTGAATCCCTTGAAGTTAGGCTTGATGATTTCTTTGAAAAGTTTGATAGAATTCGCAGTTATTGCTTGTAATGAACTCGATAACCTTATCTCACTTGTTTCCTTAACCTTTTATAGTGCACATTTAAAATTATGCCCGAAAGAGATATACATAAATTCAAATCACACTCGTAGATTGTTGGCTTGTCTTGTGTTGCGAAGATTGATGTGGATGTTACCATGAATTAAATGCTCTGCAACCATTCCTTAATCTCTGCGCAGATTTTCAGTACATCTCATTGGTTCCTTGCTTTTTGTACTCTTTCAAAGAAAAACACCTTTATTGTTGGCACGACACATGCCTATTTCCAAGAAAACCTTGACATGTCTTGACAACAGACCTTTTTCACTTTCTTCAAGTCTTGTTGTTTGCTTCATACCCCTTTAACATTCGATCCCAATCATTTTGGAATGACTTAGCTGTCAGTCAGCTGACTGAGATAGCTTTTCTGTCACTTGACTGAGTCTCCACTTGACGTCACACAACTGACACATAGCTAGGTCTCCTCTTCGATCTTGATTGAGTCTTGTAATATTCAACTTAGCCGACGCCAACTTAGTTTATACAACACTATCTATTACAAGTTGAAGTACATAGAAAATAGGGTGCCAACTTCCGATCTAAGTTTTACATCATATCATCGAAATCTAAACATAACTTTTCCCAACAGATCCAAATATGATATCTTCCACATATATAAAATTCTCTCTCCATTTTGAATCCTGAAAAGTATTCTATCGCTTTCATTTGGTAAATCCATTGTTTATTAGGAATTGAGACGATGTATCATACCATGCGATTGGTGCTTATTTCAAACCATATAATGCCTTCTTGAGCTTGTAAACTTTATCTCCAATAGTTTTCTACAAAAACCTTGAGGTTGTTCCATATAGACTTCTTCTTCTAAAATTCCATTGAGAAATGCACTCTTCATACCCATTTGATAGACTATGAAGTTCTTGTGTGCAACGTAAGCAAGAAACATCCTTGTTGCTTCCAATCTAGCAACAAGTGCAAAGGTCTCATCAAAATCTATACCTTTCTCTTGGCAATACCCTCTAGCTACCAATCTTGCTTTGTTTCTCACAACATTATTCATGTCCACATCTCATAGAGGTTTTGGACAGTTGTCTATTGATCATACATCTATTCTGAGTGTAGCAAGAAATGTTAATGGCTTTAACACAAAATCTCGTAGGCAATCTAGCTTTTAGCTAAATGGTCCTTGCGAGCTTCCTTGAAAGTTCGATCCTTCTTTCAACTACTCCATTATGTTTTGGAGTTCTTGCAAATGATAGCTTATGAGTAATACCATTTTGTATTTAATACTTGAGTTATAATCCCATTGACAAACTCGGTTCATCTATCGACCTTATCTTGATAATGGTTTGACTCTTCTTAGTTTGAACTCTTTTCATCAACTCGAGAAAGCTTTTGCAAAGTTTCCTTCTTCTTACACATAAAAATAGCTATGTGTATCTTGAGAAATTATCCACCACCACTAGGGCGTATTTCTTTCCACTTATGCTAGCTCGCTCAACTTCTCCAAGCATCCATGTGCAATAAATGCAAGGACCTTGTTGAATAAGAACTTGGCTTACCCCAGCGATGACTTGATTTTCTTTCCTTTCTTACATGCATCACATATGATTTCCTTCTTGTAGATTGATTCGCCAATCCTTCAACCAAATGAATTCTTGCAAGCTTTTTGATAGTTTCAAATTGGATGACTCGACTTTCTTGTGCCACAACCACTTGATTCAATTGGCTCTTTGCCAATGGATATGTGCCTGGTGTAGCAGTGGAACAATCCACTACATATATATTCTTCTTTCTTGATCCTTATAACACTACTTCATTGGTTTCAACATCCTTGATTTGGCGAACACTTTCGTTGAATCCAACATTATAGCCTTTATCACAGAGTTGGTTGATACTTAACAAATTAAAATCCAGCCCTTCAACATAAGCAACATATGTAATTTCAAGTACATTTTTCTCGATTGATCCAATGCCTTTGATTTCCCCCAGAGCTTTATTTCCTCCAAATATAACTTTGGCTCCTCTGGATTCCTTCCTTTTTTTCCTATCATGTGTCTGGAACAACCATTGTCCATTTACCAGGTTCATTGGCACTCTGTTGTTCTCTGAACCTGCAATCAAGGGAATCAAGTTTTAGGTACCCATATCTATCTAGATTTTGATGGATTAGCATTATAAGGTGTTCCAAGCAGCCTATAGCCAAATGATCTGACTCTAAGTGGTTGCCATCTATCAGTTCCATAATCATAATGAGTCTTAACAAATTGCTTTGGAGCTTTAGAAGCATATATCTGTCTCTTTCGTCTGTATGACTGTGTGTGTGTGTGTGTGTCTGTGCATTTGTTTTTCTAGGATGGTATGGAAACTTTTGTGCATGATAAGCAATGTGTTTGGGTGCATATGTGTGTTGATTCTTTGGGAATGACCTGTGATGAGTTTGGGGTTTCTCCCACTTGGGCTTATATCCCATAGGTCTTGGCTAATATTTCATTTGAGGGTCCAGTCAGCATTGGGTAATTTCTAGCATTTCCTTCATATGGTTTCTTTTGATGAAACATCTGGGCTTTTGGTAGTTATGCTTTGATTTCACTGAGTATCACATGTTAAGAGTCTCATTGATCTTTGCAGAGCTTTTAAATTTAGTTTTAGCAACTCTCTCAAAGATACTCAACTCGACTTCTTTCCTTTTGCTTTATAACCAAGGCCAACATGTGAGTGTTTGTGATTGTATGGGTGCAATATATGGTGTTTGTGGCTTTTGGATTCCCCATTGCTTGAGGATATTTTTTCCATAACCACTCTTGGAGTCCGAGCATTGACAAACGAATTGAGAACCTAAGCCCGCTTTATCTCCAATTTCTTTTTGTATCCTCATCAATTCATCCAATATTTTAGATGATTTGATTGAGTGATGCAATCACATTTTTTAGTTCTTGTCCCTCTTTTCCTTTTCAAATTTCAGTTCCTTTGACCTTAGCTATCTCAACATTTAACTCTTTATTCTCATCGCCTATGTGACTAAGAATACTCGGCTCTTTAGTAAGCATTCACATTTTGGGGTAAAAAATTCTCTAGCGGAACGAAAATGAAAAATTCTCATAAGAAATCACATCCACAACATCTTGTAATCGTCATTCATTCAGTTCATTCAAAAAGTCATGACAAACACACACACACATATTAATGTAATATTTCCTTGGTTCCAATATAAATATATATAATCATGATATCATATACACATATATATATATATATAGGATTTGGTTAAAATGGGATACCCATCCTTATATAAGACAACGGGGATTTATTATGACCATTGTATTTGTTTTTGGATGATCCATATTTATTCCTTTAATTTAGGCAAGTAGTTAATTCAGATATAAGTGGGGTCAAAGATGTAAATTGTCATATTTTTGGATAATTAATTAAGGGCAAAGCTATAATTACATATGAGTGTGAAAGGTAAATTATAATATACCATAAATTTGGTTTCCGCAATTGTAGGGAGTTAGTTCCATTCAAAATACACTTTTTTGTATTCTAATCTCCGCATTGTTTGGGACAAGAGTTGGACTATTTCGTATGTATATTTACATTATGAAGATTGCATGCATAGACCACAATTGGTGTATATATAGTTATGTATGGATTTTAGAAGATGGTGTCCGGATTCAAGGTTTTAGTCTAACACAATCACACCGCATTATTTAGCGCAACTTAAGTGTATAGATTATTTCATATCTTTCAGTAATTCGAGTTCTATTCGATTATTTTTCCTGTACTCAGGACTTTAATCCGCACAAGGTTTGTCAATCTCGGTTACTTGTATGGGTTTGAATTTCTGAATTAAGCGTTGAATATTGGCGTCCGAGTATCATACTGGGTATTGCCAAGGCAATTGGGACTCCCCTTTAAATTGATGAACAGACCCATAATGGTTTTCATAGGCATTTTGCTCGTGTTCTAGTTTATGTAGATTTGTCTAAACCCCTTAAAGATCATGTTATAGTTGAGAGAGTGGGTCATTGCTCGTTCATTTCGTTGAGTTATGAAAACCTTCCGGTGTTTTGTTCTCATTGTAATATCACTGGCCACTCTATTGCAAATTGTCGTCAAAAAAATCCTTCGGATATGGCTCCCAAGGAGGATGGGCGCCCGAACACTCCTAGGCGAGGCCGTTCTCGTGTTCAGAAAGTTTATCGTCCTTCCAATGTTAAAGGTAAGGCAGAGATAACTAGCACTACGAGCACAATCCTAATCTTCCGATTGTGGTTCATTCACCTATGTATGTTGAAGCTTCTACCAATATTTCTTCTGGTATGATCTCAATGTCTAATAGTGTCCCATTGGGGAATTGTTTTGCTGTTTTAGAGGATGCAGATGATTTAGTGGATGACAATGATGATCAAGATATAGCCCTAGCTTCTACTTCCGTGGAAGACACTTCGGTTGTTATGCAAGAACATGTCGATCCATTTTTGGCTTCGCTTCTCCATTGCATATTTGGTTTCTTTAGATGCACATTTAGAATTAGATAACACCGCAATGAATGATGCATCTAGGGTACCTCCACCCTTCACGAGGGACACCTTGCCCACTTTTTCTAATATGAAGACCGTGAACAGTTCAATACAAGTTGGCCAAGCCCGTTCATCCTCTTTGTCAGGCTATTCGGGATATGTCGTTGGAGGCTTCTAAACAAAAACTTCTTTCTGATGTTCAACAAGGCCCGACTCCTCCAATTCATAATCTCCCTCTTTTAGACGATGCTCAATCCGATAGCTTCAAATCCTTAAACGTGGCTACTACCAAAAGGTGGAAGGACTATGCTGAGGAAGTGGATTTATCTGATAATGACGATTTTAGAGTAATTGTTTAGTGCTTTTATTTATGCATTCATGTGTGGATGTTTTGTCTTTCAAGGGTACATTATTTTTTGCCAAGGGTTGGTTTTCCTTTGGTAGGTTTTAACGAGGCCCATACTTAAACCACCTGATCGGCTTGTGATCGAACTTTTTCTTTCTTTTATATATTTTTACGTTTATTTAAATAAAGTATGGAAGAGCTTATTTTCAGATTTACCCAATCATTTCCTCGTAATCTCCAAATACCCTAATGAGATGAGTTTGGATATAAGGCTCCGTCTCACGGATTTAGACCCGTGACTGTCTCATATGATTTTTTGCCTTTTATTAAATACGATATTTTTTTAACTTTTGGATTTTTTTGAATTATTCGTATGTTCCAAAAAATGGGATTTTTCCAAATTAAATGAATATATTATTAGTAAGTTTTTAAAATTAAACAACTAATTTATAACATACTAAAAATATAAACAATTCATTTATGGGTGGCGCTATTCACGCCCCCAAAATCGATAAATAGACTAACTTCCATATAATTTTTAAAATGTCATTAGTTTAAAAGACTGTAATACCCTTCCCATATAATAAAGTTCTAAATACACCACATCTTCCTCGCGCCCACCACACTCTTGCAAAAAGATGAAACATTTTTCCGTAAGCCCTAGATTTTCTAACAACCCATATTGTTGCAAATATGGACAACAAAAAAAAATTATTTTGTTGAATAATATAAGTAGTTCCATTGTTTACAACTTAAGTATGTTATTTTTCTATTTTTACTCTTTTTAACAGTTTAAAATTTTCTGTTGAATAACAAAAGTGCGACACTTGGCATGATGACACGATGAAACGATGGCGTGACACGACGACTACGTTACATGATGGCTACATGACACGATGACATGACATGATCAAAGTAACTCGATCATGCCATAAGGCACGATCGGGTATACCATCGTGTCACCCCAAGGATAACGTGACATCCATCGTCTTCTTCCCCAAACTTAGACAAAATCAAGAAAAATAAACTCTGTAACTCCAAAATTAAAACCAAATACAATCACCCAACACTTATAGCCCACAATTACCTAAACTAATTCAACTATGTAACTCCCCGAAATTTTGAACTATACAAATATACTCTTATATTTATTTTGTCAAAAGAAATTCTTCATGTAAGAAAAACATCTTGTTATAACGATTCATTTATTTTCAAAAATTATATCTATAGCGGAAGCAATCACATGAAACGATTTAGATAAAAATATGATATATTCTTATATTTCAAAAAAGCATGTGACAAAGTGAAGTGCTTTGAAAAATCACGTACACACATATAAATATAGATATGTACATATGTTTTGTATGATAATATTGACCTATAAGCATAATTCATTCAATATTCAATAGTAACAGTGGAAGCAAACAATAAAGTATAGAAAATTCAATTATTCATTTATTTCTAACAAATTTGGACAATTATTAATTTATAAAAATAATCACTTTAAGTTTATTTACATAAATGAAGCGTAGAAAAATATCACGAAATTCAATATTTATTATCTCAAATCAAAAATCCCCGAAGTTGAAAATTTATTTTTAATACTAATCAATTATCCATACTATGTCTATCAAAATAAATAATACTTAGAAAAAAAAACTATTTCCTATTCAATTCAAAAACATTCAAAAATATAGACTATACTCTAGTACTTTCATAGGCCATCCATTATCCACTGACAATAACCATCGCCGACTCCTTAATCTGAAAAGTTGGATTATAATTGTTGTGAGCATCACAACTTAGTGGGATTAACATTTTCCAAGATAAATACACGGGTAATTCAATAACATGCAATAGCAATCTAATAGAACATAACATTAACATTTGTAAACCATAAACATAGACATAGCTCTCGCTTTGGGGTTCCACCCATTGGATACATCGACCCCGACCTCTTAAGTCCCCTCGGAGACAAGAGGGCGTATAGAGCAATTGTACAATACATTATGCAAAGTACTAAACATTTAATAAGGACAATAGCGAGTTTAGAGAAACAAACCCCACCTCGAAACTTTGCTTGAAAATAGTAGAATGAGTTTATGCAACATTTATATTGAACTTGAGAGCTCATTTGTCCTCATAGCCTAACATGGTTACAAGAAAAAATAAGTCTTAACCTTGGTATCGAAGTACTAAAATACATTCGTGAAAGCTCACAATATTTTCCTAAGGTTTAGACTCAACTTGGTTGGTTTAAAAGATACTAAATCTATGTGCGAGTTGGGATCGAAAAATATTTTCTTCATAAATCATAAATTAAAATCATTTGATCTTTTTACAATAGATAATAGATTCAATAATAAATATTTCATAAAAATTTTAGGAAAACTAAAAATGTTCGATTATGGGTTTTGAATTTGTGAAACGAAATTGCCAAATATTAAATCCTCGCACGATTACGGAAGAAAAATCATATTTAAATAAATATATGATTATATGGTTTCCATATTTAACAATGTATAAAATACATATAAATATATAACATGTTTTAAAATCATATTATTTGTAATTCCTTAACTTTAGGTTTTGAATTTCATAAACCGAAACTTTTGTTTATAGCGAAAACTATAAATTTTGTGAAACTAATTTGCATTTAAATAAATATAGGTTAGAATTGTTTGATATTATACCAAAAGGTAGTATTCATTATATACGTAACATATTCAAAAATAAGGTATTTTTAATAACTTTATGTATGGTTTCTTAAATTTATAATTAGATCATCTTTGAGATTTTGGGAAGTATGAATGAAAAATAATTATAAAATAAAATAAAACTCAAAAATATATGAAATTTTAACTTAACATTATTTACGTATGAAAACAAAATAAAGTAAAATTTTAGAAATCTAGATATGTATAATTAGGGTTTTGGTTTTTTTCTAAAATAAAAACAAGGAATAATATAAATCCTGACATCTTATATTGAAAATTCAATAAATACAAAAATTCTCATCGGATTAATATGAAATTTTAAATTTGAGATAAAAATATTATTAATAGTAACATATTAAAATTTAAGAAAATTTAGATTAGTATATCTTGGGTTTTGAAATTTAGAATGAAATTATCTTAGGAACTGAGAATAAAAGATGAGGGAAGACAACAGAAGGACCATGACATTAAAGAAAACTTCGTCGTTGTTTTATAGTAGATGATGGAGGTTGAGAGAGAGAGAGAGAGAGAGAGAGAGAGAGAGAGAGAGAGAGAGAGAGAGAGAGAGAGAGAGAGAGCTTGGAACGTTTTTTTCTAATGTGAGAAATTAAAACCCTAATAAAGAAGAATCCTAATATAATTACCCAAACTAGTTTCCCAATCGTCTTAGGATTCCACATGGGCCATATAATTGGATAATTAATTCAATAGTAGGAATAATAATAATAATAAAAATAATAATAATAATAATAATAATAAGCTATTTAATTAATTAAATGAACACTTTTTTTCGGGTGTTACAAACTCTCCCTCTAATTTCGTCCTCGAAATTCAGTGAATATAATTACTAAATCCAATAACGTCCAAAGATATTGCTAGAATCTTATCCTCACATTCCCAAGTTGACTGGTCCAAGTTTAGTTATGTCCTAGTAATTGTTGTTATAAGTAGACTCCACTAAAGGTAAATATGCGTCTCAATCATCCATCAAAACCAAAATACATATCCGATAGAATTGCATTGTTCTTTCAGCTTGTCCACCCATCTGTGGATGATATGTTCTAGTAAACTTAACTATATTACCATGAAATCTTGTGAGTTTCTCTGAATATTTAACGTGAACCTAGTATCCATATCAATAGTCTCACTATTTCTCTCGTGTACAATTGAGCAAATTGATCTCAACCACATGTTATTTGCAAAAAGTGTACTAATTTGGTTAATTAGTGAACAATAACACACACTATAAAATTATCATTAGCTGATCGTGATAAAATTACAACAAAGTCCATAACTATATGCTCCCAAATTTTATTCGGAGATATCAAGTCACTTAACGAAAGATCTAAATGGTTACTAGTGTTTGACCTTAACTAGTTAACGTGTCATGCATCTATCTACAAAGTTCTGATGTTTCTTAATATATTCCTCCACCAAAAATACATTTCGTATACCTAATAAGTTTTTATAACTCATGGTTGAGCGGTGTACGAGGTACAATGTACTTATTCCAATATCCCAGTTCATAGTTATTCATCCTTAGGTATAGCCAAAGTTCCTTCGTAGGCTAATGCACCATTAGCAGTTATAACAAATCCATTGAGGTCTTTGATTAGATCAAGGTTTCTCATCTTGCATATACCTTATAAGTTACTTGTGTCTCAATAATCTTATCTCTAAGTAACCAATCAAAACAAAATCTAATCTCTAAGTACGAGTCTAATTACAAGTCATTTAACCATTATTGCAATATTGATTTCAATCCACTAGAATGTGTTATGACCCCGATTTTCAACTTAACAAACTCTTTTCACCAATTATTCTTGTTCTCATTGGTAAAACAGACAACTACCCTTTAAGTTCTTGAAATTCTCCTCACACTTACCCGTTCACCGAATTTATCATAGTTTCTATCAATCTAGCTTATCGGTATTCTTTGAATTTTGGGGATGTGAATAGTGTCGACCTTCATTTATGGGTAAAATGCAAAATTGGCCCCGTAAATCGTGAGGGACTTGAAATTTTGGTCATGTAAATATTGGGTTTGCAATTTTGGTCCTGTAAATTTTGATTTTTTTGTGATTTTGGCCATATAAGTTTTAGTATCGCGCAATTTTAGTCCTACCAGGTTTATGGTTGTTGCATTTTGATCCTTAGGGGCTATTTTATAGTTTCATAATGATGAGAATGTCGTTATTTGTTCTTAGTTATTTATTCAAATGACTTATTTGGATAATTCGTGGCACAAAAATGGCATTAGAGCCTATGTTTATAAAGAACTTTAAGAATAATTTGTAATTAACTTGTAGTGAGTAGAATTCCAAATCGTAATGGATCCGAACGAATGTCTAATATGCATTTATTACAGGTATTATCTTCAAATTTGAGGATAGATGAAAAAAAGTCAAGAAAAATTAATATATTTGGTAATCGCTTAGGGCAATCAAAATGAGCCCGACCAGGTAAAAATGTTGGGTCGGGCTTCATTTTTAGAAGTCCAAAATAAACTGTGTCTATTTGGCCCAACCATTGGTCCGACCCATTTGACATCTCTACAACCAATATATTAACCCATTTTGTGCAAAAGATCAAAATTGCCATTTTCAGAAAGACAAGAAATTATAATTGCTAGATTTTAAAAGATACAAGACCGAAAATCCTCTTTAATGAGAAAATTGCAAACTCGGCCTCATATGATTATGCCTATTGTAATCTTAGTCCCATACTTTGCAAAGTTCATCCCACTATTTCTAGATTTTGCAATTTCAGGTCCCCACGATTTAGAAATATTCATAAATAGACTCGTAGTTTATAAATATTACAATACTAGTCCCAAATTACCATATTCTTTAAAATTATGTAATGTATCACATGGTACGAAAGCCTTCATTTTCTGTCACCTATTTTGTTCATGGCATTGTTACACCTATTTAGATCCAGTCTCTATTTAGAGGTTTTAAGTGGATCATGTCAGGTTTCCAGCTAATAAACTTAACAGGGCATACTTCTGCAAAGGCCTCACTAACATGTATTTAAATCTTACATTTGCCTAAGTTTATTAATAGAAATGGATATATTCCATTACGACCATATCAGCCCAACATGCTTCAAAAATTAAAATATCCCTTAAAATTCATACTTTTCTTTGACCGAAAATATTTCCTGGTGAGATGGCTCGCAACACCACCAGTCGGGAAATTATTACGCCTAGATCGTTTGACAGACTGTACAACAGTATAACTTCAATCTTCGAGAAGATGATCTACAAGTTATCCGGCTCCTTCAGAAATTGCTCAACACAACCTTGGTTCGTTTCCTACACCAGCGGAATAATTCTTCAAAGGGATAAATTAATCAAACATTCTGAACACATGTTGAAGCCAAAAACTTCTTTTTATTAAAACTTAAATAAAACATTATTACATTAGTAATCTTCTTTTTGGAGGAGAACACTTGTTTAGCCTTTCATATATGAGGCTTGCACTCGCTCATACAGAAAACATGAAAAATAAAACACTCTAAAATTTTGTTTTGAAGACTAATGGATGTTGTTCGATGCCTTTAGCTTTACGAAAATCTTATTTATATAGAGGTAAGGATGCCTCTATCTTCTTGTATTATTGCATCCAGTTGTTTGTAATAAGTGGATATCTAATCAGCATCACATGGTCTGAACCATACTTTGTCTGTTATCCAAAGCCTGCTTATTTGTCTTGTAGTAGAAAGACAATATTGCTTATATTTTTTGCTTGAAGTATTACATAGCCAGCTATCCTGGCTCCGCGTGCCTATGCTGTCGCACTTTTGGCTTTTTTGAAAGTAGGTGTCCTTTGTCACATGTTCCCACCAAATATATTGGGGAATCTACTTTTATGGTGGTCCCCGAATTATTGGATACTTTGGCAGCTTCTGTGACTTTCCTTCTCTGTCTCTAGGACGTCTCCGATTAATTTTTGGTCGAAATCCTTTCCCAAATTCGAGTTTCTTTTGATTTAGGCATTCTGGACAAACAAGATTTTTCCAATGACCAATATGAGCCGTATTGCAGTATTTCCGACGAGTTTCTTTACTCTCAGGCAACTTGTTTCCCCCAAGAAGACTTCTTTTCTTTTATATAAGTGTTCTGCAAATCCTGTTGTTTTTCATGTCATAGTGTTTAACAGGAACGATCCATTCACTGAATTTTGATAGAACGTGAATGGAAACTTGGCTTTGTCCATCGCAATAAGACATACCCACAATCCCATGCCGTCTTGTTGAGATTTGGTCTCCTGTAAATGACATGGCCAAAGGAACTTCTTCGGACTAGCTTCCTTGATGGTTCTCAAAGCTCATTCATCTAGCCTGCGAAGACGCATGAAATGAAAGGCTTCATGATTACCTTTTCCGAGGGGTTACGAGGTTGCACTAATAAAGTACAGTTCCAAAGTGTCACCGTGTCTAAGGCTTTCACTTTGTTGCACCAACACTCGTAAACAACTTCCTAGATCCACTTAGGTAACATTTGATTTATGTGGAATCCGAAGAGGTAGTATAGACCAAGCCCAAAACTCTTGACTTTCGTGGACCGAATTTAATAATATCCACACCCTTGGGTATTTTCCGAAATTATCAATGTTTGTTCTTTTCTGGATGAATTCCTTGTCTTGTAATAATTTTATCCCAATTAGCCTGATAATCCCGCCAAGATGAAGAAAAAACCGATTCCCTTTGTATCAACCTTAGAGTTGCATGTCATTAGCCTAAGGTTGATCTCTTCGTCCATTACCCTGGCGTGTTGGGTTAACATGATGACTCGAGACTTGACTCGGGTATCATCTTTTCCTTGGGCCAACATTTCATTAGTTTAGGACCTGTGCTAGAGGTACTTGAATCCTCTGTATGGGTTGGGGAGCCTATTAGAAAATTTATTGTAGAGATTTTGATGATGCTTAGAAAAATATAATTAATAAGTTGGCACCCCAAATTATGTATGTTATTTCATTTTGTAATAGTTAGAATATAGATGAGTCATCAAACATCTAAGTTGAAGATGCAAAAGACTTGTTGAAGAAGTGCAAGAAGATCCAAATGAGTTGCGGCTAAGTAGTCAAGAAGAGCTTGATCAAGTACAACAAGCGTCTTTCGGATGACTAACAACAAAGGTCATCCATGAAATGAAGGATTAGACTCAACTTATGGGGAAAAGCGGTTGGCGGACTTAAAAGTCAAAGATTTACCCATTTTTGTAAGAGACATACCCGCAACCTTAAAAGTTTTCTTGCTAAAATAGTGCAAGTAGCGAGAAATAATAGAATACTTGCGAATCCTAGTGCATTTCGAGACGCTGCAGTGCGGGTAGTTAATATAAATGTTGGGTCCACATCACATGATGCGAGAACAAGACAAGCCAATAGCCCGAAATGAAGTTTGAACTTATCTATCTCTTTAACGGACAAATTTCAAACTCTCACTATAAAAGGCTGAGGAATTTCCACAAAGAGATACAAATGACATACTAGAGATAAAAAATTCAAAAGTGAAATATGAGAAATCATGAAATTTTTGCAATACTCTCTTAAGAAAAATTCTCGATCCTCGTGCCTAAAACTCAAAGTGATTATATCCAACACAATCTTTGTAAAAGATAGAAGTCATACTTTAACGTTGACGAGGAAACCTATTTTCAATAACAAAAGTGGTCTGTCCTTTTAGAAGTGAGGAAGTTCAATGAGGTTCTAGTTTGAACCAGGTTTAAATCCGACCGAGGGCTAAATGATCAAGTCCGAACGATTTGAAGAGTCAAGTAGTAAGGCGGATGCCTTGTGAAGAGTCGAGTCCCAAGAGTGAAGCCACCGTATGATCAAAGCTTGCTCGGGATCGTTTATACTTTTGTAAAGAAGTCACCGTTGCATTAGTAAATTCCTCTTAGAGTAGGTAAAGAATGGAGTAGAGGAATTATTCAATCCTCGAACCACTATAAATATTATGTCATTTTATATTCTGCATTTAAATTCTAAAATTTATTTACTTGCTCAATATTCTTGCTATCCAACTAATAATAACAAGTTTAAAAGATAAATATTAATAACCAATCTAAAAAGGAGTAAGACTTCCACTTTGAAAACCAAGAAAACCAAATTTGTAAAAGCTAATTTCATTCAACTAAGGTACTCTATCAACAACTCTTTCTAAGTTTGTTGAGTGGTAACTCTCTGTTGAAGTTTGATCGAGTGTCTTTCAAGAGACTTAGTTGTTTTCTTGTCAAACTCGATTTATATTTAAAATCAAAAAATTGGTTAAGTCCATTCAATCCCCTTCTAGACTTAAATCACACTCCTTGGGACCTAAAACTGTATCGTGAGCGGTTGGTTCAAAGAACCTTCCACATTGGTTATTGAACTAGATCTCATTCTTTTCAAAAACATCAACACTTGAAGTTTACAAACGTTCCATTCAAAGCTATCATCATGGAAGCAAATCTATCCTATATTCACATGTTTACCATCGAAGAATTTGATGATTGGAAGATTCACATGAAGGCACATATCTCTAATTTACATGATGAAATGTGTTTTTCATCGAAAATAGACCCATTAAGATCACAAAGGTTAACACAATCGTAATAGCAACAGGAGATGTTCTTGAAAGACCAGAGAGTGGAGAAACCAAGACGTGAATGGAAAAATGAGGACAAAAAGAGATAAAACTGGACAATGTGGCCAAGGATATTTATAAACTTTAGATGAAGCCATGTTTAAGAAAGTTAAATCTTGCAATCTTTGCGAAATAAATTTGGAACAGATAAAGGAGAACAAGCTCACAATCGCAGTGCAAAAGTTTGAGAACTTTAAGATGATGGTAGGAGAATCACTGGATCAACTGGATGCCAGATTCACTAAAATTACAAATAAATTGTTAGCTCTAGGAAATGAGTATACACATAAGGAAATGTGTAGGAACATTCTAAGAACGCTCCCACTGAGTGGGAAATGAGGTTGATGGCTCTCGGGCATTCCTTGGAGTTGACCAAAATTTCCAACTATGAGCTATTCTCGGACACGAAAGCATTTGAATTCGAGCTCGGGAAAATAGCGAGGATGAGGTAAAAGATCAAGACAACTGCTCTATTGCCCGGAGAATCAAAGGTTAATTAAGTCTAAAGACATTATTGATAGAGAAGAGATTTCCTCAACGGTCAAGAGGTTCAAAAACTTTTCAACAAAAACTATTAGAGGAACAAGGAAGAATCCTCCAAAAGACACTCAACTCCTTCCAAAGGAAAGAAAGATAGAACTCCAAAGAGCGCTGAAAATAAAGTTGGGTATATGTCTTTGGAATCGCATGACATCGAATCAATTAGCGATTGACCGCCTTATCCACTAGTCAACAAGTACATAAATAAAGAGGATAAAAAAGTCTTGAGGAAAGACGACATGAAAGAAAGAAAGCGATGATGGTTGTAGAACCCGACACAACTAAGTGTAACGAGTGTTCGCCAAAAATTTGGATCTCTATATTGCATATGTACAATGTAGTTTATAGGATAATGACAAGCAATGTCGTATTTCTCAAGGATTGACTACGAAGCACTTAGGCTACAATGACATCGTATTCTAATTTTATTGAAGTGACCAAAAAACAAGAGTTCTAATGAATAATTGAAAAATAAAAACAAAAGAAATAAATTTGTAAAAACCCGAACTCCGCAAGTCTTTTCAACAAATACGAAAGCAATCCTAGGAACAAAATCTCAACATGCTTCTTCAATATTACATCTAATCAATGTTTCAAAACCAATTCTTATTTTTCTATGAGTTCAATTCCTAGATTAGTCTATTCTCCCTATTGGGTGGCACCTAAACAAAGGATTAATAATAATTATAGATCTCCGATACGTTACAACTATTATTAACCCCAAAAGATCTTGGAATTGAATGACTCCCCACAAACAAATTGTAGGTCTCCGACTTGCTACACCCATTTATGTCCGAATTTGATTTTCGTCTTTGTTAGAACTCATCTCCCAAATTTTGCACTAACAAATATGACATGCAAAATATTGAACAGATAATAGTCAAGAAACTAAGCACTCGAATTCAAAAAATAGAACACAAAGAATCAATTAAGAAAACAATCAATCAAGATTTAACATGAATCCACAGTTTTGATTATGCCTTAGGATTCGAAAGATTAGCCCAACATTGATAACAAATTCATAGACAAATTTGAAATCAACAGTTGCACATTGTTTAAGTATAGACAAGAGATCTAAACTAAGAAAGAAAACCCATGTCGGGATGGATCTTCCTCCAAGCCTTCGGAACTCTTGTGGTTCCGTAGATGCGAAAGGCCTTGTGGTGCTCTTTGTAGCTTAGCCCTCCTCTCCCAGAAGGCCTTTGATTTGTGTAATCCTGTGTATTGTACTGTATTTTGGGGTGTAAAATCATATATGTTTGTGAAGAGCCTTGGTCCCCCTTGTATAGGTGCTTTGAGAGATCACTTGTCGACACGGGCACTTCGCACAGCCGTGTCGGCTCACACAACAGAGTCGTGTCACACCACACGGGCTAACCGTGATTTGCTTTCGTCCATTTTCTTCGTCTTTTTCGATCTTCTATTTATACTCGTCTATTGTGTCCAGGCCTCCAACTGATATCTTTCCATTTAAGCTCCATTATCTGTAAAAAGTTACAAGAATACGCATATCATGCCCTTGTAAGGAAACCAAGTAAAATACACTGAATATACGTGCAAAAATGCATCAATTATGTAGTAAGATAAGCCCTTAAATCACGTATATTTTGCACGTATCAAAATCCCCAAAACTTAAACCATTGCTCCTCCTCGAGCAAATTAAGAAAATAAAATCAAAGGTTGCAATGAACATACAAGAACACTATAAATATTCAACCTCATTTGACTCCATATCTAAGTAAACTATACAATTCATTCTCAAGAAATTATCATTCATAAGTTCGGCATAATTAATACTCTCTCGGGTACTTGACATCGCGACTCACAAGAAAGTAGTGTTTCAGTCCTCTCTCAAAGTGTATGGTAAGTGTTTACTCTCAACTCAATTCATTGAATGTAGAACTACCATAAGCTTGCAAATCGTCTACCATCTCGACCAGTTTTTGTGTGCACAATTTAAGAATCAAAAAGGACTTTCATTTGGTTGTAATGTAGGCTCTTTGGTAAGAGTACCAGAAATTTAGATTAAGTGACTTGACTTGAGAAAATAGAATTTAAGTACACAAATTTTCAATTCACCGACCCAATTTTCATCTAAAAATCATTCTTTCAAGATATTTTCTTTTTCTACTCAACTCCACCCATTTTCGTTTTTTCATTCTTAGGCCTTTTTGCCTTTTCCTTTCTTTTTTTTTTTTTTTCTTTAGAATCAAGTTCTCAATTTTTCAAAATTTCTAGAACTTTTCTATCTTTTGCTTGTTTTTTCACTTTTTTTTCCCGAGAGATTTTCTTTCTTTTTTGAGCTTCTTTATTCTTTCATTTACCTAAGAAATGTTCATCCCTCTTTCTTTTGCCAATTTTTTCTTTTTTTTTTTCAAGATTTCACCATAACTCCCCCAAACTGTTCATCTTCTATAAGCTCAAATAGTTTTACGGATAAAAATTATCTTTCAATTTTAAAGATCGAAATGTGGCTGACAATAAAATGTTAAGGCTCAAAGTGGCTAATTAGGGAATCATGAGTTCATAGGTGGGTTTTTTAGGCTAAGTAGGCTAAACAATGATGGCCTTAAATCATTTTCAAAAATTGTACACACATATGGCTTCAATGAAGAATCCAAAGCAAGTTCTAGAATTCTAACATTCATGAATGACACACTCGAAGAAAAATAAGACCGCATAATATAAAAGCAAGCGATTCTGAGCAAAAGCTCACAAACTTATTTTTCACAACATGCTCAAATACCCAATTTTGTCAATCAATGCCAAACAAGTAAAAGATATCTTCTCAACCATTCATCACATTATTCACACAAATATTTCATCTCATAAAATTAAATGCCCATGGTAAAATCATACAGAGCTTTTTGCACTTTTTCGAATTCTAGTCTTAAATCACACAAAATCAATTAAATGTGCTAAAGCAATAAACATGCTAAAATTAAAAAAATTTGTTTTTTTTTTTGAAAATTTGTATGCTCTACATGTAATACTAAATGCAATGCGAGAATGCAACAAGATAATTTTATGCATTCTTGACAACCCCAAACTTAAAATATGCTTCATCCCAACATATGAGGAAATTATCAAAAGAATGAGGAATACGTAAAAAGTACTTATTGAATCACTATGGTGGTGGAGGTGGGGGTCGTGGCCTTGTGAAATGTACCATCGATCCATACGAGACATTATCTCGTACATGTCTACCGCTTTCTTTGGTGATAGCGTCAAACCTGTGTAAGTATTCGAGTGTGATACTCATCAATTGTTCTTGTCGAATTGATAAATATCATCTATTAAATTGCCCACATCGACTTCCATCCTTTCAAGTCTATCACTCATGTTCCATGGTCGGTTACTCCCTTGTCTAGAGGATTCCGGCATATCCCTTTCCTACATAGGCTCATCTTGCTCTTCCCGAGCTTTAGTCCCTTGATCACCTCTCATTAACCAATTACTCCCATTCACTTCCAGGTTTGGGAGCCTAACTCTAGTTCTATCTCGCATGATTCAACCAATAATCACTCCCATCAAATTGAATCTTTTTCATAGCGATAAAACAATCATATCAATTAGTTTTGGTCCATCGGCCTCCGCATACCCCTCAAAGCTAACATTGAAGGGCTCGACTATAGGATTAATAAGCTCACCAATATAAATTTTTTCCCTTTCTTGTTTCCTCACTCTATCAAATTTAAGGGCTATCATAGCCCTGGCATTTGGTACAACCTCCGCCCCGATGTCATACACCAAATAATAAACAACTCATCTATTCTTAAGGCCCATTTGCTATCCTCCCTTGTGAACACCATTTCCGCTAAAGTTCGTAGTATATAGCATAATACGGGGTTCCAAATGCTAGATGCCTTGGATGTACCCCGCGTATAAATCGGTTTACCGTTATCTCTTTCCAAAATCTATCCTTATTAAAATCATCATGTTCCCGCACCCCATAAGTCGGAGTTCTATATATTGCATTCAAATCATCTATTGATAACTCCCTTGGCCCATTGGCTAACTAAAACTTAATCCCCATCAAATTTCATTTTCGGACTACTAATTCAAAACTACTTAGGAATTCAATTATTTAAATCGAATATGTAGCCCAATGTCCATTCAAAAATTCATGCCAATCTATACGACCACACATGGCCCGAAATCCTCCAACAAACCAAAATTAGCGAGAGTAGGTTCATCGAATACCTCGTACTTGTCCATGGTGGGAAATAGAGCACCGCCCATCTAGCCAAGTGTATTTCATCCGACATGATGACATAAGAGGTCTCCTGGTTCATGAGCCGCATACTTTTGTTGGGGCTCGGGTTTGGGTTCCCGTGTTGGCTCTCTTCTTCTTCTTATATTCCTTCTATTTCCTTTTTCTCCTCCTCTAGAAGCCACGAGAATCAAGTTTTTGAAGTATTAAAAATCTAAGGATTTAGGCATATGGTTGATCTCTTCGTCATTTACCCTAGATGTGCTTGGTTAACATGACTCGAGACTTGGCTTTGGAGTGTCATATTTTATATGGGCCAAAGCATTTACACCGACTTAGGACATGTGCTTTAGAAGTACTTGAATCCTCTGTTATGGGTTGGGGAGATTGTTAGGAAATTTATTGTAGAGATTTGATGATGCTTAGTGTTAGGAAATTTATTTTGTAGATTTTGATGATACGATGTAAAACATAAACTAGAAAGTTGGCACCCCATTTTCCTTGTAATTTGTATTGTAATAGATAGGGTTGGAAAAGCTGAGTCAAGTCGGGTATGCCTAAGAATACAAGAAGTCAATCAAGATCGAAGTGAAGACTCCGCAAAGACAAATTTGAGTATGGCAAATAATGAAACTCAAGAACTCGATTGAAGTTGTATCACCGTGAATCAGTGTGTGAAGAGTTAGTGAAGTCAACTCAAGAAGCCAAGTCTCAAGTTGAAGTGACAGATGAGTCATCCAAAGATTGAAAGCTAACTCAAGTCACCTAGGGAATAAAAGATGAGACAAGTAAAGACAATCGAACGAGATCCGTTGATGAAAGTCAAGAATGTTAGTCGAATGGTAACATGTTAAAGTTGTCATAGATAAAGTATTAGTTCCAGTTGTGTGCAACCAATGGGAAGCACTGCACCAAGTGTCAGAAATGCTTTTAATCTTTGCGCAAGATATTAAATACGAGGAAATGTCAACATCAAGGACTCGCAACAAGACAAACCAATGAACACGGGTGACTTTTGAAATTAGCATATCTCTTCCACGGGCAAATTTCAAAAGTTCACTATAAAAGGCTGAGAAAAGGTTACCTTGCACACCTGAGAAATCAAGCATTATTCAAACTATTAACCTTCAAATACTCTCAAGTATATTCAAGCAAATCCTCAAGCACTCGAAACTCGAAGGAAATCAATCCAACACAAGTCAGAAGGAAAGACAACTTCAAATCTGTTGAAGATGAAATTTTTGAAAAATCAAAAAGGCTCTACTTTCCAAGGAGGATTGTAAGAAGGTTCAAGGTCGAACCAGTATCAAGTTATTGGAGGGATTCGTGATCAAACCAAGAGCTTGAGAATATGAGGTGAAGTAGCAAGGAAACGCCTGTGAAGAAGTTGAATCGCAAGAGAAGCCAACTGTGTGACCAAGGTTGTTTCTAGACTGTCACCACGTTGTAAACTAATCATTACATAATGGATTCCTCCAAGAGTTGGACAAGAGAGGATTAGAAGAATTACCCCATCTTCGAACCTCTATAAAAATTAATCGTGTGATTTATTTTTCAAAGACATTTATATTTACTCGCATACTTACATCATATCTGCTGATAAACTCATATTTGCTATCCAATTGATTAATAACCAAGTGCTAAAATCAAGTGTTAAAACAAGCTTAAAAGAATTCAAAGGGTGTTAAGTCTTCCGCTGATAAAACTAACACATCCAAGTTAAAGTTCAGGTTAAATAGCCGAGTTATTCTATCCACAGTTCTATCGAGTTTGTTGAGTGGCTAACTTAGCTGAATAACCAACTTAGTTGTCCCTCAAGGACACAACTGTTTGAGTTAACTGTGTAATAATTTTAAAAGGACTAAAATCGAAAAGTTGGTAAGTTTATTCAACCCCTCCCCTTCTAAACCTTACTCACACCCAAGAGAGTGAGCATAAAAGGGTAGAATATCAGAGAGTTGATAACCCAAGAACAGAAAGAGCTGATCAAAGAGCTGAGAACCTGTGTTGGAACTGCAGACAACCAGGACATTTTGCAGTTGATTGTTCCTATCCACCAGTCAACAAATATAGGAATGAAAAAGAAAGAAAAGTCTTTAGAAAAAGAAGACATGAAAAGAAGAAAGCCATGTTGGCTACTGAGACAGCTAAGTCTAAAGAAGCAGCAGACTCAGAGGTAGTGAAGCTGACTACTCAAGTGACTCTGAAGAAGAGGCCATGATCTGCCTTATGGCTAAAAAACAAGATCAACCAGACCAAGAAGATGAGGTACACTCTAACTCATCTCATTCAGATTCAAGTGATAGTGATTGTGATACACACACTTCATCACCCACTGATATTTATGATTCATTGGGCAAAATGATGAAAGATTTTGAGCATATTAAATCCTCACACACACTTCTAAATGAGGAAAACTGCTAGCTCAAAAGTCAAAACTCACAGCTGACTAAGGAGCTGAGTACTTTGAGTCACATAGCCGATGAGAACACTAAGGTGAAGGCCGAGAATGACAAAATTATAGCGAGAGATAGCTGCTATAGAAAAGAGGAAAAAGACCTCAAAAATGTGATTGCCTCATTTACAAAGGCATCCGAATCATTGGATGATCTTATCATGAGTCAAAAAGAATGTGGAGATAAGACAGGCATAAGATTCAATTCCTTTGTGCACAAATCAAACTCCAAGAGTGATTTTGGAAAAAGATCTTCAAGCAATGAAGCATCTCAAAAATCCATAACACTAAATATTCTACCCACATTCACTCCTAAGCACAATCACAAACAAACTGCGGCCTTGGATACAAAGGAAAGGAAAACAACCAATTGAGTATGCGGAGAGGATAGGCGAGAAGAAATCCAGTGAGTTCCTCAAAGAAACTCCAAAGAGAAAGTACTCTGTGAAGAGCAAACAGAGCTACCGAAACCCCGAAATTTCATCGAGAAATACATATGATGGGAATGGTAGAAACTATCCAAACCAAGCTAATTAAACAATGTGAAGTATCAACAAAGACCAATGGAATACAAGCCTAAATGGCAAAGACCTAACCCTCAAAGAAAGGTCATTCTAAAGGAAAAGAGCTATTATCACCTCACATATGCACCGAGGCACTACACTCATAAACATCACAACTATCCCAAGAAAGCAATTACTAAAACACACACACAGCATACGAGACAAAAGAGACAGATGTATGAACCTAAAACCCCAAGCAATTTGCTAATTTGCACTATGATTATGGCAATGATAGATGGAAACCTCTTAGAGTCAAGTCCTTTGGCTATAGGTTGTTTGGATCATCTTATAGCGCTAACCCCTCGGGACCCAGGCAAGTATGGGTACCTAAAAACTAATTTTCTTGATTGCGGGTTCAAGGAACAAATTGAGTGCCAAGGAACCTGGTACATGGATAGTGGTTGTTCCGGATATATGACAGAAACAAGAAAAATCTATCAAGGTTCATGGAGATTAGAGGTGCAAAAGTCATATTTGGAGGAAATAAAGCTCTAGGGGAAATCAAAGGCACAGGATCTATAAAGAAGAATGGATTGGAAATCACGGATGTTGCTTATGTTGAAGGCCTCAACTTCAACTTTGTTAAGCATCGATCAACTCTGTGACAAGGGCTACAATGTTGGATTCAATATGGGAGTGTGCCAGATCAAAGCTGCTGAATCAAATGAAATAGTGCTGCAAGGATCAAGACAGAAGAATATGTATGTGGTTGATTGGTCTACTGCTACACCAAGCACTTGTCTATTAGCAAAGAGCACCGCCGAATCAAGTTGGCTGTGGCACAAGAAGCTGAGTCATATGAATTTCAAGATAATCAATAAGCTTGCAAGGAGTCATCTTGTGGAAGGATTGCCAGACTTAGTGTACAAAAAAGAAAGTGTATGTGATGCATGCCAGATGGGAAAGCAAATAAAATCTTCATTCAAGGATAAGCCAAGTCCTTCTTCAACAAGGATATTACATCTCTTGCATATGGATCTATTTGGTCCAGTTGAACCACCCAACATAATTGGAAAGAAATACACCTTAGTGGTGGTAGATGATTATTCAAGATATACATGGACAATCTTCATGTGCAAACAGAAGGAAACTTTGCAGAAGTTACCTCAGCTGATGAAAAGAGTTCAAAATGAAAAGAGCCAAACCATTATAAAAATAAGGTCTGATAGAGGAACTGAGTTTGTCAATGGGATAATTACTCAGCATTGTGTTGAATGGTATTGCTCATGAGTTATCTCGTAGCAAGAACACCACAACAGAATGAAGTAGTGAAAGAAGGAACAAAACTCTCAAGGAAGTCAGAAGGACCATGTTAGGCAAGTTTGGATTGCCTAAGAGTATTTGGGTCAAGCCATTAACACAAAGATGCTCTACTCAAAATAGATGCATGATCAACATGCAATTAACCAAGACCCCTATGAGATTTGGACAGGGAGAAAGCCAAATGTTGGGTACTTCAGGACATTTGGATGCAAATGCTTCATCCATAACAATGGCAAGGATAATTTGAAGGCTTTTGATGCTAAAGCTGATGAAGGTATCTTTTTGGGATACTCGGCTGAGAACAAGAGGACTATGGTTACAAAAGATGTGTCTCAAGCATTGGATGACACACAATGGATTCAATCCATGCAAGAAGAGCTGAATCAATTTGAAAGAAACAAGGTATGGGAATTGGTGCAGAGGCCAACCCATCAAAATGTTATTGGCACAAAATGGGTTTTCGGAACAAGATGAATGAGGAAGGATCTGTGGTGAGAAACAAAGCAAGATTGGTAGCCAAAGGTATTGCCAAGACGAGGTATAGATTTTGATGAAACCTTTGCTCCTGTTGCAAGATTGGAAGCAATAAGGATGTTTCTTGCCTATGATGCACATAAGAACTTCACTGTGTATCAAATGGATGTGAAGAGTGCATTTCTAAATGGACTGCTAGAGGAAGAAGTCTATGTTGAACAACCTCCAGGTTTTGAGCGAGAAAAATATTGGAGATAAGGTATACAAGCTCAAGAAAGCATTATATGGATTGAAACAAGAACCAAGAGCTTGGTATGATACATTGTCCCAATTTCTAATCGACAATGGATTTACCAAAGGCAAAGTGGATAGAACTCTCTTGAAATTCAAGATGGAGAAAGTATCTTGCTTTTTCAAATATATGTGGATGACATCATTTTTGATCCACAAATAAAGAGTTGTGTGATAAGTTCTCAAACCTCATGCAAGGTAAATTTGAGATGAGCATGATGGGAGAGTTGACTTTCTTCCTAGGACTTCAAGTCAAGCAATTGAAGGATGGAACCTTCATAAGTCAAACAAAATACACCAGAGATTTAATGAAGAAATTTGGTATGGAAGACAAGTCTTCTACGTGAAAATACCAATGAACACATCACTCAAGATTGACATTGATGCAGGATGGCAAAGTCAGAGATCAAACCGGATATAGAACACTTATTGGATCATTGCTCTAATTAATAGCCAAAGGCGCGGACATCACCTTTGCGGTAGGTGTATGTGCAAGATTTTAATCTTCACCAAAGGGGAGCCACAAGACCGCATGACTAAGAGAATCCTAAGGTATTTGAAGGGATGCTAGGAAGTTGGCTTATGGTATCCAAAGGAAGGTGGATTCAAGCTTATTGGTTACTCGGACTCGGCTATCTTTGGATGTAGAGTTAACGGGAAGAGTACTTCGGGTACATTTCAAATGGTTGGAAATAGATTGGTTTCCTGGTTTAGTAAGAAGCAAAACTCAATAGCCACATCCATAGTCAAGCAGAGTACATAGTCAGTGGCGCTATTGTGCCCAAGTCTTATGGATGAGACATCAACAAAGAGACTATGAGATTAAAGAAAAAGAGATTCCAATTATGTGTGATAACACTAGTGCTATTGCAATCACTCGAGAATCTTGTGTTGCATTCAAGAACAAAGCACATTGATGTCAAATATCATTTTATAAGAGATCATGTTGAAAAGACAGACATCACCTTGGAATATATCTCAACCGATAAGCGATTAGCGATATATTCACTAAACCCCTATGTGAATCAAGATTTGAAGAGCTTAAAAATGAGCTAGGGTTAATTGAGCTGAGTTGACACTCAAAAGACTCAATAAGCGAGAGATAGTCGATGAGAAAATGAGAAAAGAGCAAGTTTCACACATCGACCAAGTGAAATTGACCATATCGGAAAGTCACCAGATCGAGTTAGGCGACAAATGAGTCACTTAATGAGAAGAGAGAAGCGAGTTAAGTCATATTTGATATAAGCTAAGTCATTTATGAACTAAGTGAAAAAAAATGCTATCGTTTTAAATGAGCGGAATGTTTTTAAGGATGACGTCGGATAATAATGACGGGTACAAGTAAAAAGCTGCACAAAGAAGCATATGATTGGATATAAATCTTTGCCGCATTAAATGGGAGGAATTAAATGCGATTTGACGTCTTAATGAAATGTTGATCTCGATCAAAAATTCAAAATCCGTAGACATGTCCTTTCATAACCCTTATATACGGCTTTTAATCTTCTCTCTCATTTACGGAAATTGTTCATCTTCAAAGCTAAGGCAAAGCAAGTTCTATTTTCTCTCGAAAACCCTAAGTATTCTCAAGCACGTTTTACACTTTTTGATCGGTGAAAATCACTAAAAATGGCACCAAAGTTCAACTATCTTAAGCTCTCAAAGCATATCCACTAAAGATCATCGATTGACTTTGACGGAATGGTGAAGCAAGGTGTTGATGAGACCTTTGTTCGAAAATCGCTAAGATTCTAGAAAACTCGAGTCTCAAGGCTTTTCTAACCATGGAATATTTCCACACCTACCTTGAGGAGGTGGCGATGTTCTATGTCAACGCGGAGGTGCGGGACGAAGGAATCAAGTCTTTTGTCCACCGCAAGGACATCAAAATAAGTGCTAAGGACCTTGTTGGCACTTTCGCTATTGCCTTCCTGAAGGGCTAGAGGAGATACATGAAGTGATGTAAACTTGGTTGCTTTGCATGGAAAGAAGTAGCCAAATCGAGTGTCTTTGCTAAGGTAGTCTACAAAACCGAAAGAAATTGCTTTGAAGGACGACTATCATAAGTGATGGATGTTGTCACCAAATGCATAGATATGAAGCGTGGCGCTTCAATCACCGTCAAAGACTAAGTTGATCGTCATGGATGCGATCATGCGAGCAAGAAAGTTGATTGGGCTGAAATCGTCCACAAAGCAGACTACTGCCATAATGTTTTGGACAAGACCTTCAAGGAAGATGGTTCCTTTGGATGTTCTCTCGGATATGACCTTGTGATTGGCTATCTCTTTGGAAGTGAAGGGTATTGCTCTTCGTCATGGCAAACCCTTACATGTGAACAAAAAGATGTTTATGGCAAACCTCTCGGTACCCGAAGAGAGCCCATGCCAAGAGAACTGATACAAGTGAGGGGGAATCAGTTGACCCCGAAGACACAGTTGCTACCCCTCCTTCAAAGAAGAAAATTGCCCCTGCAGCTCAGAAGAAGATGGCTGCCCCTGCAGCTAAGAAAAAGGAGTCACCTACCCCTGCAGCCGAGTCCCCTGCCCGTGCAGCCGAGTCGTCTGCCCCTGCAGCCGAGACTCCTACCCCTGCAGCAGAGGCTGAGAAGGAACCTCAAATCCCTTCTCCAGACATAAGGAAGAAGAGGACTGACGAGAAAGGCAGCTGCCTCTAAGAAAAACCCAACAACATTCACTGTTGACGAACCAGAGGATATTGAACTGGAAGTTCCTTTGAGGAAGAAAAGATTGTTCAAGCGATCTGAACTTGAGAAGAAGAAGGCTGAATCTTCTACCGAGCCAACAAAAGAGGTTGAGACTACTGAGACTCGGGAAAAGCAGTCTCCTGAAGTGATTGATGAAACGGCTAAGTTTGTTGATGATGTGCAACAGATACCATCCAATGACACAGCTGTACGATAGAAAATCGAGGGAAGTAAGCGAGAGACAAATCGAACCTACGATTGAAAAGGTTGTCTCTCCACCGCTTTTGATGTTGCTTTGCAAGGAGGAGCAGAGTATCTTGCCTTCAATTCCTAAAAAGAAGGACAAGAAGACGATGATGATAATGACGATATAATCATGTATTCTCCACTATGTCCAGGCATCCGAGACGCCTACGAGAGTGGAAGGCATGGAAACTTGATCACTCAAGTGGTGCGCTTCACTCACCCCGAGTATATTAAAGAAGAAGAGGAATTGCTTGTGATTTCTCGGCGTTAACACTGTGCTACAAGCCCTTGATGGATAAAATTGCATGGATATTCTTCACATCATCGGGAGAAGGAAAAAGAAAAAGCGTAGAGAAAGCACAAACACTTGAGAAAGCCAAGATGTGTGAGTTTACGGTTCTCGCGATCACACTCATACACATCTCGATGTGTTATCTAAAAGTGACGAGGATCCCACTTTCTTTCGCGCAGAGAAGTCGATATGCAAAGAGCTCGAGGGAACCCATGCTAATGCAAGAGCACCATTGTTTGAAGGACCAGGAGAGTCGTTTCAATCTCTCCTGCAGACCGATCCTCCGGGAGTGGCACATCACATTGCCTTAGTCATCGCCGCAGCCATGCCCCCGTACAATCGGAGGATGGATCCAAGGGCACTGCAATGACACTGGGATATTGGCCACCCAAGTTGAGCCAACCCCGAAGAAGGTGTTTTACCACCGCCACAATGCTAAGCACTCAAAGGAAAAGGCCACGAGTCGGGAGAGCGAGTGACCCCACTCGAGTCACTCAACTGGTTCGCCAATCGAGGGGAAAGCTCTCTCCACGACAATAGGGTTGGAGGATGTTGTGGAAGAGCAAACTTGCAGAAAAGGAGGCTCCGTGGAAATGGAAAAAGAACCGCATCGTGAGTGACATTGACGGCTCGGACGCTTGAGTCTCTGTCCCACTAAAGTGTTAACTACTTTGAAGGCTAATGACACTGTTCTTCTACGATCGAGGCACGAGATGGAGATTCCCCGGGAGTTAACACTGGCAAGAAAAGTGCAATCCAAGGAGTTGAGATCACTATGGATGCCATGGTCGAAGACCCTAAGACATTCTGCGATTGTCGAAGGGAATGTAGAAGACCCTAAGATAGTTGAGATCTGTCGAAGAGAACACCGGGCGTCGCATCGCCTTGAGTCTCGCTAGAGGTATTGAAGGCCTAAGAGAGGTTGAGACTTCTGGGTAAGGGTCAAGAGACACATAACATTCCTCCAGTTCAAAGCGGCAAATAGAAAAGGAGATAAGTGCACTTCACGACTCCCGGAGAACTTTGATATATCATTCTTGGGTCCGAAGATGAAGCCGGGTCCACTCTTCGGTTCAGATCCTAAGGACCCACCGAGGAAATTCTCAACACAACGAGCCACTAAGTGACAAAGCGGCTCGTACAAAATTTAACCGATGATGAGTCAAGTCCACAGTCTCATCATCATCCGATGATGCTTGATGATGCGGCAGAGACCGAGTAATTCATTTAGAAAAATCTATCGAGACCAAAGAAGTCATTAAGACAGTTGGGGCTTAGTCACAGGCAAAGCAATCCACAAGCCCCGGCTAAAAAAACCGAGTCAATCGACAGCTCCCCGCACTGCAGCGCAGAACGACTACACCAGCTCCGCCACAGCTCCCACAAATTGTGAGCTTTGCCGATAAAGCTACCGCGGAGGCAAATAGAGCTCGATCATCGCAGCACCAACCTCGCAAACCATCCCATACGTGCGCGATGATGCCTTTCGAGAGATGTTTCCTTTCACCAAGATCCTACCGAGTTAGAGGAAGAGACCGGCTGGCTGAAAAGTGAAGATTCACTGTAAGAGAAGATCCAATCATCCCCACTCGACACCATTGTTCCAAAGAGATTTTGACTTTGATGAAGAGTGGCTGCGCAATGAGATTCGTGAGATATCCGAGATTCGTGAGGTTTTCAAGAAAATCAGAAGAGATTGAGAAGATTGAAAGACATCGGCCTCACTCGACTTAAGACCGGACAACAAGGATGCTACCCTCACGGCCGACTTGAGAGGGATAGTAGTATGGATCGGGAATGGTCTCAACAAAGAAAACTACTATGCGACCCAAACAAGTTCGTTATTTCAAAGCATTATATGGCGTAATGCTTGTCCGGATGGTGATAACGCCGATATCAAGCAAAGGATGCGAGCTTACATCAAAAGGTTACACGAGTCTCACAAGACCGAAATGGAGCTACTTCAAAAATTCTAGAGAAAAGAAATTATGCTCCTTGAGAACACAATGAATGAAAAATTCAGCCTCCTCATGGCTGAAATGAAGTTAGTGACAAAGAGTCCAAGGCAACTCGCTCGAATTTTGAACAGCTTATGCAGAAGCTGACTCCAAACAAAATTTGGCTTTAAGCAGACTCGACTTCATGCTCGTAGGCATGTTCCCTGGGGTCTCTCTTTCCTTTTATGATGCCAAAAAGGGGGAAGATGAGTCCCTAAGGAAATTAGAAGAAGAAAGCTAAAGGAAACTGCAGCTGAGAAGACTGCAACTAAGATGAATGGAGAAGCAGCTAAGGGGGAAAGTTCGAAAGATCTTACTTTGATGATAGCTAAAACCCCTCAGTAGGGTCATGTTACTGCCTCCATCCTGAGCAAACTCCCCGTAACCCTACCCATTGAGCACTCTGATATGCCAATGTTGGAGAAAAGAAAAATTATTAAAGCAGGGATTGAGGAGTTTTCTAAAAAGCAGGATGCCCGCGTTTAAGAAGTGCTAAAATAGTATGGTGGTATTCCAGAGGGAAGGATCAAGATGCTGACCCTGACAATGGATCTGAGCCTAGATCAGTTGAAGAATTCAAAATGCTCGAATCCGAAGGCTATTTACAAGGAATGACACTAGCCAAAGCCTGGGATCTGTACTGGGAGAAAGGTCTTGCATTATGTGAAGAAGGTGAAAAGCAAAGAGACTTCCAAAGAATCACTCACCGGTAAGCGTAAGACTCCGTGCAAAGACACACCCCGTAGGAAGATGAAGAAGTGGTGGTGGAAGGGTTCCCAACCTCGACCAAAACCCAAGAATATTGAATATTTAGATCCTGGAAAGAAACGGAGTGGCAAAAAGAACGTAGAGGCGTAAAGAAGACAAGAAGCGGAGAATGAAAGACAAACACAAAGAATGGCTTGAGAGGAAGCGAATGGATGATGCCTCTAAACAAACTTATGAAAAGAAGCAGAGAGAGCTGCAAGAAGAAATAAAAAGAAAGAGAGCGATGACTTGAAAGAGCTTAAGAAAGAAAGAAGGAGGCAAGGCGTTGAAGTGTTCTTTGCGAACCCCTTCCTGTATATTACTTATGTAAATACATTTTTGTAAGTCATCTATAATACTTAGTGATTTTCCTTGAAATTTTTCACTTTGTATTTACTCTTGTATCTTAGCACGATATGTGTTTTGTTTTGATAAAGAATGTTATGATACCAAATGTAAACAAACTATGTAAAGGACAAGAATGCTATGATCAATAAAACGATCTATTCCAAGCATACATTCTTTGTTCTTGCATTGTGTCAGTATGTATCTTTGTTGTTTATATTTTGTTGAATGTTTTTAAGTTTTGGCATCATCGAAAAGGGGAAAATTGTTAGAAATTTATTTTGTAGATTTTGATGATACCATGTAAAACTTAAACTAGAAAGTTGGCACCCCATTTTCCTTGTAATTTGTATTGTAATAGATAGAGCTGGAAAAGTTGAGTCAAGTCGCTATGCCTAAGAATACAAGAAGTCAATCAAGATCGAGTGAAGACTCCGCTACAAGACAAATTGAGTATGGCAAAGAATGAAAGTCAAGAACTCGATCAAGGTATATCACCGTGAATCACCAGTGTGAAGAGTCGATCAAGTCAACTCAAGAAGCTAAGTCTCAAGTTGAAGTGACATATGAGTCATCCAAAGATTGAAAGCTAACTCAAGTCACCTGGGAATAAAAGATCGCAGACAAGTCAAGACAACTAAACGAGATCCGTTGATGAAAGTCAAGAATGTTACTCGTAATGGTAACATGTTAAAATTGTCGAGAGATAAAGTATTAGTTCTAGTTGTGTGCAAAAGGAACAAACCAATGGGAATCACCGCACCAAAGTCGAAACGCGTTGCAATGTTGCAAGACATTAAATACGAGGAAATGTCAACATCAAGGACTATAATAAGACAAGCCAACGAGCACAAGTGACTTTTGAAGTTAGCCTATCTCTTCCACGGGCAAAATTTCAAAAGTTCACTATAAAAGGCCGAGGAAATTCATTGAGAAAAGGTTACCTTGCACACCGAGAAATCAAACATTATTCAAGCTATTAACCCGCAAATACTCTCAACTATATTCAAGCAAATCCTCAAGCCTCGAAAATCGAAGGAAATCGATCCAACACAAGTCCGTGAAGGAAAGACAACTTCAAATCTGTTGAAGAGAAAACTTTTGAAGAATCTAAAGGGGTCTACTTTGCAAGGAGGATTGTAGGAAGGTTCAAGTTCCAACAAATATCAATTTATTGGAGGGCTTCGTGATCAAAACCAGGAGCTTGAGAAAGTGAGTTGAAGTAGCAATGCAACGCCACCTGTGAAGAAGCCGAGTCACAAGAGAAGCCAACTATGTGACCAAGGCTGTCTCTAGATTCAACATGTTGTAAACTGATTTGTTACATAGTGGATTCCTCGAGGAATTGGAGAAGAGAGGATTAGAAGAATTACTCCATCTTCGAACCTCTATAAAAATTAATCTGTGTCATTTATTTTTCAAAGACATTTATATTTCTCGCAAACTTACATCATATCTGCGATAAACTCATATTTGCTATCCAACTTATTAATAACCAAGTGCTTAAAATCAAGTGTTAAAACAAGCTTAAAACAATTCAAAGGGTGTTAAGTCTTCCACGATAAAACCAACACAACCAAGTTAAAGTTCGGGTTAAACAACTGAGTTATTCTATCAATAGCTCTATCGAGTCTATTGAGTGGCTAACTTAGCCAATAACCACTTAGTTGTCCCTCAAGAACACAAAATTGTTTGAGTTAACTCTGTAATAATTTTAAAAGGACTAAAATCAAAAAGTTGGTAAGGTTTATTAAACCCCCCTTTCTAAACCTTACTCACACCCCTTGGGAACTACACTTAGAAAACTTAGAATTACAAAGTTGGCACCCCAAATTATGTATGTTATTTCAACTTGTACGACAACCGTTGTATTGGGCCGGAGAATCAAAGGCAACTAAGTCCAAAGACATTATTGATAAAGAAGAGATTGCCTAGATGGTCAAGAGGTTCAACAAACTTTACAACAAGAACTATTAGAAGAACAAGGAAGAATCCTCCAGAAGGCACTCAACTCCTTCCAAAAGAAAGGAAGAAAGAACTCCAAAGAGAGCTTTGAAAAGAAAGTTGAAGATTTCTGCAGAATTGTAGATAACCATGTCACTTTGTAGTTGACTACCCTTATCCACCAGTCAATAAGTACAAAAATTAATAGGATAAAAAAGTCTTCAGGGAAAGAAGATAAGAAGAAAGAAAGAGATGATTGTTGTAGAACCTAAGACAACCAAGTGTAAGTGTTCGCCAAAAATATTTAGATCTATACACCGCAAGTGTCAAGAGTTTATAGGATAATAGCAAGAAAGGTCGTATTCTTCATGAATTGAATACAAAACACTTCGGCTAAAATAACATTGTATTCCAATTTTATTGAAACGACCGAAAATCAACAGTTTAATGAATAATCGAAAAATAAAAATAAAAGATTATTTTGTAAAAACCCAAACTCCACAAATCTTTTCAACAAATACGAAAGCAACCCTAGGCACATAATCTCAACATTCTTCTTCAATATTACATCCAATCAATGTTTCAAAACCAATTCATGTGTTTCTATGGGTTTAATTCCTAGATTAGTCTATTCCCCTATCGAGTGATGCATAAACATTAGATTAATAATAATTGTAGATCCGCCAATATGATCCAACTATTATTAACTCCCAAAAGATCTTTGAATTGGATGACTCCCCACTAACATTCTTGCGGTCTCCGATTGGTTACACCCATTTATGTCCGAATTTGATTTCCATCTTTGTTCACTCATCTCCAAAATTTTGCACTAACAAATATGACTTGCAAATTATTGATCGATAATAAGCAAGAAAATAAGCATTCGAATTCATAAAATAGAACACATAAATCAATTAAGAAAACAATCAATCAAGATTTAACATGAATTCACAGTTTTGATTATGCCCTAGGATCAAAAAGATTAGCCCAACATTGATTACAAATTCATATACAAATTTGAAATCAACGGTTTGACAAATGTTAGGATGGATCTTCCCTCCAAGCCTTCGAAACTCTTGTGCTTCCATAGATGCGAAAGACCTTGTGGTGCTCTTCGTAACTTATCCCTCCTCTCTCAGAAGACCTTTTACTTGTGTAATCCTGTGTATTGTACTGTATTTTGTGGTGTAAAATCATATATTTTCGTGCAGAGCCTTGGTCCCCCTTATATAGGTGCTTTGAGAGATCACTTGTAGAGTTCTGATGGGAAAAATGACTCAAAATCAAATGCGATTACATCGCACGGCGGTGTCGGTTTACACACCACCCTACACAACCTTGTGGTCCCACACGGCAGACCGTGTAACACGCCTCGTCTCTATTTTCTCTCGAACACTTCACATGGTCATGTAACCTTTACACGGAGCTCACATGGTCGTGTCACCCCACATGGGCTGACCGTGTGACTCGCTTTTGTCCATTTTCTTCGTATTTTTATCTTCTTTTTACTCGTCAATCGTGTTCGGCCTTTCAACTAATATCTTTCCATTTAGCTCCATTGCACTCGAAATGCTACAAGAATACGCAGATCTTACCCTTCTAAGGAAACCAAGTAAAATATACAAAATATACGTGCAAAATGCATCAATTATGTAGTAAAATAAGCCCTTAAATGCAAGTATATTTTACATGTATCAAGGAGACAACAGAGTCGCACAATAGTGAAGCTAACTACTCCTCGATATCAAGAAGAGGCATTGAATATCTCATAGCCAAAGAACAGAAGATGTGGTGAACTCTAACTCATCTTGTTCAAATTCGATGATAGTGATCATGATACACACATTTGATCACACATTGATCCTTATGATTCATTAGGTAAAATGATGAAAGATTTTGTGCACATGAAATCCTCGGACAACTCCTAAATGAGGAAAATAGCCAACTCAAGTGCCAAAACTCACAAATGATCAAGAGCTAAGTACTCTTAGTCACATAACCGATCGAACAAAGAGTTGAGAGCTAAAATAACAAAGGTTAACGAAAACCTTCAAAAGAAAAAGAGGGAACAAGAGTTAAAAAATGTGTTTGCATCACTCAACAAATCATCTAAAACATTGGATGAATTGATGATGATACAAAATGAAATTGGAGACAAAGCAGGCTTTAGATTCAATTCATTTGCCAATTCTCAAAATCCAAGAGTGGTAATGGAGAAAGGACCCTCAAGCAATGGGGTAATCCAAAAGCCAAAAACACCATATGTTGCACCCACATACAATCACAAACACTCACATGTTGGCCTTGGATACAAAGGAAAATAAAAGAAGCCAGCTGAGTATGCTGAAAGAATAGCTGAAAAAAACTTCAGCAACAACAGACTCCTCATAGGAAATATTCTGTGAAATCTAAATAGAACTACCAAAAACCTCAGAGATGTTTATCAAAAGAAATCATATGAATGGAACGGTAGAAATTACCCTACTCTAGCTTATTCGAATGCTCAAATGAAACATCAAAAGTCCATTAGAATATAAGCCCAAGTGGCAGAGACCTCAAGCTCATAATAGGTCATTCCCTAGGCAAATAAATCAACATTCATATGAACCTAAACACAATGCACACCATGCACAGTAGTTTCCACACTTTCGTATAAAAGCAAATGCACAAACACATACACACGCATACAGACAAAAGATACGATTGTATGTTCCTAAATCACCAAAGCAATTTGCCAAAATTCATTATGATTATGCAACTGATAGGTGGCAACCGCTTAGAGTCGATCATTTGGCTATAGGTTGGTTGAACACCTTATTGTGCTAACCCCTCAGACCCATGCAGATATTGGTACCTAAAGCCTAATTTCCTTGATTGCGGGTTCAGGGGAATAACAGTGCCAAAGATCTTGGTGCATGGACAGTTCCTGCTTCTAGACATATGACATGAAACAAAAAGAATTTACCAAATTTCAAGGAATCAAGAGGAGCCAAAGTCATATTTGGAGGAAATGAAGCTCTTGAGGAAATAAAAATGAATTGGATCCATCAAGAAATGGCTAGAAATCATAGATTTTGGTTATGTTAATGGCCTGGATTTCAATGTGTTGAGTATCGGCCAACTCTGTGATAAAGGATAAAATGTTGATTCAACATGGGCGTTTGCCAAATCAAGGATGCTTTGAAACCGATGAAATAATGCTATCCGGAATGAGAAAGAAGAATATGTATGTCGTGGATTGGTCCACGCTACACCAATCACTTGTCTATTTGCAAAAAGCACAAATCGAATCAAGGGTTGCTATGCGTAAGAAGTTGAGTCATTTGAATTTCAAGACTATCAACAAGCTACCAATAAGCAATATGGTTGAAGGATTGTCGACTTAGTCAACAAGGCGGAAAGCATATGTGATGCATGTCGAAAAGAACGTAGTTCAAATCATTCTTCAAGGATAAGCGAAGTCATTCTTCAATAAAGATTTTGCATTTATTTCACATGGATCTTTTTGACCAACAGCTAGCCAAAGATAAGTGGAAAATAAATACACCCTAGTGGTGGTTGATGATTTCTCAAAATACACATGGACCATTTTTATGTGTAAAAATAAAGAAAACTTTGCAAAAGCTTCCTCGGATGATGAAGAGAGTTCAAAATGAGAAGAGTCAAACCATTATCAAGGTAATATATGACAGAGGAACTAAATTTGTCAATGGTATTATAACTCGTATTTCATGAAAAATGGTATTGCCTATGAGTTGTTAGTCAAAACAACTCCACAACAAAATGGAGTAGTTGAAAAAGGAACAAAATCCTCAAAGAAGTTGCAAGGACCATGTTAGGTAGTTGATTTGGATTGCCGAAGAGATTGTGGGTCAAGCCATTAACACCGATTGCTACACTCGGAATAGATGTATGATTAATAGACAACTATCCAAAACCTCCTATGAAATTTGGACAAGAAGAAAGCCAAATGTGTGAAATTTCCACATTTTTGGAAGCATGTGTTTCATTCATTACAATGACAACGATAATCAACGCTTTTGATGCTAAAGCCGATAAATGTATCTTTCTTTGATATTCGACTAAGAGCAAAGCATTCATAGTGTTAAATAAAAGGACTATGGTAATGAAGAGTGTATCCATGTAGGTTTCGATGAACCTAATGTGAATGGAGAAGACATTGATGAGTTAGTCGAGAAGTTGAATCACCAACCATTTAGAGGAGTCATTATCTTTGAGACATCCTAAGACTTGAACCCGATGAGGACGAGTTAGCTAAATCTCGAAGACAACTAGAAAGATTGCGGTTGAATGCAAGTGATCAAGAAGAAGTTGTTCAAGACAACTTAGTCAAGAACGACCAACCCAACTCGACTTACTTACTAACTGATGTGAGATGGCCGAGAGACCATCCACCGAGTTAGTGATTGGGAATGTCAAAGAAGGAGTATGAACACGATCCAGAACTCAACATAAATCAATTTTCACTTGTTTTATTTCACAAATTATACCAAAGAATGTGTCACACACATTGAATGACACACATTGGATTGTAGCTATGCAGGACGAGCTAAATCAGTTTGAAAGGAACAAAGTATGGGAATTGGTTCAAATGCCTACTCACCAGAATGTTATTAGAACAAATTGGGTGTTTAAAAAAAGTATGAATGAGGAAGGATCTGTAGTAAGAAACAAAGCAAGATTGGTAGCCAAAGGGTATTTCCAAGAAGTATGTATAGATTTTGATAGGACCTTTGCACCTGTTGCCAGATTGGAAGCAATAGGGATGTTTTTTTTGCTTATGCTACACATAAGAACTTCACAAATTTATCAAATGGATGTGAAAAGTGTATTTCTCAAAGGACTTTTAGAAGAAGGAGTCTATGTGGAACAACCTCCAAGTCTTGAGGAGGAAACTATTGAAGGCAAGGTCTGCAATCTCAAGAAAGAATTATATGGTTTGAAACAAGGACCAAGAGCATGGTACGATACATTGTCTCGGCCCAAATAGACAATGGATTTACTAAGGTAAAAGTTGATAGAACACTCTTTAAAATATATGACGGAGAGAATATGTTGCTTGTTGAAATATATGTGGATGGTATCATTTTTGGATCCAAAAACAAAGAGTTGTGTGTCAAATTCTCAAACCTTATTCAAGGGAAGTTTGAGATGAGTATGATAGGAGAATTGACTTTCTTCCTAGACCTTCAAGTCAAGGAAATGATGAATGGAACCTTCATAAGCCAAACAAGTATACCGGAGATATAATGAAAAAATTGGTATGGAAGAGAAGTCATCCGTGAAGATTCCAATGAATAATTTAATAAAGTTGGATATGGATGCAAAAGGCAAACCAAATGGATCGCATAAAATATAGAGAATTCGATGGATCATTGCTCTACTTGACTTCAAAGAGACCCGACATCGCTTTGCGAAAGAGTATTATGTAAGGTTGTTAGGAAATTTATTGAGTAGATTTTAATGATACCATGTATAACTTAAACTAGGAAGTTGGCACCTCATTTTCCTCGTAATTTGTATTGTAATAGATAGAAATTTGGAAAAGTTTGAGTCAAGTCGGCTATGCCAAGGATTACAAGAAGTCAACTACGGACTATGTGAAGACTCCTCATCAGTGTGTCACCGAGTAATGTCATGAAGGAAGTCAAGGACTCGACTAAAGAAGATTCCACGAGGAACAACTGTAAGAAGTGTCGGTCAAGTCAACTCAAGAAGCCAAGTCTCAAGTTGAAGTTACTGATTGAGTTATCCAATGACTAGAGCCGACTCAAGTCACCTGGGTACGCATACAACAGTCTAGTCAAGGCAACCGACTTAGATCTGTTGATTAAAGTCAAGAATATTACTTAATATAGTAATATGTCAAAGTTGTCGTCTAAAGTATTAGTCCCAAATTATGCAAAAGAATGAACCAATGGGAAATATCGCACTTGTGTCGTGCAACTGCAATCCGCAAAGACATTAGGGTCAACATCAAGATCGCAACAAGACAAGCCAACGAACACAAGTGACACTTGAAATTAGCCTATCTCTTCAATGGGCAAAATTTCAAATGTGCACTATAAAAGGCTGAGGAAGTTATTGAGAAGAGGTACCGAACCACGAACAAGCAAGAAATATTCAAGCATCTAACCCGCAATACTCTCATAAACATTCAAGCAATTCCTCAAGCCTAAAACTCGAAGAAAATCGATCCAACACAAGTTGTGAAGGAAAGCCAACTTCAAATCATTTGAAGAGAAAACTTTTGAAGAAATCAAAGGGTCTACTTTCCAAGCTAAGATTGTAGAAGGATTCCAGTCGAACCATTATCAAGTTTGTTGGAGGGCTTCGTGATCAAATCCAAGAACTTGAGAAGTGAGTCAAGTAGCAAGGCATCCGCCTGTGAAGAAGCCGAGTTGCAAGAGAAGCCACCGTTGCATGATCAAGGGCGTCGTCTCGATCGTTCACCACTTTGTAAACGATCTGTTACATAGTGGATTCCTCTAGGAGTTGGGGAAGAGAGGATTAGAAGAATTACCCCATCTTTGAACCTCTATAAAATATTTGTGGCGTTTACTTTCAACAAAAACTTACCTTCCCGCACATTTACTTTATATCTCATTGTTAAGTATTATATTTTCTATCCAACTGGTAATAACCAAGTGCTAAAAATCAAGTGTTTAAAACAAGCTAAAATCTAATCAAATGGTGTTAAGTCTTCCGTTGTTATAAACCAATCAATCAAGTTAAGTATTTGGCTTGAGCAATCGAAGTTATACTATCAACAATGACTCTATTGAGTCTGTTGAGTGAGTAACTTAGCCGAAAAGCCAACTTAACTCGGCCCATCAAGGGCACAATCGCTTGAGTCAACTCGTTGAATTATTTTAAAAGGACTAAATCGAAAATTTGGTAAGGTTTATTCAACCACCCCTTCTAAACCTTACTTCACACCCCTTGGGACCTTCAAGTGGCATCGAGCGGTTGGTTCATTGAGCCTTCCGCCGTTACCGAACTAGATCTACATATTTTCAAAAAGTTTTTAAACCCTTGTGTTTTCAAAGTCTCTCATTTTAAGCAAAGTTATGATCATGGAAGCAAATCGACACGCATTCATATGTTCATTGTTGAAGAATTTGATGATTGGAAATTTTATATGCGAGACTCATCTATCCGCATTACATGATGAAATGTGGCTTGTGATTGAGGATGAACCATTGCAAATACTCAAAGTGAACACGGCTATAATAAGAAGCCTACTAATTTCCGGTGAAGGAGAAGAAGTTGTTCTTTGAAGCAAGACCACCATGGTTGAAAAACCAAGGATCGAGTGGACTAATGAGGACAGAAAGAGATACAACTTGGACAAGGTGGACAAGGACATACTCTACAAGGCATTGGACAAAGCAATGTTCAATAAACTCAAATCTTGCAAATCTGCAAAAGAAATCTGGAATAAACTGACTTTAATTTGTGAAGGATCGTAACAAATTAAAGAAAATAAACTGTTTGTTGCTCTTCAAAAATTTAAAATTTCAAAATACTTGCAAGTGAAACCTTGGATCACCGAATGCCGTTCATTCACCGAGATCAAAATGAACTTTCGACTTTTGGGAAGGAATATACACAAAAGAAAATGTGTATGAAGATCCAAGAAGCCTCCAAACCGAATCGGAAATGAAGGTTATGGCCCGAGACATTCAATGGACCTCTCAAGAACATCTAACCATGAGCTATTCTCGGACCTCAAAGTCTATGAGTTTGAGCCGAGAAGAAAGACCAAGAGAAGACAGTTGTACCCAAGACGGCTTCATTAATGGCTAGTGATGGAAATAAAGTTGAGCCAAAGGAAGCCATGGACCAGGAGGAAATTGCCCTGACGGTCAAAAGATTCAACAAGTTCTTCAATAAGAACTATAAAAGAAAAAAAAAGGGTGAGACCTCCGGGGGGACATTCACTCAGCCCAAATCAAGGAAGACAGGCCACCCAAGAGAGCTAAGCATCAAAGGGTAGAGCTGATAATCCAAGAAACGAAAGAGCCGATCAAAGAGAAACCTTTGTTGGAATCAGAGACAACCAAGACACTTTTGCGGTTGGATGCTTCCTATCCACCAAAAACAAGTACAGAATGAAGAAAGAAAAGTCTTGAGGAAAGAAGACAGAAAAGAAGAAAAGCCATGTTAGCAAAGCTAAGAGTCTTTGAGACAGTCCAAGTCCAAAGAAGCGGCGAGACTTAGAAAATAGTGAAACAGACTACTCAAGTGATTCGAGAAAGAGGCTATGATTTGCCTTATGGCTAAAGAACAAGATCAACCGTATCAAGAAGATGAGGTACACTCTAACTCATCTCATTCGATTCAAGTGATAGTGATTATGATACACACACTTCATCACCCACTCGATCTTTATGATTCATTAGGCAAAATGATGAAAGATTTTGAATACATAAAATCCTCACACACTATTCTAAATGAGGAAAACAGCCCACTTAAAAGCCAAAACTCACACGGTGACTAAAAAGTTGAGTAGTCCGAGTCATATAGCTGATGAGAACACTAAGTCAAGGCCGAAAATGTAAAGATCACAAAGAGAGTTAGTCGCTATAGAAAAGAGGAAAAAGATCTCAAAAATGTGATTGCCTCATTTACAAAGGCATCCAAATCATTGGATGATCTTATTATAAGTAAAAAATGTGGCGTTCACGACCAGGCATAGGATTTAATTCCTTTGTGCAGTCAAACTCCAAGAGTGATTTTGAAAAAGGATCTTCAAGTAATGAAGCATCTCAAAAACCTAAAACACCAAATGTTGCACCCATATTCACTCCAAATCACAATCACATACAAACCGGCCTTGATACAAAGGGAAATGAAAATGAGGCAGTTGATTATCTTTGAGAGGACAAGCTGAAATCCAAATCGGAGTTCCTCGGCAAACTCTAAAATAAAATACTCTGTTAAAAGCAAACAGATCTACCGAAAACCCCAAAATTTCACAAGAGAAATACACATGATCGGAATGGTAGAAACTATCCAAACTATGATGATTGGAATAATGTGAAACATCGCAAAAGACCTATGGAATACAAGCCAAAATGGCAAAGACCTAAACCTCTGCAAAGGTCATTCCAAAGGCAAAAGAGCTATTATCAAACACATACGCACCCAAGCACTACACTCGAGAAATCCACAACTACCCCAAGAAAGCGATTGCTAAAACACAAACACAAACATACGAGAAAAAAGAGACAGTTGTATGAACCTAAAACCCCCAAGCAATTTGCTAATGTGCACTATGATTATGGAACTCGTTAGATGGCAACCTCTTAAATCAAGTCTTTTGTCTATAGTTTGGTTCGATCATCTTATAGCATTAACCCTCGGGACCCCAAAAGTATGGGTACCTAAAACCGATTTCCTTGATTGCGGGTTAAAGGAATAGCCGAGTGCCAAGGAACCTGGTACATGGATAGTGGTTGTTCTAGACAAGAAAAATTTGTCAAGATTCAAGGAGATTAGAGGTGCAAAAGTCATATTTGGAGGAAATAAAGCCCAGGGAAATCAAAGGCACATGATCCATAAAGAAAAATGGATTGGAAATCACGGATGTTGCTTATGTTGAAGGCCTCAACTTCAACCTGGTTAAGCATCAGCCAACTCTGTGATAAGGGCTACAATGTTGGATTTAACATGGAGTGTGCCGGATCAAAGATGATGAATCAAATGAAATAGTTTTGCAAGGATCAAGACAAAAGAATATGTATGTGGTAGATTGGTCTCATCACTACACAAAGCACTTGTCTATTAGCAAAGAGCACACGGATCGAATCAAGTTGGTTGTGGCACAAGAAGTCGAGTCATCTGAATTTCAAGACAATCAATAAGCTTGCAAGGAGTCATCTTGTATAAGGATTGCGGACTCGATGTACAAGAAAGAAAGTGTATTTGATGCATGCGGATGGGAAAGCAAATAAAGTCTTCATTCGAGGATAATCCAAGTCCTTCTTCAACAAGGATATTACATATGTTGCATATGAATTTATTTGGTCCAATTGAGCCCCGAAAAAGTGGAAAGAAATGCACCTTAGTGGTGGTGGATGACTATTCAAGGTATACATGGAACATCTTCATGTGTAAAAGAAGAAACTTTGCGAGAAGTTACCTCGGTGATGAAAAGAGTTCAAAATGAAAAGAGCCAAACCATTATTAAAATAAGATCGACGTGAAGGAACCAGTTTGTCAATGAGATAATAACTCAAGATTATGTTGAAAATGGACTTGCTCATGAGTTATCACCGCAAAGAACTCCACAAGAATGGAGAATCGAAAGAAGGAATAGAACTCTCAAGGAAGCCGCAAGGACCATGTTAGGTTCTGAAAATTTGGATTGCCTAAGAGATTTTGGGGCAAGCCATTAACAAAGCATACTATACTTAAAATAGATGCATGATCAACGGAAAGCAATTGACAAAGACTCATTATGAGATTTGGACAGGAGAAAGCCAAATGTTGGATATTTCAGATATTTGGATGTAAATGTTTTATCCATAACAATGGCAAAGATAATTTGAAGGCTTTTGATGTTAAAGCTAATGAAGGTATCTTTTGGGATATTCAAATGAGAGTAAAGCATAGAGTCTTGAACAAGAGGACTATGGTTACGAAGAGTCTATCCATGTGGTTTTTGATGAACCTAATGCAAATGGAGAGGACATTGAAGAGTTAGCCGATAAACCTAATCAACCAACTATGCGAAGCGTCCTTATGTTGAAGCTAAAGTAAGAGCACTCAACCCGAGATGAAGATGAGATAGATGAATCTCAAAGACAGCGAATGTGTCTACGGCTGAATGAAGATGAAAAGAGTGCTCAAGACAACTTAGGCGAGACGGCTAAATCCAAACGGACTTACTCCAACCCGATGTGAGATGGTGAGAGACCATTCACCAGTTAGTTATTGGAGATGTTAGAGATGGCATAAGAACCGGATCAAGAGCACAACATGAAGCTATGTTCACTTGTTTTATTTCCCAAATAGAGCCTAAAGATGTGTCTCAAGCATTGGATGACACACATTGATTCAAGTTATGCAAGAAGAGTTGAATCGAGTTTGAAAGAAACAAAGTATGGGAATTAGTGCGAGAGGCCAACCCATCAAAATGTTATTGGCACAAAATGGGTTTTTAGAAACAAGATGAATGAGGAAGGATTAGTTGTAAAAAACAAAGCAAGATTGGAAGCCAAAGGGTATTGCCAAGAAGAGGTATAGATTTTGATGAAACCTTTGCCCATGTTCCAAGATTGGAAGCAATAAGGATGTTTCTTGCTTATGTTGCACATAATAACTTCAATGTGTATCAAATGGATGTGAAGAGTGCATTTCTAAATGGACTATTAGAGGAAGAAGTCTATGTTTAACAACCTCCAGGTTTTGAGCGAGAAAAATATTGGAGATAAGGTCTATAAGCTCAAGAGAGCATTATATGGATTGAAACAAGCACCAAGAGCATAGTATGATATATTGTCTCAATTTCTAACGACAATGGATTCACCAAAGGCAAAGTTGATAGAACACTCTTCAGAATTCAAAATGGAGAGAGTATATTGCTTGTTCAAATATATGTGGATGATACCATTTTTGGTTCCACAAATAAAAAGTCAGTGTGACAAATTCTCAAACCTCGTGGCAAGGTAAATTTGAGATGAGCATGATTGGAGAGTTGACTTTCTTCCTAGGACTTCAAGTCAAGCAAATGAAGGATGAACCTTCATAAGTCAAACAAAATATACCAAAGATTTAATGAAGAAATTTGGTATGGAAGAGAAGTCTTCTGAAAATTACAATGAATACTTCAAATAAGATGGACATGGATCATGGCAAAGTCATGATCAAACCGTGATATAGAGCACTCATCGGATCATTGCTCTATCTAACAAAGAAGTTGCCGCATCATCACCTTTGCGAGAGATGTATGTGCAAGATTTCAACTGCACCAAAGGAGAGCCACATGATCGCAGCCTAAGAGAATCCTAGGATATTTGAAGGATGCCGTGAAGTTGGCCTATGGTATCCAAAGGAAGGAGGATTCTAGATGATTGGTTACTCGCACTCGACTATCCGGATGTAGAGTTGACAGAAGAGTACTGTGCACATGTCAAATGCTCGAAATAGATTGGTTTTCTTGTTCAAGAAGAAACAAAATTCAATTGCCATATCCACACCGGGTTAGAGTACATAGTAATGGGCGCTTGTTGTGCCAAAGTCTTATGGATGAGACGGCAATGAGAGATTATGATATTGAAGAAAGATAAATTCCAATTATGTGTGATAACACTAGTGCTATTGCAATCACTCGAGAATCTCGTGTTGCATTCAAGAACAAAGCACATTGATGTCGATATCATTTCATAAGAGATCATGTTGAAAAAAAGACATCACCTTGAAAACATCTCAACCGATAAAATGAAGAATATATATTCACAAAGCCCTATGTGAATCAAGGTTTAAAGAGCTCAAGAATGAGTTAGGGTTAAATGAAATTGAGTTAGTATACCTAAGATTCAATCACAGAGATAGAAGATGAGAATTTGAAAAGATAAAGTTTCACATTTCACCAGGTCAAACAACACCCTGACCCGGTGAAGTCACCGTATTGAGTTAGGCAGCGGTTGAGTCACCTTTATTGTAGAAATAAATGCGAGTCGTCACCTGGATATGTTTAGATCATTTAGGAGCTAAGTGACAAAAATGGAGTCATTTAATTAGCGATAATGTTTTTAAGGATAGCGTGTTGTCGAGACAATAAACGACAAATGATAAAGAGATTCTGCACAAGTAACCCGTATGATTGGATATAAATGCCTGGCCGCATTTAATGCGGGAATTTTATGCGGTTTTGAAGCTCTAAATCTTAGCCGTTGATTTTGATCAAAAATTTCAAAATCCGAAATATGTCCTTTCAC